>CM023456.1:55611677-55826552 GCA_013339765.2 Haemaphysalis longicornis
TTCTGTTCTCCATGTCTGTTTGGTGGTTTCGCCTAAGTGGACTAAGGGGCTCCTAAAGTACGCAACGGCGCATCGAAAACCGTCAAAAATAATATCACGCAACTGTGAATCATGACTGCCATTTCTGAATTGTGTCCCCATTTTCTCAACCTCAGCCTCGCACAACAGGCGAGAAGGTTGAAAGCCGCTGGGTTTCCTGACAATCTGTTGTCGAGCATATGTTATAACCTTGTGAAATGGGTGAAATATGTGTTCTGTTCCGAGCCTTACCGAGACAAGGCTGAAATAAGAAAAGGAAAGATTGGAATGTCACCCTACATGCAGAGAATTTCACACTATCTGAAAAAAGGGGAGAAACAATTTGATGCTGATACTTGTTTAGCGCCCCCGGTAATATTTCCCGTGTTTGCTCGGCTGTCGAAAGAAAGGCTCCGTCATGCTCAGTGTTTTGCCGTTGTCATATTATACACATTCACAAGTATCTCACCTGCCGCGTGGTAGTGGAGTATAAGATATCTTTGAAATGCAAGCGTGTGTTTTGGTCAAACGGGAGGCTGTTTCAAAAAACCTCTGCGGAGCCTGAATGGGCCCTGCACTCCGATAAGCTTTATTAATATCCGCGCATTGTTTGTCGTTTGGATGCCATACTCTGTCTGATAAAACTTCAGTATTATTTTCGACACCCAGACCAATAGGCACATGAAAGGTGGAGGCCGCTTCGTTGCGAAAATGGTTGACAAGTGTATCGGTTCGTCTTCCGTATCTGTGACTAACATTGAAGTTGTGATGTCACTTAAAAGATGGTTGCGCTAGTGTTTGGCCCCAGTCAGGCCGCGTCTTTTTTGTGTTATCTTTTTTCTTCGTGTACATAATTTCGTGCTTTTCAATGGAAACTGTTGTTGATAGTAGTACTCGGCATGTTTGCTGGTTCCTCGAGTGGTCATTGTTTGTTTTGGTCTCCGTTTCACCATATCCTCTAATCAACTCGCCCAGCTTCCTTTGTTTACTCCACTACAGACAGGAATGTACCCAACCCGGTACTGCACAGTCACTTTTATCCAGACCTCCAAAGCGACAGATGTCAAAATGCAAAGGAAGGGCTGACAAGAAAACTTGTAGGCCAGCTCTGCTACAGCATCAGAGAGCGGACAAGAATAATGATAACTACACCAGAGTAGTGGGACACAGAATGCTCAGCTCAATGCCAAGTAACAGATTACGGTTCTCCGGATGGCCGGCGCCGCCGTCAAGGAGCAAGAATCCTTGTCGACGGCTGAAGAGGAGAGATGGGACCCCCCGCCTTCCCATGCGCTTGACCCAATCATGGGCTAACGACAAAGTGTTAACGCACACGTTTTTACATCTACCCCCCAAGGGTTCTTTCGCGACCGTTGGTGTCAACAGAAAACTCGCTTGAACAAATAAAAAAAAGTTGCTGGCACCACCAGTAACGAACCTGGCACTAATCGAGTAACGAAGTGAGAGCCCGTTATCTTACCGATTGAGCTACAAGTCCACGTGGAGACAGGGAGGACAGGTGGTGCACTCACCAAGCACATCTGCGACTTTACCCCCTGCATTATCGCTGAATTCCACGTGATAGTGTCAGGCGACCTCTCGCACCACTGTGCGCTCCGCACACGGCGTGTGTAGCGACCATGTGCACGCCTTGCGGCGCTAGGAATCACAGAAATTTAAAGAAGCTCACACCAACGCTTGACATCTCAGTTCTGGAACGCTATTGTGGCCCCCCTAGTGTTCACCTAAAAAATCGAGCTCATTTGCCGTCCACCTTCATGGCAAACGACACATCAAGAACACATTCAAATATTCCTTGATGGTCAGGCCATCACTCCAGCCCAGCATCAAGATCCTGGGCCTAGATCTCCAGGCCGACACCAAGAGTGACGTATACTTGCAGCGCCTCAAACACGCATCTAAAACATACACTGATCCAGGCGAGTTGCCACCAAAGAAGCGAGGCCTCAAGGAAGCCGATACCTTTGGATTATTTTGAGATTTTGTCCTCTCGAGAATCACTTACGTCACTCCCCTGTCTTCTTCTTGGCAAGGCGGACATAAAGATGTTTCATATAATGATCAGAAAGGCGGTTGTACAGGTTATTGGTCTTCCCATGTGGTATCCACGGAAAGCCTGCTTAGGATGGACTCGCATGAGCAAAACCGGGAGTGGTTCGCCGCATCCTTCCAGATTCGTGGGGGGGGGGGGGGCACAGAATGTCACTCCGTGTGATGTACTCCCGGACTCTGGCGACAAGAACTAAAGAGGCTCCCTTTGCTTAGAAATATGAACCCTTACATGACGAGGGTCGCCGACAGGCACGGGCTCAAACGGTCAACACCACCCTCGGCGGGGATCCTGCCGTTATCTACGCAGACGTATCCCAACATCGAGAGCAGCAGTAATACGCCTTAATCGTGGCCACCTCTAGAACCAACCTCCTTGCGCTGTGCCTCACTCAAGGCCCAAGACATGATGCCAGAAGAAGAGGCAGCCATCGCCTTTGCTCTCACTCAACGAAGGGTTCGCAAGCTAGTCACCGATTCACAACATCCTACCGGAATTACCAGTCGGGGGGGTGTCCCGAACTGCACTGTGTGTGCTAAAAAAACCCCCTGCCCAACCGTTCCATTCAGGTCACCTGGACACCCGCTCACGCATCCATGGAGGGCAATGAATACGCCCACCAACAAGCCAGCGCTTTTGCCAGGCTATGGAGCTGCACGAAGACAGTCAACCGCTTGTCATGTTCAGGGACATACCCAGCATTATCGCCTTCAGAGAGACAGACCCTACCTTCGCCTTACCCTGAGCTTTCCAGAGAACCACCAAATTACCCTACGACTCATAAATTGCGGGCTCCTTCCCACACCGACGCGTCTTCACTTAATGCACCCGAATCGCTACGACGCTGAATGTAAATTTGCTCAGAAGTAGGAAACACTCCGCCACATAATCGGGGTGCGACTTTAGCCCTGAGCACCCTCCTCTCTTTCCTTCAACTACCCGAACAAGAGCAATGGAGATGCTGCTGTCCAGCCCCTCTCTGCCTATTCAGCTTCAGCTGGTAGACGGAGCACAGACGGCGCGGAGTGCATATGTGCTCCAGTGAAGGAACCACTCCCCTACGTTGCCCACTGGGCTGTCAGAAATCTGAATAAAAGTATTTCCCCCTCCTGCTCCCTCTCCTGCTGCTCCTCTCCATCTCCTCAGCCGTCTCTGCCCGCCGAGCTGTCACCTGATTTGCAGTGGCCCATACGGAGAAGTGAGATCGTTAACAATGGGGTTTGAGCTTAGTGTAATTTTATAAAAAAAAGAGTTCCCACTCATGTGCCTCACTCATGTACCTCAACCAACCACCGTTCATGCATCATGCATTGATTTCATCTTAGCAAAGAATATCTCTTTGAAGTAGTTTAAAGTGTGTTAACGTGCATTTAACTTGTCTCTGATTTCAACTATTTCTAGAGCGAGGTGAGTGAATTAAAGTAGTAACGTCGCATGGGTTAATGCTGTGGGTGCCGTTACAGCTTTTCTTTCCAACCACATTCTCAGGGTGAATTGGCGCGAATTTTTTTTTCTCTCTCGACCAGTGGTGGTCCAGGAGTCCCGTTTTTGTTTTGTATTCAAAGAGTCCTTGGGTCCAGTTCCGCACAACCCGGTAATTACTCAATTTTATTTTCAATAATTTTAGTCGCCCTATTTATAGGAGCTTCCAAAAAATGTGGCACCGATATGAGCACTCATTCACCAGTCTATTATCTTTTGAGCCTGCAGCAATGTTGTGGACCATTCGTTGGCCGTTTTTTGGCCAGCGTTCTCATAATTTCGCCTGGCATAGTTATGTAATGTCGCGCGTTATTTTAGTATTTTACTTATACTAATGCGCCGTGTATACGTATAGTTCAATACATTTGTTTCTGTGATAGCCTGTCATGGTATAATATTCAGGTTTCCTGCGGTATCGGTTCTAAATGACCTTCCAATTTAAAGGGAACAACACGTCATGCGTGTCTATTTTTCGAAAATATTCACGGACGTTTGTGGGTGTCCTAAATATCACACGTCATGTCTCTTTGAAAAGACAGGTTAAAAAAACCTTGCGGAACAGTGTCAAATTACATAGTTTTTACTTATCGCACACACTATTTTAGTGATACTACTGCGCCGCCTATCCGTGCAGTTCAATACATTTGCTTCTGTGATGGTCTGTGACGGTATAATATTCAGGTTCCCTACGGTATTAGTTCTAAATGACCGTCCAATTTTAAGAAAACAATACGTCATGCGTTTCTATTTTGCGAAACTATTCACGACGTTTGTTTGTGTCTTAACTATCACACGTCGTGTCTGTTTGAAAAGACAGGTTAAAAAAGCTTGGGAACAGTGTTAAATCATATATATATTAAAACTTTTGTGGATCGACATGTACTGGCAATTATGGTAACAGTTATATCAACCTACCTTTCCCAGTAAAAATATACTTACATATTGTTGCTGTGTCGGTAGTACCGATCAAAGTTGTAGCGCGTCCATGTTAAGAGTTTTTTAACAAATACGATGCATTTCACTTCTTTCTCATGAATGACCGGACGGTAACTTTGCAGGAGAGTCCATATGGGCTCACGGGTATCCAGAAACTGTAACAAAAATATTTATTACTTGGTTTGCGCAGAGAGAACAGACAGCAGTTATGGAAATACTTTGCTTTGTGGAACTATATAAATGGTGTTAAGACATTGGTCTGGCGCCATATTTTGATAAGTAAAAATTATAATTAGCGTGACAATGCGGACATAAGCAGCCATTTGCTCTCTTGTACGCTTAAATTTCGGTTCAAGAGCAACGGCGGAGAAACAGCGCTCCGAATTGAGAATAACATAATAAGTCTAGAAGTCCAATTTTCTTAAAAGGTATGTTCGTGGTGATACCGAGCAAACAGTTTAAAATCCAAATAAAACTGTTTAGTGAGTTAGAAACATCTAACGGACAAAGAACCCTACCTTCCTAGTATACGCAAACCGGAATGATATTGATGGCAAGAAACGAGAGAAGGGGGTCAGAAGAAGTAGAACAGCAGTGTCGTGACTCCAACGATATGGTAACCGGTGTTATGCTAGCTGGAGGTTGAAAAACCCATGATTAAAACACGCAAGTGATAGGACGAGAAAAGCTGTCAATGGCGCGCGCTGACTGTCTAATAAATTTTATTGAAAGGAAAAGCGAAATATGTACGAAGAAGAAAGAGTCAAAGCAAAACAAGAAAGGGAAACAAAGGTTCCCATGCTATTATTCAGCACTTGTGTCACCCGCCACATTCTTGCTGCCCATATATCTTATCTCTTTAGTGTGCAGTGCTATTGATGGTATGCTTACACAAGAGATTACACATTTTAGAGATTGTGAACGCCTGCCAAACTTCACACGTGCGTTGTTCGGGTACCTGGTCACAATCGAGCTTATGCGAACACCCATGTTTTCCGCACTAAGTAGCAAGATTGCTTCCATGGAACGTCTTGCGCAAATAACATGGTCGCTTAGGCGGTCGTTAAAACGGCTCCCCAACTCTGCCCGACGTACGACTTCGCGCAGGACAGTTGCACGTTGTACACTACACCAAGCCTGCCATCAGTGTAGGGGCATTCATGGTTTGACGTCGAAACGTCACAAGCTACGGTCGTTACTTTCGAGCTTTCTGCATAGTTTGAAAAGCTTGTTGGGGCGAAAACGACACTCTCACGCAAGCCTATTTTCAAGTTTTAAATGTTTGGGTACTCTGTGCCACTATTGGATGACGGCAACTCTCTGTTCTTGGTGCGGGTCTTCTCCGGCCTACCTTCACAGATTTCTTTCAGAACGACTCCTGCAAGGCTCTTGACAACCATTTCGGGCGGCCCGCCTCTTTGAGCCTCCAGTCTTGGTTATGAAGCTCGCTGAGACTAGGTGGTGGTAACTTCTGTGTAGGGCATTTCGCAAGACGCCTTCGGCGAAACCACCCTTAACCATATTTGAGTTAGAAATAGCCCCGTGTAATTCTCTAAGCTGAGTTTTTCATTGTGACTAGTGGCGCATTGTGCAAACCTACGCCAGATATAAAAAAACAAAAGCGCGTTCGCGTACCAGTTCAAGTGCCCAGTTCTCCGTGGCCACTGGACTGGACTGATTACATTGTTTTAGGCCCGTGAAAACCATTACTATAGGTTAATAGTGTTGTGCTGGCAATCAGCAAATTTTAGAACTGGGCACTTGAACTGGTACGCGAACGCGCCTTTGTTTTTTTATATCTGGCGTAGGTTTGCACAATGCGCCACTAGTCACACATGAAAACACAGCTTAGAGAATTACACGGGGGCTATTTCTAAAGGCGCGGGGTTTTGAAGGAACCACAAGAGAAGCTACCAAACTACGAAACGAACATTACATCTTGTCTTTTAAACATGCAGTCCCAGTTGCGCTTTCGCTCTTATTGTTTGGAACCCTTTTTATATCCCAAGGACTCTTTATCACATGTTGGAGTCATGTGTGATGGATCGCAGTACCATACGGCGAAGTGTACAACAAATGCTACATAGCGATAAAGTAGGAATGAAGATATTGTAGTCATGAGCAGAAAGATCTTAAGTCCAAAAATAACTTTAAACACTTATAAATCTGTGACCAAATCTCGTAGAAAAGTAACCAGCATAGCGTGGCTCGTGGTCTTTAGTAGGTAAAATGGGAGAGATGGCAGCACCATTACGAGGGAAATAGTATCGAAATAAGATGTGATTTAACTCCATTTCCAAATCACAAGGTCTTCCAGAAGCGTAGAGAAATAACATGTGTCTGAGTAGTGTATTGAGTGGTTCAGTGACGTCTTTGTTCTGAGCACTCATGCTATCGTGCTTTGTCTGGTACAAGTGAAGCAGGTACTTATTCACGGAATCCACGCGTGTATCTTCTAAATCCGCCTATACGGCAAGGCCTCATGAATGGTTATTGAACTGAAAAGTTACATATGACATTATATTGGCACTCGAACAGGGCAAGTTAACCTGTAGATTCCCATACTAAATTGCGAAAATTTTCAAGAACAACTATAATCATCACAGGATTGACAAATCAACAATCGTTTTAGCGCTGACCTATTTCGCAACATCCTTGATTGCGTCTTCAGAACAAAAGGTATTTAAAAACCCTGCTGCGTGGTATATTTAAATTCCTATTTACAATTTAGGATTTTTATTATTTGGAACCGTCTAACATTCAAGCGAACACGTTGCGTTTGGCCCCGTGTATCTCAGTGGCAAGCGCTTAACACGCCACACCACGTTTACGCGCAGCGACATTGGTCTATACGGCAGTACTACACTCTTAGGCAAAAGGACTAAAATAGGGACTATAATACAGCCGTTAGTCTTCAGGGGCAACCGTTCATCTTCAAGGGGAGTATCTGCGGCAGAGTATGTGCCGTGTGCACAAATGCGGGCTAACTGTTCGTCCAGCCGATCGCTAAGGAGTAACGGGAAGACGAAACGCATGCAGTTAGTCTCTTTGCTGCGTCGTTAATCCCCTAATGGCGTCGTCGTTGCCCTTTCGCGCATATGTCTGTGGACAGTTTTGATTTCCAAAACACACGTCATTGCAGTCAGCAGGTCCTTTAGATGGTGCCACATGAGAAAATATCGATGTTAATTATAAGAAAATTGCTAGGGTTAATAGAACCGCCGGGTAATGCAATGAGCGGCGAAGCGCGAGATAAAGAGAGAGAGAGAAAAACGTTTATTGTGAGAGCATTTACGGTGTTCTTGTAGGAGTGGCTCCCTCTTCACAGGAATCCATGAGCTGTCTTAGCAGCGGCTGCCCTCTCAATGAGCAGGAGCTGGTCCGAGAGGCAGGGGCTGGATAGCAGTGTCTCCCACTGCTCTGGGGATTTGAAATGCGGGGTAGGGGTGGTGGGGGCTGACTAGACGCTTCTCGGTGAGGTTATGTGGATACGCTGTGTTGCATACGATTCGTGCGCGGTAATAACGTTCAATGAAAGCTTTCAAGCACGTTAACAGTAACACAAAAATTAGTGACAATAGCAAACGTGGATTCCTAAGCGTAATGAATATGTAAATATTTAACAGACGAGGAAAAACGTAGTAGTTGCTGATGACAACAGCAAAATAAAAATGCTCGCTAAAGGTAACCGTCTCGAAGTTATCCTTTGCGCTCTGTACATAATTGCCTTGTGCACCAAAGCTATGACAATGCTGCAACTGCCTGTAAACCCGCTTGCATTTACCAGTCGCAATAGTCTAGCGACGCGAACTTGAATATTCAGGCTAAAGAAACACCGACTTTGGTTACACCGATGCAGGAAAATATGGTCTGCTTCCCTATTCTAACACTCAAACAGACGACACCTTTCATACACGTTACATAGAGCACTTAACATATGTATCGAACACTAAGAATACACCTAGTGTGCGCTATTTGTGCGGAAACAAATGAGTCGTCCGATCGCCCAGCTCCTACCTCAACTAGGTGACGACGAGTTCATGGTTATTTACGAGAAAAAACTATGGTGTGAGGCTGTACTTTCAATCAAACTGAGCAATAGTACCTAAAGTTAGCAAAGCGCTAAGCGCTAAGCGCAAAGCGCAAAGCGCAAATCGCAAATCGCGGTCACGTTCGCTTGCACGGATAGAAATTCGGACTCGACGTTGCTATGGGTCTGCCGCGTTATGCACAGAACTAAACGCTGTACACTTGAATATTATATTTCAAGACACTTGAATATTCCCGACCCGGCGGCGTGGAACACTGTCTGTGAATGAATGTCTGTATTCTGTATGTGCCAAAGCAGCAATAAAGAAAAAAAAAAGCGGCGTGGTCCAGCGGCAGCGCGTCGAGTTCATTTCGTCTATTTCCGGGTGTCGGTGGTTCGAATCCTGGTGGTGCTAACGTTTTTTCCCAACGATGATCCCCAAGGACGAACTGCGACTCAGCAGTTCGTCCTGGGGATCATCGGAACGGACCATCCGGGTTGGGGACTAACAGTTTGTCCCCTCGAAGTTAGTCCCCAAAGGGACTAATGATTGTGCAGAGGCTGTTAGTCCCCAAAAGGACGAACTGTTAGTCCTTTTTGCCTAAGAGTGTAGCGTTAGCAGCCAGTGAAGCACTGCTGGGCCAATACACCAAGAGATATTCCACATGCTCAGTTAATGCTTACTTTTCTTAAGTATGTAGTTCAGCGTTTATCTGTACACCTTTTCTAACTCCCGCCTACTGTCAATACGTGGGCTCCTGTCGAAGCCGTGCCGTTACGCGAAGCGGCTGGAACTGACGTTTTTATCTGAACTTAGTCGCCACGATGGCTAGTCACTAAGACGTTGTCTTGAGCAGCTTAATGCTGTTGGTCCAATACCGGCCGCGGTGGATGGTTTTCAGATGCAGGTGAAAGGCACAAACGCTTTTGTCTCGAGATTTCAGCACTCGCCAAATATCCACTCATGGTCCAACTCAGCCTCGAGCACTCCACAATGGCGCGACTCCTAGCCGTGGTGTAGCTTCGACGCGCTAAACCGCAGAATTATATATTGAAGTAACTTGTCTTTTACTGTGCAGACACTTCGGCTCCCGGTACCGTGCTTTGGCTGCCGCGGCGTTGATATGAGCGTAACTGAGCAAACTAACGAGGCACCGATTGCCGAAAGAAAACGGAGATAGAACGTCTGGTGAAAGGGGGGGGGGGGCATCACCCGCTTCTATGGACGTCATCTCTATCACTGCCTCCCCTTACACTTTCACCATGCGTCACTGCCGGAGGAGCGCCCTAGTCCACTGACTTTAGCCTGTGCTCCTCTAGCGTTCGGGGCTCATCCGAACCACGTGAAATTTGAGCGGGACATTCAAACACGACTTGCACCACCATGCTCACCGGACGCGAGAACTGCGAAATAATGACATTGATAGCACGCCACCGTGCGTTCGGTGATCACGAGATCACTTCTTAGGACCCAGTATGTATGCACCGCGACCTAGAAGACTGCAGTCCAGCTGCGTATAATTTTCATATTAGGCAGTATGGGAATCGTCCGCGCTTTTAAAGACGATAGTCTTTCTTGGGCTACTTAAATCCAGAAATTGTGGTCTGTCTGTCTGTCTGTCTGTCTGCCTGTCTGTCCATCTGTCTGTCTGTGACTCGGTTCAGCCACCCGGCCAAAGTAAAACTGATTTTGCGCAATGGTGTTATATACTCACAGCCAAATTTAAACAACAAAGCCCGGTTTATATGTTCATACTTGTCAACTTTGTTGAAGAAGAGCAAGACATTACGCAAATATAAGACAGGAAATTAGTACACAAGGGATATTTACAGTGTTCATTTATTAAAAAAATTCGTGGATGCTTGCTTTTTCGATACCAAATGATAATCTACATCGACTGCAGAAAACCGCCGCCTCCTGGCGGCATATGAAAAATCACGCGGCAACAGCAACGAAAGTTTCCACAAGCTAGGTTCCACGTTCTGCTTGGAACGCACTTGGAGCACGGCCACGCGGTTCTATAAACCTTGTAGTCGGCCGCCTTCATTCACGCACGTCTCCGCCGCACTGCAGCGCTGGCATCGAGGAACCCGGCCTGTAGCAGTGTAACGCGGTAAATTCAAATCCCCTTGCGCAAACCTTTAGTGTTTTGCCTTGGATGAGCGCGACAGTACAGGAAAAGCATGAGAGGCGAGCGGGAAAGCAAAGGCGGGCATTTTCTTGGCAAATGTCTACAAAGACAATCGTCTTTGACGACATTTGCAACGAAAGGAGCAGATACACGGCCAAATTTTTTCTGAAGTTGCTCTAAACAAATTGTGCAACCTTGGTGTCTTGTATTGAGTACATACCAATCGAAAGTGTTGAATTTGCATCACGGTTTTAGTTCAATGACAGTTTTACAACTAATAGCCCGGGCTCATACGAAAGGTGTTTGGTTGTGTAGAAAGCGCCACACGCTGCGAAACAAAGTTTGCGCGAGCCCTTCGAATGCAAGAAAATTGAACTTATTGAGTAAACATAGACTGATTTGGTCATATGAGTGACGAGAGACGATGGGAAGGCTGTGACGGGTAGGAGGGAAAAGAAGGAGAGGTGGTATAAAAATAAAAAAGGGCCATCAGAAACTTCAAAATTCAATATTTTGTATGTTTCACCCAGTTCAGTTGCGCTCGGATAAAAAAGCATTTTGATATATCTCATAATATTTCGCTTACAAATGTTGCCCGCACAAAATATGTCCAACTGGATTCCATGATTTTGTGTTAACAAGCTAGGAGAGTTTTGCGCGGGATTTTCGAATTTGCACCCCTTGGGCAGTAAAAATTGCTATGACGTGATACCAACGCGGCAAGAAATCCTGTACCTACAGACAGGTAATTTCTGCAGTAGAATGCTAATAGCGCGAAGGAGGTGTATTGCGTTGCATTACATTGTTACGCTATCTTGACGTGTAGCCTTCACGATATTACATATGTCAATAACATCAACGATTTGGAAATATTCAGTATGTGAGCATAGCTTTTTACGATCCGTAAACCGCAATGACATTTCATGTTTGTAACCAGAATTTTCGATTGTGGGAATTCTGGTTTTTAAATTAATGTTTAATCTCTAACCGTAAATATGCACTATGGAATGCCGGCCTATATTGCTCAACCATAAGTAGAATTTTGCTGCGTTGGTTCAGCTGCTGGCAACGCAGAGAACTCACATTATACAGCTGTTCCAACGTTGGCTGGCGGATGTTCTGCCCAAACGAAATGGCCAGAAGAGCCAATAGAATGGCGCACTTCATGTCCCGGCCACACTGTTTCAAAAGGACCCGATATATTAAAGCTTTTTAAATTTGTTAACGTAATTTCGCTTATAGGTATTTTTGAAGCATTGTTTAGCGTACAATATGATGGACACAGACTGCCTGCAAATCCAGCATATTGTGTACTACTCAATTTCTAAACAAACGTCAGCCATCTGGAACATACATGAGCCCGGGGAGTTATGATAAGCGAGGTAGCGAACAATACCCATGACAGTGCCTACGAGTACTCCTTCGAACAAGGAAGACAGCTTAAGCATAAAGCCTACCATTTCCACAGCGTTCTTTGAGAGGTGGAGAGCGGTACAAAGGATAGCTTTATATCTTGATTGGACAGCATATTACTATTTAAGACATGAGCTGGTAAAAAAAAAAAGAAATATTTCTCAGATAATATTTAAGGTGTCGTGTACATTTGGCTTATCTTTATATAAAGCACATTGTGGTAAGCAAGTGATTCTCCCAAACTCCCAAATACCGGCACCCCTGTATACAAGACACCGCGGCAAAGTGGTCCATTAGTGATAAACGTAGGAATAATCAGGCGGCTTTATTTATTTATTTAGTAACGAGGAAGACTTGCCACCATCGACGTAACGCAACCAGCGCAGCTACACAGCGGTGAAGTTGGAAGAACAGCCAGCGGAGCGTATAACCTCATGCGACCTGCATCATCATCATGGCAAGACTCAAGATCATCATCACCAGTCTGTTGTCACGAGAGCTGAGCGCGCACGGCAGAACCCCTTCGGACTCAGCTGAGCCTCTCTGCGTTCCAACGCCTTGCTGCCGTCCTGCCAATAAACCTCGCCATAATTTTGGTGGAGTGTGCGGATTCCATCCTCGTCCCGCTCCTCAGCTGCACCCCGTGTACCCACAAGCCTGGAACTCTGGAGTCGCACCTTGCCTTCTACCGCTGAGTCAGCCATGCCTAGCGACGCTCGAAACACGACATCGCCTCAACCATCGGCTGTCATCTGCTCCGGGGTGATCCGCGAGCGTGACCCGGCGATGTTCACTGGCGCAGACGACCAGGACGTTGAAGATTGGCTTTCGGCTTACGAGAGGGTAAGCGCGCACAATAAGTGGGACGATGCTATGAAGCTAAATAACGTGAGTTTCTCTTTGAGGGGACTTGCCGGAAAATAGTATCACAACCACCCAGAGGATCGCGCAACCTGGACCGCATTCGAAACGAACGTTTCGGCCGATATTTGACCAGCCAGCGGTTCGCAAGCTTCGCGCGGAGCAGTGTTTTGAGAGAGCGAGCTCAAGAGGCTGGCGAGAACTTTACCAGCTACATCGAGATTTGGTCGACCTTTGCCGGTGCGTGGATCCTTCCATGCCTGAGCAAGACACCATCAAACACATACTGAAGGGAGTAGATGATGATGCGTTCCAGATGCTGCTGGTGAAAAACCCTCAAAGCGTCAGAGACGTGATCAGCTTGTTACAAAGCTATGACGAGCTGCGGAGGCAACGTCGCCTCACTCGTCGCCGCCCTGTGGAGCGTGAGGAGCCGCTCTATGGCCTGGCAGTCGACGACAACCCGTCGCTACCTAACCGCATCAAGGAACTTGTTGGAGACAGGGGGCGCGGCAGATATCTCTCCTGCCTTGTACATCCCTGCCATCGTCATCGGTACCAGATCCTTGCTTGTCATCGCCGCTCCGTCGAATAATTAGGGAAGAAGTCGCCGAAGTCTAGCCGACCACGCCGGCTGCTCCCCAGCCGTTGCCTGTAGCGGCGCCACTATACGCTGAAGTTGCGACACGGCAGGCTCCTCCTACCGCTACGTGCCTTTACGCCACCCGCAGCCGCCGCCCTATCTTCCTCCGGCTTCCTCGCACCGCTCCACAGCAACCCATGGCGCACGCCCGACAACCGGCCAATCTGCTTCGCCTGTCGTATTCCCGGTCACGTTGCGCCTTTCTGCCGCCGGCGAGTTTCCCCCTTCACTGACGCCTACCGAGCTCCTGCCTACGCTGTCTACACGCCGAATCTGTCGAACGACCAGGCACCAATGGAGCCGTCGCGTTACTCTTTTCCATCGGAGGCACCGACAGTTAACCGCCGTTCACCGTCCCCGCGTCGTCGTTCAGTGTCCCCCATGCGACGTCGCCCCGCCACTCCCAGGAAAACTAGTCGCCGCAGTTCCCGAGGCAAGAACTGCGACGACCATGACACACGCAAGCCCTCATGTTTATCCTACGAATGTGATTGACGTTTTTGTTGAAGGAGTCGCCACCCTTGCGCTTGTTGACACTGGTGCCGCAGTTTAAGTCATGGACGCAAAACTGTGCCGAAATATTCGAAAAGTGACGACCCGTGTTTCCTGTTTTCGCCTTCGCACAGCTAACGCCGAACAAGTTGAACCTCTCGCAGCATGCACAGCCCGGGTCGTTGTACAGGACGCCCTTTACAACATTGAATTCCTGGTGCTTACTTCATGCTCTCATGATATCATTTTAGGATGGGACTTTCTGTCACGCCATCAAGCCATTATAGATTGCGCCCGCGCTGAGGTTGCGTTGCTGCCCGTGTGTGATACCCAGTTCAACGATTTGCCTTTACCCTCGCACAAGCTCGCTGTTACGGAAGATACCGACATTCCTCCAAACTCCGCAGTGTTAGTACCAGTGCCCTGTGCTTCCCTCCTCAATTCGACCGTAATCTTCAACCCATCACAACTGTTTTCCGACGCGAGAACATCCCTCTCCCTTTCTCCGTCCTCTCCCTTGAAATGGCCTTTCTGCTATGTACATCACTAACCCATCCACGTCGGCGTTCACTGTGCTTCGCGGGGAGTGCGTTGGTTGTGCCGAGCCCCTCGACACCAACCTCCTAGCCGAAGTCCCCAACGACCCATCATCGCTACCAGTTAGTGCCCTCACACCTTCCGCATCGGCGCCCAGTTCCCACTTTCTACTTTCCTCTGTCAACTCTGAACTTTCACCTCCGCAGCGTGATGGCCTCCTCTGTCTACTTAACCGGTTCCGCAAGTCCTTAGACTGTGAGTAAACTTCTTTGGGCCGCTCTTCCACCGTCAGCCACAACATTGAAACGGGGTCCCACTCGCCGTTACGGCAACGACCATACCCGTGTCGGTCGCTGAACGTCGGGTTATAGAAGAACAAGTAGACGACATGATTCATCGAGGTGTTATACGCCCTTCAAACAGCCCATGGGCGTCACCCGTTGTCCTCGTTAAGAAGAAAGATAGCTCCATCCGATTCTGTATCGATTACCGTCGTTTATTTATTTATTTACAAGAACCTTACAGGCCCCTGTAGGGGCATAGCGTAAGGGGAGGCAAAAAACAGTAAAAGCAAGACAAGAGCAAGTAAGCATAATATGTACAAGGTGAGGCTAACCTTGCATTGCGAAAACAAGGCACAAAAACACGACGACACAATATACTGCCAAGGCGAAAATATAGATTATAAGGCGCAGTGCATACACAGTACAACTTAACAAAATACTTCACAAAAATACGCCAGCAACCACAAGGGGGTGAACAATTTAAGGAAGCAAACACGGTGGCGGAAGGAGGCATGGTTTGACATGGAAACGATATTATCGGGCAAATCGTTCCACAGACAGATGGCACGTGGAAGCGCAGAACTATTGAAAGTTAATGTACGACCGAAAATGCGCGAGTAACTGAGATTGTTATGCAACGTTTTGACATGCGCAATGGTCTTTCAAGAGGAAGGGGCGACAGCCTATTACCATAAATGTACTTGTGAAACAAGCACAGAAGTGCAATGGAACGTCGTGTATCAAGTAAGGGTATGTCATTATCATGTTTAATTTGGGTGACGCTATGAGAATTATCATAATCGGAAGAAATAAAGCGTGCTGCTCTATTCTGCACGGCTTCAAGCATATTGTTAAGATAATTTTGGTGTGGTGACCATACAGGGCTAGCAAATTCCAGTTGAGGACGGACAAATGTAACGTAGGCCAGCTTTCGTACGCAATTAGGGGAATTTTTTAACTTTCTTCGTAAATAACCTAACGATCGCGAGGCCTTGGCACAAATGGCGGTGATATGGGAAGCCCATGACAGGTTGGAAGTGAGTGAATCCGAGGTATTTATATGAAGTTACTTCAGAGACGGGAGAGCTGTTTAAAGAGTATGTGATCTCAGAATTGGCATGCTTGCGGCTGAAAGAGATAAATTTACATTTAGATTCGTTAAGGTGCATTTGCCAGGTCTTGCACCAACTAGAAACAGTTAAGAGGTCATTTGAAGAGCGATGTGGTCGTTAGTATGGGTAATGCTACGATATAGTATTGCAATCGTCAGCAAAAGACGAATTGAAGATGAAATGTTTGTAGGCAGATCATTGATGAATATTAAAAATAGCCAGGGCCCTAAAACACTACATTGCGGAACACCTGAATTAACGTAGCAAGGGGGAGAAGTTAAATTGTTTACAACTGTGAACTGTTGGCGAAGAGACAAAACATTTCACAGCCAGGAAAGGGTCAGTGAGTCTAGTCTGAGCGATGATAGTTTCGAGATTAGGCGACAGTGAGGAACCCGGTCAAACGCTTTAGAGAAATCAAGAAAAATACAATCTGTTTGTTTGTTATTATTCATGTGAAAATGCAGGTCGTTAGTAAATTCAAAAAGTTGTGAATCGCAAGAAAAACCTTTCTGAACCCATGTTGGTTAGTAAAAAAGAAATTATTTGACTCGAGGTGGCTGTAGACATGTGAAGCAATGATGTGTTCCAGTAATTTTTAACAGATACAAGTTAGCGAAATTGGACGGTAGTTACCAGGTGAATTTCTATCGCCAGGCTTAAATACAGGAACTATTTTTGCAATTTTCCAGTCAGAAGGAAGACGTCAGAAGGAAGACGTCTTTGAACAAGATCCTCGCAAAGACGTATACCCTCTGCCCCGCATCGATGACGCTCTCGACTCCTTGCAAGGTGCTGAGTTTTTCTCTTCTTTGGATTTGCGATCTGGGTATTGGCAGGTCCCTATGGCAGACGCTGATCGTCCCAAGACCGCCTCGTCACCCCTGACGGGTTGTACGAATTTAACGTGATGCCGTTTGGACTATACAACGCTCCCGCTACTTTGAGCGAATGATGGACACTATACTGCGAAAACTCAAATGGAAAATATGTCTATGCTACTTGGACGACATCGTTGTGTTTTCCCCCGACTTTGACACACACCTTGAGCGCCTCGAACAAGTATTGAAATGCCTGACCGATGCCGGCCTTCAACTCAATCTTAAGAAGTGCCATTTTCACTATTTTGGGTCATGTAGTCTCTAAGGATGGCGTTCTCCCTGATCCAGCTAAACTTCAAGCTGTTGCTGCATTTCCAAAACCGACCAGCATGAAAGAACTACGAAGTTTTATTGGACTATGTTCCTATTTTTCTCGATTTGTCCCTAAATTTGCCGCCGTGATATCACCATTAACCAAGCTTCTTAGCGGAGACAAAGACATGTCTGCTTGGTCACCGACATGCGATGAGGTGTTTTCCACGTTACGCTGCCTCTTGACCTCTCCACCCATTCTCCGGCACTTCGACCCACGTGCGCGACGGAAATTCATACTGATGCCAGTGGTGTCGGCTTGGGCGCTGTGCTTGCACAGCGAAAAGCAGGATTTGACGAGTATGTCGTCGCTTACGCAAGCCGTACTCTTACTAAGCCGGAATCCAACTACTCCGTCACGGAGAATGAGTGCCTAGCCGTCGTATGGGCCGTCGACAAATTTCGCCTCTACCTATACGGTCGCCAATTCGATGTCGTGACGGACCATCATGCTCTTTGTTGGCTGTCTTCGTTGAAAGACCCATCCGGACGACTTGGGCGTTGGGCTCTTCGGCTCCAGGAATACGATATCCGTGTGATATACCGCTCTGGCCGCAAGCATGTCGATGCCGATGCGCTATCTCGCTCACCTGTCACCTCTGCTTCTGCATCTCTCGACGCTGCAGACAGTGTTGGCGAGCCCCTTCCTTTTGCTGACATGCCAGCCGAACAGCGCAAAGACCCGTGAATTTCTTCAATTTGTGGTGGTCCTTTCACACCCGGCGATGACATCAGCACCCCAAGCCCTCCACCGTCAAGCGCGCCACTTCGCCATTCGTGATGAGCTTCTCTACCGCCGTAGCTACCTCTCCGAAGGCCGAAAATGGCTGCTTGTCATCCCTTGTCACTTGCGCTCTACAATCTGCAACTCCTTTCACGCAGATGCGCAGTGTGCCCACTCCGGAGTGCTCAAGACATACCAGCGCCTCCGGCTGCGCTACTACTGGCGCGGAATGTACACGTTTGTCCGCAAGTTCGTTCGCTCTTGTGCCGACTGCCAGCGCCGAAAGTTACGACCGGACCCACAGGCAGGTGCTTTGCAGCCGTTGCCATGCCCAGCCCGACCTTTTGATCGTGTTGGTATTTACTTGTACGGGCCTTTACCGTTAACAGCTACTGGCAACCCCTGGATTATAGTCGCCGTTGACCACCTCACCCGATACGCTGAAACAGCCGCATTACCAGCCGGCACTGCGCGCGACGTCGCAAAGTTCCTTTTACATCGTTTCGCGCTCCGAGACGGTGCGCCTCGTGAACTGCTCAGCGACAGGGGCCGTGTATTCCTCTCCGAGGTCATTGAAGCCCTACTCGCAGCATGCCGCGTTACCCACAGGACCGCTACAGCCTACCACCAACAGACCAATGGCCTTACGGAGCGTTTCCAACCGTACCCTGGGCGATATGCTAGCAATGTATGTCTCTTCGACCACACGAATTGGGACCAGGTCCTCCCATTTATAACGTACGCCTACAACACCGCTCAGCAGGCCACTACAGGCTTTTCCCCATTCTTTCTTCTTTACGGACGCGAACCGTCGTGTCTCCTGGATACCATCCTTCCGTATCGACCAGACGCCTCAGAATACGCGCTGATTTCGGAGATTACTTCGCACGCCGAGGAGTGCCGACAGCTTGCCCGCGCATTCACTACGGAAGAGCAGTCACAACAAAAACACCGTCGTGATGACTCCAAGCCATCAGCTGAATTTTCTTCCGGCCCTCTTGTCTTGCTCTATATACCGTCTACTACTGCCGGCCTATCCAGCAAGCTTCTTTCGAAGTACCACGGCCCATACCGTGTAGTGGAGCGTACCTCTCCCGTCAACTATGTCGTGGAGCCACTGACGCCTTCGACGGATCTTCGCCGCCGCGGACGCGAAATTGTCCACGTTCAGCGCCTCAAGCCCTACTACGATCCTCTTATTTTGTCGTGTCCCTAATTCGCCAGGTTGGTTCTTTTCGCCGCGGGGGGTGATTGTAAACGAGGAAGGCTTGCCACCATCGATGTAATGCTACCAGCGTAGCTACACAGCGGTGAAGTTGGAAGAACAGCCAGCGGAGCGTATAACCTCATGCGACCTGCATCATCATCATGGCAACACTCAAGATCATCATCACCAGTCTGTTGTCACGAGAGCTGAGCGCGCACGGCAGAACCCCTTCGAACTCAGCTGAGGCCTCTCTGCGTTCTAACGCCTTGCTGCCGTCTTGCCAATAACCTCGCCATAATTATTTATTTATTTATTTATTTATTTATTTATTTATTTATTTATTTATTTATTTATTGTATTTATTATTTATTTATTTATTTATCTTTTATATGTCAGTTACCCATAGCGACTTGCAGCATTAGAGTAGCGCGATACACTGAACCGGATACGCAGAAAACCCAACAACCAATGTTTTTAAACAGCATAACGCTCAGGTAGACCGATTGCCCCCACGAACACGACAGCGCATGAAACTAAAAAGAAGGCCTTAGTAGTGCGACTTGAATGCTTAAAATATGAACCAGTTATGGTGTTGAAAAAAAAAACGGCTTGCAGAAGTGGGTGATTTGGATGCAACATCTCGAAATTTATGGCCGTAATCTGTGCGGGCGGATACATCGGGTGAATAAAAAATATGTTTCACGTAGTATAGGAGCTTGTGAGAAGTATATATGATGAACAAAATTAAGCGAAATATGGTTATGCGTTGTTCTAGTGATGCCGAATTCACATTCTAAGGGAGCATTTCTAATAATATTCATCGTCCGAACAAAGTTTATAGCTCACACCGGAATGGGAGTCCTCTTAAATCTTTTAGAGTTACTTTATAAAGAAGAGGTGGGTCCCCCACTGAGCAAGGATGTTCAAGAACAGACCATGTACTAGTTTCATATCAGAGCTACCTGGCACATTGAGTAAAAATCTTGTGTTACGGCGTAGCAATGCGATTGTTTTCAAGGCGTTATGAGTAATTTATTGTAAAAACGAAGGAAGCTCACACTAACATGTGAGACTTGACGGTAGAGACGCTACACGCAACCTTCACCACAATCACGAAGGTTTAAAGGCACGATTGCCACCGATTTGCGTCTTCTGCGCTTAAGCAACCACCGTTAGTCCATCATTGTTGCTGCAAGTGTAGGCCCCTGTTCTTTTTTTGGCAGTGATAATTATTGGACATCACCTTAGAGGGCGTACGCTAAGACGTGTCGTTCTCGTTCTCCGCAAGTGTTGCCACGATGAACGCTGGAATTTTTTTTGCCAATCTTGGCGAATCTCTCTAGGTGTGTACGCTTGGCTTGACATACGTGCACACGGTACGCTGAGCTGTCCTCGCAAAGCACGCACACACGAGTAAGTGCTCACGTGCGTCGCTAAGGGTTTTCTTGGTATTTTTTAACTTCGGACACGAAAAAAAGGCGATTTGCTACACAGCTTCGCTGTTTATAAAATATACCAAAAGGTTTACTCCTTACCGTTTGGACGTGTTATAGATCGCTCTTTAAAAGGTAATAAACCCATGAAGATGAAAGTAAACTACGATCAGGCACAATGTAGCTGTATCCGAAACAACAATTACTAGTCACAAGTGGGGTGCTATAGGCCAACATAGAAAACTGACTAATAAAATAAATGCAGCACTTATACAGCAATGTATGTATGTGTAGTCCGAAGCTACTCTTTCGACGTCACCCCATTGACGCTAGCCATGAACCCCCGCCACCGATTATATCAGCCTTCTACCTTGGGTTGCTCGAGAGAACGAACCAACTTTATTTTGGAATACAGGTGCTCGTGGCATGAAATATTGGTTTCATTTTTACGATAACTGAGCGCGTAAACAAATGGGAATATTTAAGCAATCTGGACGAAGTCATCGTTTACCACAGAGACGTAGCGAAGACTTTTGGTACCAAACCACAAATTCCTTCCGGTTTTTGCCAGTCTCTAGCCAGCCTCATTGTTTTGGAGATATCTGTGCTCCGCAAAATCCGCCAAACAAGGCCTATAGCTTGGCGACTACTTTTGGAGGGATAATTATCTACCGGCTACTGAATCTGAGAACACACAATCTAGAAAAAGTAATGACGAAGCGCCCTAGCTCCTCGTTTCCAGGGGACAGAGAGCTGTGACCGACGAGAATACTTTGCGACGAAGTACTTCTATTTCTTCTTTTCAATAACTACGCCAAGTTACGGCGTTTGTTATTCATTAAAAAAACGAGCATCTTTCGATTCTTGTGGTCTTTCAGAACACTTCAACTTGCGATTAAAGGAAAGAGGTATTGCGTCAGCTATCACTCGTGTAATTTCCTTCGTGGCATCTGTCGGACCTGCATTCGGCGGTACCTCCGATGATGCAGGCCATACAGGCGGCTTTACAGGCTTTACGGGCTATTAAACTCGACACCCCGCTGCCACCTCATAGATGGGTATTGACTCTGGGTCACTGACAAATACAGATTCAGTGTCCTCGCCATTAACATAAGCGGAATGTGTTCCGCATTCAGAATAACCATGTTTGAATTGTTTTTGGGTGCCATGCGAGCATCGCGCCTGACGCAAGACAGCCATATCCCAAATTTCTACCGACCACAAGGGCAGTTCTGCAGTAGCCGGATCATTGGCCCATACACAACCGCCGTCCTATATATTTTCGTACGGCTATACAAAATGTAATCACCGTTGAACCGCGGCCTCAGTGCGGCAGCATCCAGTGAGGCGTGTCAGCGGATGCCCTCGCGTCACAGCTACACCATCAGAAGCTATCCTCCGGTTAACCTACAACGTCGTTTCCAACCGACCAGCACTAGTTTGAAGGTCATCAATCTTTTACGCCCCGTCGCTGCTCCTTATCCACCAGGCATCTACGCTGTGCCTTAGGACGGGAAGGAAGCATCTTGCCGCAGACCCTGCTGCAGGAACTGTGCACCCTTCGAAATGCCTTAAACGGTACCGAACTGACAGACTGTCATTGAACAAGCTGCGCTGGCTCTGCTGAGAGAGTTTCTGTGCCGGCTGGGCTGAGGGAGTACTTCGTTCTCCCACCCCACCGACACCTATCTATAGAGCAGGCACACCACTACCGTGCCTTGCAAACAAACACCTTTCCCCACCCAAAAAAAGCATGCCACTACTCCGAACAAATTACGTCCCCTAGCCGCCCCTTCTGTGGAGCAGATTGTACTCTTTTCCACATGGTTGGTGGATGCCCCTCCCACCCTCTCCCCAAAACGAATCCGTACAACTCTCCAGAGGTCTGGAGGCACGCCCTGTCCAGCTCATGCCTGTCCGATCAGCTTCGACTGGTGGAGAGGGCTATAGCGGCTGGCAAAGCATATGGGATCCTGGACTGACGACTCCACCCTCCTGAAGACGCCATACAAATTTACTACACAATAAATATGTTTATCTTCCTCCTCCTCCACTGGCTGTGTTAGACGAGCTATGCGTCTCAGCAGTGCTGAATTGACTGAAAATATTTTGTCACCACTTGGATACTTTTAACCCGGACTGAATGCATGAAACAGGTTACTCGTTGGACTGCGGCACTGCCTGAATCCCTCCTCGAACACATTCCCTATACGCTACTTAATTTATGTTTTTGTCCTCTTGCTCTTTGGAATCTTGTATAATATCTTCTTTGAAAGATCCTTTATGGAACCACTGCGCCATGAAGGACAGAGGCCGTACGGAAGTTGAATTCTGGTCACAAAAAGACGCGCCGCGAGCGCAGATGTAGCCACCTGAGAAGCTGGCCATCGATGAAGATGACTAGGCAGGGTGGGGCGGCCCCCCACCCGGGCCCCCTGTGCACACGGCTATGCTGAGTAGTCAGCGGCAATCACAAAATTACTGGCGGTGTTCTCCAAAAAATTCTATGGCAGGCCTTTCTCTTAGGGCTCTCCGCGTGAAAGGGTATTATATCTGCGCAGCTCCGCCCGCAAGCATCGTGTTAGCTACGAACCGATTAGTTGTTTTCCGCCTGCTTTAACGCTATGTCTTTAAAGAAATTTCCTCTAATCGGCAACCTTCACCGACAGAACTTCCTAGCAGTGACAAGCACCCGGTGATTGCTGTTCTCCACGCTGATGATGACTCCCGGTTCCAAGTGTCGAAGGGAAGCGGTTTAAACATGTTTTTTTAAGTTCTACGAAAAGCATGAGCCTAAACTCCTCTTACAGCAGCGGCAGTTACACAAACCATTAGCATGTCTTCTAAAACTGTGGTTTCAGGAATACCCCTTCGCTTGGGAATAAATGTAAAAAATTACAGATAACACGCTACTGAGTGAAATCCTTCTGATACTAATTGTTGATCTTAGGTTCAGTTGCGCTGCTGAGCACGTGGACGCGGGTTCGATCCATGGTCGCGGCGGCCGCTTTTCTGATGGAGGCAAAAAGCGAAAACGCGCATGTTTATGAGATTTCGGCGCACGTTAAAGATTCCCAGGGGTGAAAATTAATCTGGAGCTCTCCACTACGGCGCCCCTCATCGCCTGCGTTGCGTCGGCGCGTTAAACCGTGTGCAATGAATCAATGACCTTAGATTTGCAAGCACAATTCCCTAACCTATCCCTCTTTTTCAGGACAATTCTGAATTGGTTCTTCAGAACACAGAAGATTAACAGCGGAGCTGTGGTAGCTTGAGCCTCGTCATACGTCTGCTTAAGGTCGTGCGCAGAGGGAGAGTAGGAGCAGGTTCACAGACACTCCGGCAGCCTTTATCGGTTGTGCTTGAAACCTACTCCCAGGCGGTTCGTAAAGCTACCGATAAAAAGTGCAGTAGTCTGGCAGGGGCGCGTCCCTGCCTTTCCTACTAGGGGAGGGAGAAAGGAGGCCGTTTCGCGCCGCAGGTCGTCTAGCTGCTGATTCCTTCGCGCGAACCGTAGAATTTGGACGGAGTCAGCGCCGCCGTCCTAGGCTGAGTGCTCGTTTTGTTCCAGCCGAACAATGGAACCCCAGCCCTGCTGTTTCAACAGATTTCACACTTGGTGGAACCCCATTATTTATAAGGGTACTACCGTAACGTTCCCGAATGGGTTATCATTTACTGCGTTAGCAATTTCGTTGTCTGCATCCTATAAGATTATAGTGACCATGCACGTTTTTGGTCTTGTCCACAAGGGAGGTAAACGACTATTCCTTCACGCCAGTTTTTCTACAAATAACGACGCCCTTTCGGAGTCAGATTGCAGTTGACAAGAGTTTGAAAAAAAAATCTCATTCAGAAAATGCCTATTCCACTTAATGTTTTTGTGTTTTCTGTTGAGTAATTAGCAATTATCGTAACTGCAAAAAGGAATATGCATAACGGAAAGCGAAAACGTTTCGCCGAAATAGAAACCAGCACAAAATATTGGCTGTGGCTCTTATTTCAAGTTCACTTATCGCTTTAGTTTAATTTCAATTATTTCAGAGGACAGCATAACGTTTCAACGAACCTACACTCTCATCACAGTTAATTTGCATGAACTACTCTCTTCTAAATATTGTTTTCTGGATTATGATTTACTATTCGCCCTTCATTCTTAATGCACGCACCGTATTTTTATTGGACGGAAGGTAATTTTGCATCTCTTCGAGAAACCCTCTCTCATCGCGGTTTCTTAGTTTTCGTCCACGCAAAAGGAATATCTCCATATACAGATATTTTAGGGCGGCTCTCACAAAGGTTGTCCAAATGATAGGGCATGAATACGTCAAAGTGGTGGCTCTGACATGTAGGGAATGTCGCAACAAATTCTAGTTGGTGACACGTTCTAGATCCACTGTAGAGCTAGCGTTGTATTCAATCCTTGTTATTAACGTTAGGGCATTCACTGTTACAATATTTCTTGGAGCATTATATGGCGCTGAATATTCTGTGGGCAGGTGGATGGCAAATGTATTTTTTACTTAAGATAACATGCCTTATTTTAATTAAGAGATCGGGCTCGCGAACCAGTTCAACCTTCGGCAATGCGCTGTTGAGAAGAAAACTTCTTTTTCTGCGGCAACGCCATGGCCGCGCATCCCTGCTTCGATCCCAGCTGCTTGCTTACCATCGCGGCTCGCAGCAGCTGCGGAGGAAGCCATGACGTGTCGCTAGGTAGGCTTAGCTTCACCAAGTAATCTTCATTGCTCAAAGAAGGTTTTCAGGTGTGCTCATCGAGGTGACACTTCCACCCGGGGTGTAGCGGAGCAATTTACAAGGAGGTGATATTATTCTTAGGTCACCAGGGTGGTCGAACCGCGCTTATTACAAGAACATCACGGATTCAACGTGAAATCGATTTATAGCGTTCACCACGTAGCAAACGCTTCCCGTAGATCCCACAAACAAAAAATACAGACCTGTTCAGCGTACCTTGTTCTATCGCGTGGATCAGAAAAAAATAAGCGTAAAGAAATATTTGACAAGCGCAATTGCAAATACCGCTTCAGAAAAAAATGAAATAAAAACAGAAGTCAGCGAGTGGGCAAGTTCCCATTTGCTTGCTGCGCGTTATATAGAATGTACATTACGAAGTTAGGCACCCCAAAGGGTATCTTTAAAGAGCGCCGTAATTGAAAACACATGGCACCCGCCGCGGTGGCTCAGTGGCGAAGGCGTTGCGCTGCTGAGAACGTGGTCGCGGGTTCGATTCCCGGCCGCGGCGGCCGCTTTTCTGATGGAGGCGAAAAGCAAAAACGCCCGTGTTTACGAGATTTCGGCGCACGTTTAAGATCCCCAGGAGGTCAAAATTAATCCGTAGCCCTCCACTACGGCACGCCTCATCGCCTGCGTTGCGTCGGCGTGTTAAACCTTACAATCATTCAATCAAAACACATGGGCGCTTTCGCTTTTCGCCTTCATTAAAAAACCGGCCGCCCCGGAAGGCATCAAACCCGAGGTCCTTGGGCCCAGCTGCACAACGACGGACGCACGGAGCCTCCGCGGCGGGTGCCCGAACTCTAGGTTTGCCTTCAGCTCCTATCGAGGCTGTGTTACAACAGTATGGATACTGACTATACAACACGTAGCCGTCTATTCTTTATTTTTTTGCAGCACGGGCTATCTCATTCAGATAGGCAGACTGTTTCGCCCTAAGGTCATTAGCCCAGAATCATCTCCCTTGATCTAAAATGTGCTGGATATAAATCGACGGTTCCAGAAACATTCGCGCCGAAAGATAAAAGCCTGCAGAGCAGACGCCGCGGCATTCGAATCACCGGAGCCCGCCTGCACACCTCACTTTGGTGACTGCTGCTTCGCCGCCTGTGTATTCTTTGAGTTGTTATGGGAGCACAAGTTCGCTCCAATAAACGTGTTTTCCTTGAAGACCACTGCGTTGTCAGTGACTTCGTTACATCTGGTGGAGGTGCGGGATACATGCACCATAAGCCCTCGTCAAGCCGATAAGCAAGCCCGCTCGTGTCAGTCGCCGACAGCAAGATCTTCAGCGGGAGTCTGGACTGCTTCGGGAAAAAATGAAGAAAGAAGACGTCAGGATCACCACCATGATCAACGCAGGCACCATGACTAGCGCTACCAATCCTGCCCTCGTTCTTTAGCAACCCAGGGAGCCCCCATCACTACATGGGTCACCTTCGGAGGATCCCGAAGACTGGTTCAGGCTTCGGGTCGAACGGGTGAGGCTGTTTAACCGATGGGAAGACGCGGACACACTGATGCAAGTGTTCTTCTACCTTGAAGATTCAGCACGGATCTGATTCGAGAACAATGAGAGCTCCCTAGAATCTTGGAACGAATTCTTAACGCAATTTTTAACGACGTTCACCACGGTTGTGCGAAAAGAGCGGGCCGAAGTGTTGCTGCAGACGCGGACACAACACCCTAACGAAGGCATTGTTGTGTTCGTCGAAGAGATGAAGAGACTTTTCAGGCGTGCTGACCCTTGCATGGCGGAAGAAAAGAAGTTACGCTTCTTAATGCGCGACGTGAAGCAAGAACTGTTTGCTGGACTTGTCCGCAATCCGACCAAACCCGTCACCGAGTTCGTGATCGAAGCCAAAAAAAAGGCTGCACGGCCAATGCGAACTACGTCGACAGCATGTAGATTCCGGCAAATAGCCTACCCGAGACTATCCGCGAAATAGTGAGGGAGGAGCTGCGGAAACTTGATTACACACTTGATTAGCCGTAACCATGCGGTCCAGCGTCTTGGGCGACAACTGCTGCCTCCTGCCGGTTCCTTTTGGTTAGGGCGCGAAATTTTCTGGCCTAAGAGAGGCTAGCTGCTTCTGTGCAAAAAAAGGTCGGCAACTGCATGCGGGAACAAGGACGTTAATTTCGCATAACGTTAAATAAAACCAAAGCTAACTGGCTATGGCTTATGAAAAAGATAAAACTCAAGAGCCTCACAATCGTGAGTAATAGTAGCACTAAATTTTACTGAGCCAAGAAGTAGGTGTCGATTCCTAATCCAGGAATCTAAGTGACGACCGGGGGCGACTGACGCCCTAGGTGCCAAAAGTAGCTGCAGGCGCAGGTAGTCGCTGGGAAACAGGTTGTCCCACATCTCAGGGGTGGTAGGTGGAAAGGAAATGGTAGAAGGCCAGGGTTGTGTGCATACTCTAATAAAATGTCGGCTTGTGTGCCAGGCTTAGAGCAGAACGTGTATTGGGCTGGAAATTGTTTTGGAAAATCGTGATGTGTTTAAAAAGCGGATTCTAAAACTCCTGGTCGTATGATGCCAACGTGAACGACCGGGAGCCTGGACATGTTTCGGCAGAGGTTAATAAGGACGGAAGAATTATCAGCTCATGAATGTCGTGATTATGAAACACAATACGAAAGGGCGTTCGCGCTTCAGGTGTTTACGACACTGGCAGTGTCACGTTTAAAGTTTTCTTTTTTGAGCGAAAGCTATACTAGGGTACATCTTTCGAGGTCATTCTTCGCGTGGCAACCATTTTAATCAGCCAGCGCCAAGCTGCGCCTTTTCTTCGTTACGGCTTCGCGTCCTCAGCGCTTCCTTGCGGCGGTACCACAATATTGGCGAGGGGAAACGTCTGCTTTGCATCTAGGCTGTTAGTGCGTGCGGGTCAGCGCAAGCGAATTATCTGGCTGGTCGAGGGCTAAACGACAGACATACGAAAGCACTGTCCTGACTTAGCTTACAGGAACGAAGCCAGAGAAACACATCATGCACGTACACGAAAGCGCTGCTTTTCATTCGGCTTCGCCGGTGCTTGAAGGCATAGTCTCGCTATCGATGGCCTGCCGGCTCGGCTGCCTGTGAATTCAGCACGAGTCAAATGATCAATTCAATTACCCAGTACACGTAGCTACGCGAAAAGCTTCTAAGGCTGAAGCCAAGGCACACGGTGAAAAACAATGTGTGCATCGTGCTAGCTTTCGCTCGTGCTAACTAAGTTTAAAAGGGTGAACGTAAGGGTGAAAAGGGTGATTTGAACGTATATTCAGCTATGCTTTAAATATACGTACTATCCTTAATCCCCGCTAGCATCGCGCAGCGTGGTAGTGATTTGTAGATATACATTGCATCGTGATTTTTTGGAAGGCATTTAATTAGTGGTCTGCGTGGTTTGATATGAGAGTTATAAGAAAGTCACCAATAGCCTGTTACCTCGGTAGACAATGCTTGTGGGGCACCATAACTCCTCCCTCATGTGCACAGACGCTCCACACCTGAGGAGTGCGGACCCAGTCAAGCCGATTGTGTGAAGGTATTTTGTAGGTGCTCCAAACATCTTGGAGAACAATGTTGAATAAAATAACGTTTGGGTTTTTTCAACCTTGCTGTTAGAACAGATTCGAATGAAAAAATATAGTAAAGGCACGGCAAGAAAAATTGTTTTGATATCAATACTTTCCGCATTTCCTCAGCAGTCAAAAGTAGGTCTGGAATAAATTAAAAGTGTGAGGAATGTTTTTCTTCTCCAGGCTAAGTTGCTTGAGCACTTTAAGGTTTCAGTTGTGCACCGTATTTCAGTACAGAATACAATTTTATTGAGCAAAGGACGGTTTTCTTGCTCTTAGGCAAGTTGTTGCAACATTTATATTTGGGAAATGGAATTTTGTTCACCCCATTAGCTTTACCCTTTCAATATGATGTGCGCAATGTGAAAAGAGAAATTAGGGTGAATAAACTTGCCACAGACTTTCATGCTTTATTTATAAAGTTTCCTCAGGCATGATCGATTGAAAATCCAGAATGGGCGTCGCGGACAAAAAGATTGGAAGACGTTAAGACACGTGCGTGGAGTGCGGAGAACGGCCCTGTTCCACACATGTACTTCACACTGTAGCGCCCCTGTGAGGAGGAAGAAATGTACTATAGCTCAATATTTCGCCCGGATATAACCTTACACCGGAGTGTCGTGAAACACATAGCTGCATCAATCAGTAAATTGCAAAGCTGCTCATTCCACATTTTTTTAACCATAAAAGCCAGCTTTAATGAGCAAATTGCTGCGTTTAAATTGCGACAAAAATAAAAGCTACACGGAAAAAGTAACAGATGGCGTGCACGACCATGATTTGAACCTTAGATGAAATGTTTACCGATGCTGTACATAAAATTGACGCACACACTCCGAATCATGTCTTGTTCGTGAACAGGCGAATGTGACCTAATTGCGAATGATGCTCAATAATATTTGCGTGTTGAACGTTCTATTTTAATTTTTGAACTTGTGATCAATTTGCTAGCATATAAGCCTTCTGTTTGATTTTATTGGTAGGCCCTCTTTCAGTTGATAAAACTAATTGTTTAAGAAAAGTACCGGTAATATTCTACGCTTCCATCGAAATATCAAAACAATCAAAAATTAGTGGAACGTTGGTGACTACGGCAATGTACTTTATTATATACTACAAGTGAGAACGTTGCAGTTTAAAGGGAGCACATGTTTTGGTCTATGACATGGTTGAAGTGTGTTGAGAAGTCCAACCTATACTACGTGTAAATTTATTTATTTATTTATTTAAACATACTGCCAAATCCCTCACGGGATCTCGCAGGAAGGGCATATAGACAGTATATATCAGTTTTTCAAGCACTTGGGGTTACACAATCGGTGGACTGTAGTACACATTATACTCTCTTATTGAATAAGTATTAACAAGGAACGCATGCATTTTTAATATAACATACCGTACATGCTTTGATAATACAGGTTACAACATTCCTCTGCGTACAAAATTACTGATTAAGCTCTTCATTACAATCTTTTTCAAAAATTCGTGACTTCGTGAAAAGATGATACACAAATGAGTTGATACACACATTCACTTGAGTGATAACAAGTAATAGTCACATCGCGTTAATTTACATTTCTACCAGTCTTAAAAACTCTGGTTAAACTCTTGGTACCAGTTATTGAGTTGCCTAGAGAATTCCATTCCCTTATTGCTAATGGAAAGAAACATACTTGAAACAGTCTACATTGAACCGGTATTCTGTTAGCTTTGGGGATTTTTAGTCTGGTTAGCCTTGTACGATCAACAACTGATATATACTTTGAGGCCTCTAGATTTAGGTGACCGTGAATTAGTTGAAACAAAAATTTTAATCTGGCTATCTTGATTCTATTATCCAGGGTGTAAATGTTTAGGTTCAGAAAAAAATTACCAAATTGGTTAGTAATGGTTGTTTTACATTTGGTAATCTCTTGTTATATCTGATATATCTGATATCTGATATCTGATATCTGATATCTGATATCTGATATATGATGTATCTGATATATCTGTTATATCTGATCATGACAATGAATCATCAGCTTACCGTATTGTTTCACTTGAAAAACTGAACAGAAATCTCGATCGTTCCAGTACAGAAGCGTGTACCTCTTTCCGTTCCCTAGTTCTGCACAAAAAGAGAGTTTAAAAGCGGGTTCGCTGGGCGAGCAAACGAGTTTTATCAACATTTAACAAAAACTAAAATACATACAGGCGTTAGCTACAATACTTTTACACAAAAATGTCACGAAAGCATTGTTGTCATCATCGTCATCATCAACAACAACAACAACAGTAACCATGACATAATCGCAAAATCAGCCTGGGTATTTACTAACTTCACCTTCTACTTCGTATTGTGCATTTTACTGCTGAGCACTGCTTCGCTCTATTTTCCCCCGAAAATAAATTTTATTTACCGCACTACCCTGTATTTATTGCAAGTTATGGGGCGTTAAGCAACTGTAAAGGTAAATATAAATGGTAGCGAAACTTCGGGCGAAAAGCGGTTCAGAACCTATTGCCCGTGACATCTGCATAGGGGCTTATGGGAGTGGCGATTGGAGCGCGACTAGGTGAGGAGGGAACAAACACTAGTAACAAAAAAGCAAGTTTTGGTCAACAATAAAACGACAATTATATATGACAAATGATATTTATTTCTGAATAACATTTATTTAAGCACGATGTGTAAATAATTTATGAAAATGCTGTTCATTCTCAAAAACCTTTTTTGTAGCGCCCTCTGAAGAATGGCACATAAAGTCCTTGTAGTGTTCGGAAAGGCGCTCCTAAAGTTCGTCTGCTGGGAAACGCCCCTCGCGTGTTTTGGTGGTGCGCATTTGCATTCGTTTTTTCTTGTTAATTTGGTGCGCACTTAATTTTTGCTGTGTGTAGAGTTGCGAGGTGCTTTGTATCGTCGGTGAACACGTTTAGTACCGTGCCCGGCGGGCACGGTGAACTACGGGACGATGCTGCCAACGGTTGGAGCGGAGCGCTTTCCTCGGTACCTACGGAAACGATGTGCTGTAAAATGTTGCAACAGGCTAACTCCCGTACGCCTGGCGTTTTACTGCACCATTTTCCTTTCATTTCCACAGGTAACGCGAAACTATACTACTGCTAATACGTGCACAGGGGTTGTGTAAGAGGACGTGGTGGTGCTTCGAAAAAAACAGGTCTAAAGCTATGTGATGTCATAGTTATCTCTTGATTTCACCTCAGGCTGGCTCGGAGCAAGTGGTGGTCAATTGCTCTAGGACTTATCAGCGTAGTACCAGTCGAAATTTAAACGAGTCGCTTAATTGTCCTATTTTAGTGTCTTCTCTATTACATTACAAACGCTTGTGGTGCTCGTTGCTTCCCGCACTTGTATGCGCAACATTTTTTTTATCGCAGTACTGTGTTGTGCTGCTCCGTGCTGCGCTGCTGCCAGATCTTTCCTGCTATGTGCTTTTACATACTGCCGTCGCTTTCGCTTGAATTGATCCATTTTTCCTCTTTTACTTATCTGTTGCGACACTTGCCTAATAGTGCAACCAGAAATTCCAGGTGTGAATGCTGAGTGAACTTCTGTAGAAACCCATTCCTACTTGATAAGACGCCGAGACAGCTGCGGTGTGCTCGCTGCACTTTCGTGAATCGGCATTCCTGCGGCCCGGTTTTCTGCGTCAAGATGCAGTGCCTAGTTCTTTTCTCTTGTTTCGAAGTAGTTCTGCTGTTGACGCTTTCATTGCTCATAATGCTATGTGTTACGGGTAAAGTTAATTTTTCGGCGCGTAAGGAAAATCAAATGCACGTACTTATTGTATACGTGCTGATTTTGTGCAGTGTGGTAAATTTGTTTTATGTTTATCCTGGAATAAAAATCAAATGTTTTGATTATAGCATGACTATGCGTTATGTCTTCTCTTAGAACAGAAGTACACAAACTGAGCAAGCATTATATAACCTTGATCTATACTTAAGGCCCGCACGCAACCTGCGTATGTGCGACGCAATTAAACCCAGCAGTGGCGTTGGTAGAAATTGGTATAGGGGTAAGGGGTGGGCACGTTTTTTATATGAAAAGGGGGCCGGGGAGAGTGGTCAGTGTCATTTTGTGCTCTGTATCCCAAGGAAGAAAAAAAATTCCGGTCGGCGGGGGGGGGGGGGGTGGGGGTACCTTTGCCACCCACTGGAATCAACATAAACAACTGATTGCTTTTATACAGCACTGGAAGGCATGAATATAGAATAAAAGTTCAGAGAAGATGCAAGATATTTTGTAAACACCGAGGCGAATCATAGGACGGTATGCTAAAGTACGTTTACGAGTAGAAGCTGGCGTTGACGTGAAGCACACACGCCAAGGGCTCGCCAACTTGCGTCACGTGGACATGACATGAGCCCTCAGCGTTCAGAGGCCTGCTAAGGCTATTTGGAAGTCAAATATTCCCGCTAATGCCACCAAAATGACGTCACTGTCTGACCGGATGTTGTGTCACATCCTGTTTATTTTTGTTCCGCCGGAAGTGTTCCCTCCTCGCACAGATGGCGCTAAGCCCCATGAGCAGCTAAAGAGCCGCCATTTTCTGAACGTATGGGCTTCTATGGAAGCTTCGCTACCAGTTATATTTACCTTGCAACTGCTGCCTTTTATTCTGTCTGAATGCACTTATAAATACACTCGTTGATGTTGATGTGGTCTTATGGTTGAACAAGTATTAGAGTTCATCAAATTTCAGGACGTGCATTTTGGATTGGCATTCGTGTACAAAAAAAATATTGTGTCCTTTTTTGGCAATTTTTTTTGGATCTTGATCGTGTTACCAATTGTGACATTGAAATAAACAGCCTATTAAAAATTATATTGATTATTACTTTGTATATAAATTTGGCGGTTTTTATTCTTTAGCTAAAAAAGTTAGATATTTGAACAAAAGTATACTGCTATTCCATTTACTGTTGTAACACATTCAGTTACAAGAAATCGCCACGGCAGAGCCCCAATTCGTAATTGCTTTATGTTGTATCGCTATATATAAATCTGCTTTTTTTGTAATTAAAACAATTGGTTTGCTTTCTTTTGGCCTCATTTGAACAATTATCTCAAAACAAAACAATTACCGGTAAATCTCAGTCAAAATTGAGCAACAATAACGAATCAGCGAAGTGCAATGTATAACAGCAGTAGAGCACTCTTTACAAACGCTTTTCAATCACTCCAAGAAGCTGTGTTTACAGATTCGATTCGAGAAGTCGATAGAATACGTAATTGAGCAATCCTCGACAAGTCTATGTGGGTAACAAACGTTATATTTTTTAGCAAAATACCCATGATCCCATACTGCTTGATGACATGCTGTTACTTGCAGCAAAAGAAAAGCAATACAAGTAGTGCGGCGAATCGCGTAATCCTAAATGAGTTTATTTTACTGGAACAATAATCAATGTGCGCAGTCGATCAGGGGCGAATAAATTGAGAAATTTCATTCGGAAAAAACCATAGGAACCTTCCTTCTCCTACAGCCCCCACAAAAAGAGGACAGGGGTTTTTCCGGCCTTTCTCAAAACAGAACTTGCCTAGTTTTTACATATAATACTTCACAATGCGAGGGTAATCGAGGAAACAATTTGTACTTTTTAAGATAAGAAACATAAAACTGTTGTGAAAAAATTGCTCTAACCGTTACAAGGAGCTAAACAGTTATGCTGCACCAGATACGTCTCCGTAGGGGGAGATATATGCGAATCGAAAAAGGTCGAGATAATATTAACTACTTTTCACGGTAACGCAGTTTACAAGTATAAAAGTGTGTCTTGATAAACTTTTTGTGGGCGTTCGAGTGGCCCACGTGCGTCACTCTCAACTACGCGTGTCACGCAACTGACCATTCAAAACGACCCAAGGAAAAGCTTTATTTCGCGGTTGGAGTGTTTGAAAGATTAGTTTGTTTCTGCTGAGTAAAAATCGACACCCTCTTTTTAAAGATAGTTAAAAAGTGAAACGTTCGCCCATATAACCCGCGTCCAAGTTCCGGATCCAAACTTCTTCCACCATGTCGGATGGCGCAATCGGATTTACATCAGTGCCTTAACGTCAGGGACCCAGGTTTGAATCCGATCATTGGAAGCGTTTCTTTTCTTGAGGCTCTTGATGTGTCTGCGAAAATCCATTCTGTAAGTTGGCTTTCTCTCAGGTTGTTTCGAGCGTAAGGATTTGACTTTTGGAAGTTGGCTTTCTCGCAGTGTGGTTTGAGCGTACTATTTGAATTTCGGACTCGGACTTTGGGCTTTCGACCAGAGAAAGTCTCACCTTTCAACCGTCTATCACTTTACCGACGACCATTACAATCGTGAGAGAAATTTGCATTTCCTGCAGTACATTTTGGTGCAACGTCGCCTTCAGTGCGGCATAGAAAGCTTCGCCTAATTCTTATACTGACGTTCAGCGGAATGCGAGCTGTATAAAAATGCCAACATTACAATTACCTAAAACAGGCCATGCGATTGAATGATATTCTCCCATTTTCATTACGTGCACTTTTGAAATTGCTGCAAAGCTTCTGCTACGTACACCAATAATATATATAGCTAAGACTCCTTGCAAAATTGAAATCGAACACTGGGGTGAGTATTGTGTAAAATGTTTCTTCCTGCAACCGAACATTAGTGGTATCACTTGTAAGGAAATACTGCAGGACAGTTTGATCGAACCACGCACCTCTAATAACTTCTTGCAGCGTGGTTTACACTCTACGTTCTAAAATGACTGTCTTAGAAGCTCTTGTTGTTCAGTTCTGATAAATCAATTGGGCTCCATACAAACATACAGGGAATTTGTAAGATTGTTATTCCCTGTTACTTTTCTTGCATAATACGAATGAGAAGCTTACAAAGTAGGTGGCTGTTGTGTCGCGAGAAACACAGAAATTAGATTTCTTTTTTTCTCAATCAGCATAATTACCAATTTAGTAGGGGTTGTGATAAAACCGAACATATTGCCACTGTACCCTTTTACATCAGAATGGATAATGTCTGGAATTTCTGCTGTCAAAGTATATTTTGCGCGCACCGATGCTCAGGGCAACATCCTTGCAGTATACTTAGCAATTCACTTACTTGGGTCTTTGTACGTTGTCAGCGTTGGACCAACCCCACGGCTTGGTGGTGGGGCAAGAATTCCATAGAGGCGGTCCTTGTGACTGCAGAGAATGCCGAAAAATTGAGTGCCAGTCATCAGGGGAAAAGTTTGAGAGGAAGGGATCTCATAATGTACCCATGAACAATCTCCCTAGATGGTGTAAGAAAGTTTGATATATAATAATATAAGCCTATTGCTCAGATCCTACTGCGAACGTTAATAGGGCACCCGACGATATCATACAAATATCAAATATCCTCAATAGAGCCATTTGCAACGATAGATGTATATTGCGGTGCTTCCAATATCTCCATTCTTTATTTCCTTATATCAGACCAGACCATACCAAAGCCAGATTATAACATGAATCCGTTGTGGCCGTCTCCAAACCACAGGACTCCACTGCGAGAACTTATCCAAACCAGCTCCATCTTAGGGACATATTCCGGAAAGCAAATTGTCCGTGTTGTCGCGTGAACGGATGGTGGGGTAGTCTTAACCAGCTCAGAGATGGACGCAGGAAAGCCGTTGATGTGTTTTGCAAAAGGCACATTTAATGCATACTCGAAAACCCCCAACGCAATGCACTCAATAATTAAACTACACACAAATTATGAATACTCAAACGTCCAACACTCCCAAAACACAATTCAACTCTAAACCCAAAAATGTCTACAATAAAGTCGTACACCATTATTTCATATCCACTCACTACATCGTCCTAGTTAATGACTTTCCCTCCACAACTCCCTAGTTGTGTCCTTTACGAATGCGTCCCTACTGGACTGGCCTACCCCGGTCGTCGGCGCTGACGTGTCGCACTCTTGCGTAGCCGCGACTCGGTGGTAGCCGTTCTCGTTTCGCTTCGGTGCCGGCATTCCATGCGCGCGGTCACTCCTTGGATGGCGTGGGCTCCGCGCGTCCCGACTTGTTTCTTCGGTGGCTACCCCTTGGTAGCCGCTCCCGCTGGAGGTCCCATGTAGGCTCGGCACGAACGTAGCCTTTCGGGGTGCTTTTTAGACCGTAAATCCTCATGTTTTTCAGGGGTAAATATAGTAATTTAATTTTTGTGTTGGCTTACTAATGTAACACTGTCAGCTAATGGCTACTCATGAAAGACGCCTGCTGGGCGACTGTGAGTGTATGTGATGGTGCTCACGTGTGTGGCGATGCTGTGTACTGGATCCGCCGGTACGATCGTTAGCGAGGGTTTGTTTTACCTCCCTATGTAGTTTTTTAGTCAAAAAAAAGGTTCTTTAAGGAGGGCATTGGTGAGGTGGAAAGGTCGGTGCGACGACGACGACGGCGAAGACAGCGTTGCAAAAACATGCCCTCATAGGGCTCGTGGTGCCAATTCGGGGTGCAGAAATTGCCCTCTGTGTGGTTGCGTGGAGGTTGCGTATGGTGGGCCAATGGTTAGTGGCCACAAGGAAGGAGCTGCTGAGGCCAGGCTGGAACGGGGGAGCACGCCGGGAGGAGGGGACGAAGCAGGTTCAAGGAACGTGACGTCCAAGTGGAAGAGTCGAAGCTCTCCCGGTTTTTGGGACCCGAGCTCGAGAAGGGTCTACCTGGCGCCTCGGCACCACGAGACCAAGGCGCGACTCCTGACTCGTGGAAGCGTGCAACGTTGGCGTGCTCCGCCCTTGGACGACCCCCTGCCTGCTGTCCGTCGTCGAATGGCAGTGGCAGGATTCCCCCTGCCCACTGCTACAGGGCGTCCGATCGTAAGCGGGGCCCGAGCAGACCATTTTCAATAAGGGCAACGGTGCGTCTTCCTCGTCGACGTTCTGGCACGCTCGACGATGCCATCGTAGTCCGCGACGCTTCGCGTCGCATTGTCAGCAGAACCCACGACGCCGTGTGGACAACGCCTCATTGCACTGAACATTTGGTGGAAACTTTCTTTTGTGTTTTCTTGAGAACTGGTATATGGCTGTGCTATGCATATATATTTAACGGGATTCTTAGGTGTGAACTGCTTTCGCGTGTAATTATTTGTAGTTTGATGAGTGTTGTGTTCTCTTAGGATTACATGTTTGTTCCTTCTCCAAACACCCTCCTCTAGCTATTGGCACAGGTACAAGGTCCAGTCACCACTGAATACTTAAAAAGAACCTGTGTGGGTATTCCCTTGCACAGGTATAATGGATTTGCAAATAAACGGCAACGGGGAGCGACGTGCTTTACTTTCTGAGATAATGAAGATGTGAAATAGTTGCTAAAAGGTGACATGGGAAGTACATCTTTAAGCACGCAGTATAGTAAAGCTCATGAAAGAGTGGTTAAGAACATATATAAGGAATATTAGGCAACTCTACGTATACAGGAAGATGTGGAGACATTTTCTATACAAAAATGAACCTTACAAATGGTACTTACTCATAGCCACGCAGTCGATAGTGCCGCAAAAAGTTGTACGTACTTCGCGTCAATGATTGCTTGATATACCTGACGCATAGCACTTGTTTTTGATGTATAATAGCTGGGTAACTTTGAACGTACAGCCATATCGGCTCTTCGGTATACAAAGACTGCAAAAAAATGTTTATTACTTGAGTTTTCTAGGGACCATTCACAGCAGCTTTTTCCGCAATGAGAGTTTGTGAAACCACGCAGATCAGGTTGAGGTGTTATGGTTCTGCAAAATTTTATTGGGGGAAAATTATACAATATCATTACCAAAATTTCAATACTTCGCAAACGTTTTACGAGTTTTAAGGAGGTTATTGTAATGTAGTACAACGCGAACACAGGAAAAACAAAAAAAGGAAAAGCGCAGGGTGGGGGCTGACTCACAACTGTTATTTGGTTAAAAGGACAAAACAATGTAATATACGCGGGCGCTCGCATCCAGTGAAGTCAACAAATGGAACTTAAATGAGAACGAGACTAAACAATATCGAGACCATGCTCGTGGCTAGGTGGTATTTAAAAGCACTTTGTCCGCTGTTTGGAGCATCTGTTTGCATTTTAACTGATCAAAATCAGCTGCTTAAAACACATCTGATCATGTGCACTATTTACGCAATTTTTGCCTCCAAAATGGCACTCATATTTTTTTGCGTTGAAATTAAGGTAAATGGAAACAATGCAGGATTATCGGGAATATGTATTTCTCCATTTAAGAATTCCTACAATACCCTAAAGGACCCGTTAATTTATATGCAATTTTATCTATGCCTGAATATTGTACATGCATTTTCTATTTTTTTACGTATTGTAATAACAATGTTTTGGTCTAAATTCCTCCACATTTTGCTCTACAGAACCGACATTTTTTAAGGATCGAATTAGGCTTGGCAAAGAAAATAAGCAATACAGACTCGCATAAAGTTAGAGCAAATTTGCTTGAGATGTTGAATAATAAAAAGCGCATGAAAGGTAAAGTGAAATCATTCAGTTTCTGTCGCCCCTTATATTTGGTGGTGATTGCACCTTGTAAACAACAAGATATTGTTTCATAATTGGCACGGCTGTAAGTTGTACTTTATTTCTAACCATTTATAAAAAGTCCATGCTATGCTTGTATCTTGACAGTTGTAATAAAGGAGCTACTTTCAGTACTTACTTTTCAACAGGTCAGAAATTATCAATAAGGCCTCACTGTAACTACTCGCGACATGCCAGGGCGTTTTAAGCACTTTCTGCCGAAATCATTCGTGAGACCTAAGGAAGAACGGCCGCTCAAGGATAGGGACAGTTGATTTATTTAAAACAATTAACTCGCACTGATGTTTCGACTCTACAGAATTATCGCCTGCTCTCCGTACATAACCACTAGTGGAGAGAGTATGGCTTCAGAACCGCCTCTCATTCACGTATAAGCAAAACTGTTCAAAACAAAATAAATGGCCTTTAGCAGTTGAGACAACTTCAGCATTTCGCCGGAATTCTCTTACGTGTTAGAATTAGTTTCTTTACCATGAATTCTAAACGCTAAAAAATTGCCGTCTGCTGTCAAAGATAAGTCCATCACCAGCCGGTGTACCGTTTCAGAGAACGGCTGCAACGCTTGCCTAATCAAATCAATCCTTAAACAATCTATATTGGTTCACCGTGATCTGTAAACATTAAAGATAACCGCCGGCTGTCAAATACTTGGCCATCACCAATAGGTGTACGGTTTAAGAGAACGCCTGCAGCGCTTGCCTAATCAAACAAATCCTGAAACAGCCACCATTTGGTCATCGTGAATTGTGAACGTTAAATATTACCGCATTCTGTCAAATACATGGCTCTCACCAATACGTGTACGGTTTAAGAGAACGCCTGCAACGCTTGCCGAATGAAACAAATCCTGAAACAGTCTATTTTTGTTCACCGTGAATTGTAAACGTTAAATATTACCGCCCGCTGTCAAATACATGGCCATCGCCCATAGGTGTACGGTTTAAGAAAACGCCTGCAACGCTTGCGTAATCAAACAAACCCTGAAACAGCCACGATTTGTTTACCGTGAATTGTGAACGGTAAATATTACTGCCTTCTGTCAAATACATGGCCATCACCAATAAGTCTACGGATTAAGAGAACGCCTGCAACGCTTGCCTAATCACACCAATCCTGAAACAATCTATATTTGTTCGCCGTGATCTGTAAACGTTAAATATTACCGCCGGCTGCAAGTACATGGCCATCACCAGGAGGGGTTCGGTTTAAGAGAACGCCAGCAACGCTTGCCTAATCAAACAACTCCTGAAACAGTCTATAATTGTTCACCGTGAATTGTTAACGTAAATATTACCGCCTGCTGTCAATTACATGGCCATCACTAGTGGGTGTACGGTTTAAGAGAAGGCCTGCAACGCTTGCCTAAGCAAACAAATCCTGAAACAGTCTATATTTGTTCACCGTGAATTGTTAACGTTAAATATTACCACCTGGTTTCAAATACATGGCCATCACTAGTGGGCGCACGGTTTAAGAGAACGCCTGCAAGGCTTGCCTAATCACACCAATCCTGAAACAATCTATATGTTCACCGTGATCTGTAAACGTTAAATATTACCGCCGGCTGCAAGTACATGGCCACCACCAGGAGGTGTTCGGTTTAAGAGAACGCCAGCAACGCTTGCCTAATCAAACAACTCCTGAAACAGGCAATATTTGTTCACCGTGAATTCTAAACGTTAATTGTTACCGCCTGCTGTAAAATACATGGCCATCACTAGTGGGTGTACGGTTTAAGAGAACGCCTGCAACGCTTGCCTAATCAAACAAACCCTGAAACAGCCACTATTTGTTTACCGTGAATTGCGAACGGTAAATATTACCGCCTTCTGTCAAATACATGGCCATCACCAATAGGTCAACGGTTTAAGAGAACGCCTGCAACGCATGCCTAATCTAACAACTCCTGAAACAGTCCATATTTGTTCACCTGAATTGTAAACGTAAATATTACCGCCTGCTGTCAAATACATGGCCATCACTAGTAGGTGTACGGTTTAGGAGAACTCCTGCAACGCTTGCCTAATTAAACAACTCCTGAAACAGTCTATATTTCTTCACCGTGAATTGTAAACGTTCAAATATTACCGCCTGCTTTCAAATACATGGCCATCACTAGTGGGTGTACGGTTTAAGAGAACGCCTGCAACGCTTGCATAATCAAACAACTCCTGAAACAGTCTATATTTGTTCACCATGAATTGTAAACGTTAAATATTACCACCTGGTTTCAAATACATGGCCATCACTAGTGGGCGTTCGGTTTAAGAGAACGCCTGCAACGCTTGCCTAATCACACCAATCCTGAAAGAATCTATATGTTCACCGTGATCTGTAAACGTTAAATATTACCGCCGGCTGCAAGTACATGGCCATCACCAGGAGGTGTTCGGTTTAAGAGAACGCCAGCAACGCTTGCCTAATCAAACAACTCCTGAAACAGGCAATATTTGTTCACCATGAACTCTAAACGTTAATTGTTACCGCCTGCTGTAAAATACATGGCCATCACCAATAGGTGTACGGTTTAAGAGAACGCCTGCAACGTCTGCCTAATCAAAGAAATCCTGAAACAGTCTATATATTTTTTCGCCGTGAATTGTAAACGTTAAAAATTACCGCCTGCCGTCAAATACATGGCCATCACCAATAGGTATGGGTTTAAGAGAACGCCTACAATGCTTGCCTTATCAAACAACTCCTGAAACAGTCTATATTTGTTCACCGTGAATTGTAAATGTTAAATATTACCGCCTGCTGTCAAATACATGGCCATCACCAGTAGGTGTACGGTTTAAGAGAACACCTGTCACGCTTGCCTAATCAAACAACTCCTGAAACAGTCTATATTTGTTCACCTGAATTGTAAACGTAAATATTACCGCCTGCTGTCAAATACATGGCCATCACTAGTGGGTGTACGGTTTAGGAGAACACCTGCAATGCTTGCCTAATTAAACAACTCCTGAAGCAGTCTATATTTGTTCACCCTGAATTGTATAGGCTAAAAATTACCGCCTGCTTTCAAATATATGGCCAGCACCAGTAGGTGTACGGTTTAAGAGGACACCTGCAACGCTTGCCTGATCAAATGAACCCTGAAACAATTTATACAGAAAAAAACCTCCAGACGACTCAATTGTTAGGGGTTGTTTATTTAAATTTTAATATATGCGTTTTTATGTACAGTCCTATATATTTCAAACTTTCTTCTGTGCTCTGAACTCGAGGGTGTTTATGGGAGTAAAACGTACATCCCCATGTTTGCCCGCATAACTGAAGCTCCCGTAATCCCGGTTTCGTTCACTAAATGGAGAAGGAAAAAGATTCGACAGTAAGGATTTCTTGCGGGACAGAACGGCAGAACACACATCCTTGGTGACATCTAATAGTCCTCAATAAAACACGTCAGTGCTGGAGCGACGCAAGGGGAAGTACTATATTACAGCCTTGATAGGCCACAGGCCTTGATCGGCCATATTTACTACAGGCTTGATAGGCCTCCCAATTATTTCCACGACATCTCCAACATCAAGTACGAGCATCTGTTCGAATTATTGAACCGTCGGAATTACCAAGGTTTCAGCGGTGTCATGGACTACAAGTTTCGAGGGGTGGCAGACCAGTTTACACTTATGCAAAACACGGTGACTTAGACTGTACACCGCAAATGTGGGAGCTCATCTTAGTACGGGAAGGTCATATAGACTAAACACACAGCATCACAATCTGGCTTGGTGGAAGACCTGTCAAACGGACACCCTAAATCAAAATTTTGGCAATGACTCACAAAGAGAATACTAAAATTGTGGCGTTGGTTACAATATTGCATGGCACAGGTTGTTTGTATGCTACTCAGGAGTGCAAACCAGGGCCTTGTGCTCAGAGAGCAAGACATGGTTCGTTTATTTCGTCCTTGTGTTCAGCACCCTCGGCATTCCTTCTTATGTGTTTTTCATTGCATCGGAGCGAAAAACGGTTTTTGCACTTCTAGGAAAAGCCCGTAAGCCCTTGCGCTCACCACAAGCACTTCAATGGTTTGCCTTACGCCCTTGACACTGCTAAATGCTGTCATGATATCAAGGTGCACCTAAGAACGCAGAAAGTGAGACTTCGATAAGCAATTCTAGGAAGGAAACAGTACAATCTTTGATGCGTCGTGCCTTACACCACGGAAGGTGGGGTAAACGTCTGCCTTACTTAAGAGCCCAAATTGTGGTACGACCAATTCGCTGAAATCTGTGGCCCGGTATCATAAGGAAAGGCACAAGCAAGAACAACTGCACTAAAAAATTGGGCCCATCTCCCCGCGAGGGGGACTCGAGTAAATGCGTCGCATAGGGGGTGGGTGTATTCCGTTAACGTTTAGTGTTTGGGGAGTTGGTGGTAGTGAATGCGTTGTATCAGCAGCTTCTTGACGTAGTTTGAATGAGTCAAGGATATAAGGCGGGTTCGTAGCCTTTGATTTTGTGTCGGTTTTGTGGCGCAGTGGGAAGAGCACCATGTACCTCGCGTTCCGCCCACAGGTAGTGAATGCGTTGTATCAGCAGATTTTTGACGTAGTTTGAATGAGTCAAGGATATAATGCGCGTTCGTAGCTTTTGAATCTGTGTCGGCTTTGTGGCGCAGTGGGTAGAACACCCTGTACCTTGCGTTCCGCCCGCAGGGTCGTGGGATCGAAACCAGGCGCCAGTAAGTATTATTCTTTTATATAGTGTAGGGGGAGTGGTGCGGACCTGTTGTTGAGAGCAAGGAGGGTAGCGTGATGCGGGAGAGGAGGAGTGGGGGAGAGGGCGCACCTACGCGCTGAGGTGTTGCGGACGGACGGCGGACGCTACATGTGAGTTAAAGAAATGCTCTGCATTTAAAACCGGTATGGAGGCGAAGCCACGCCATCTAATCAGAAGCGGCGGAGCATGCCCGGTACAGAGTGACACTCATGATCGTCACCCAGGGAGCAGATGAAATTATACGTCTGGCTCTACACTCATCAAACACCCCGCAGGGGTAAGAGATGGCCTTTGCCCATGCCAAGAGAAAGGTGAAGTAAATATTTTTGGGCATCCAAAAGCGTACCGAGCTTTCAGTGTCGGTAGAATTTCAAAGCAAGCTCTCAGGGCTCTTCTCCAATGACCCCCTCCGAAGAACGCCATCATTATATAAACTCCTGCTCAGTCTACTCTTCGCAGGAAAGAGACGGTACCCACATTGGCCCAGGAACAAGCCCACTGGACACCACAGGAACAGTGTGAGCACACGTGGCAACAACTCCTGGTCGACGCAGATCTTACCCAACACTATCCACTGACACGACAACTACAACCCCTAATCAAAGATAACACCAGAAAAGAACAAGAGATAGTCCTTAGACAACTTCAAACAATTACCGACACCTAACACGCCTACACGACAGTTACGCCAGAATCTACGTGCGAAGGGTGCGTTCACTGCACCTTCGCAACAACGGTGCGGAGGAACTGTATCTGCGTTGCATTGGCCGACATTGTAGACTTAGTAGTTGCTGTGTCGTGCCAGGCTCATCGGCGTACACGCTAACAGTCTCAGCGTCTGCCCGCAGACGGTGCGCCCACTCGCTATAGTCGTTCATTGGTGTAGGTCACTGTCGGCTCTAATGTTTTAAGTGTAGAGCACTTTAGGGGCTAGCCTTGTCGTCGTAGCTCGCTCACAGGACCCAAGTAGAGCAACACGGCGTTTCGTCGTAGCGCCTGTCGTAGTGACGTAACCCAGAGGCTTCGAAGGCGAAGAGGTTTATATAGTCGTAAGCGTTCTAAACTCGTGAACCGCTGGCGCTTGTCACACATCTTCACGTTGTTTAGCGCAAAGAAAACGATGGGTAAATTTGAGGCAAAATATACGTAATTAACCGGCAGCACCCGCGTTCATTTGGTTAGGAACGCTCGTTCGGTTGGTTTTTGCGATAGTAAGCGAAAACGAGTGGCAGCCCAACGCCGGCACGTGCGGCAGAAAAAGCAAGACAAAAACAAAAGCACTCTCACTGTAGCAGTTTCAGGCAGGGGGCGCGCGAGCACTGCAAAGTCGGGAAATTCGAATTGCATTGGGGGTAGCAGGGAGCAAATAACGGCGGTACAGCCCATTGTCGCGAATCACCGCTTAGCACTTCTGACAGCTTTCACATTGACTGGAACGGCTTAACTGTTTTCTCTTGGGGACATTACCTGAAATTTCCCTAGCACATCTAGAACAAAACAAAAACAGCCCGTTTTCTGGAAAATATTCCTTTAGGACGCTTGTTACAATAGATATTACTATTCGTTTTTGTCTCCGAACAGCTGAACGCCAGAAAGAGGAAGTCGTTGCTGTGAAGACCACACCAACGTCGGGGTCACCCCAAAGATCGAATTTTCAGTTTGATGCCATGTCATTCTGAACGTACTTGCACTACCAGCTATAATGTTATGGGCGAAGCTCCTTTGGTGGCTCGGGAAATCGGCGTCTTCTGTCGTGGTCGCCGTTTTGTGAGTAGCCGTACTTAAGCACCGGGACAATCATTTTGCAACGCCTCGCGCTAGAAAGTAACGGGTGCTAAAAGAACATCCCGGCACACTCGTTATCCAATGGCTTGTGCTAAAACGCTTCGTGCTTCAAAGACAAAAGAGTTTTACAGCAAAGCTGTATGCCTCTATATACCCCCCCCCCACCAGTTTATCTCCGTGGGAAACGCACCGCGTCACCCAGAATACGCTGCTACAATGTATGTATGCTTCGCCCCTCACCTGGTTTCACGTTAGTGGAGTTAGACGGGTATTTTACATGAGATGTCAACTACGCCATACGTGTTATATGAGTTTATTTAAACCCACTAATATAGGTCCCAAACGTCTTTACGATCATCGTCTTTCCGGAAGCGATAGATGCTGCTTGTTTAGGAACGAAAGCCAAAATATAATTGCTTGCTCTCATACAAAAGCCATGTTCGAAGAAAAAAGACAGGATCGGCAATACCGTATGTTTAAATATACACGATATCACAACACTGTTTTATGTGTGTTCTAACTGACCTAATGAAATCAAATACATGTTTATCGAAATCAAGAAGAGAAATCAAGCCGAGGAGGCTTGAGTATTTACAGGGTTAGCCATTTACGCATTCGTGAAAAATGTTTCAGTACTGTTTTGAAGCAGTTATCTTAACGTGAAAAGTCGATGCCTTGCACAACAATCTCAGCTGGTTGACGAAGGAAAGCAAAAGAATACCCCTTAAATACAAAAAAACTGTGTGTTTGTTACAAAAAGTTCAGCGAGATTGTGTGGACTTTCGTGGGTTAGGTGATGGCGTTATATGTGCGCCCAGAACAATCAGCTGCGAGCTCTGACAATGGTTTTTGGTTTTCTTCGTCGCTGGACAATTATATCGAGTGGCTATATGAATATTGTGTCTGGCGCTGCAGCCACTGGGAATTGGTGGCTTGACAGTACTTTTCTGGCGGCAGTTCCAGTCGTCACTGGCAACCAGAGGTTGGCGGACTCGCTAATGAATCCATCCACTCAGAATCATTTGGACTCAAACTTACCTGCGAGTATGAGTGAGCACGAGGCTAGCGTGGCATGGTGAGTTTGAGCTTGAGTGAGTTTGATCCAAGTGAGCCCGCGTGACTTTGAGCCCGACTTAGTTTGAATATGGCTTAGCCCGAGTGAGTTCTTAGTCCATTCTGAGTGATGAGTTCAGTTTGAATTTTGAGTGCATTTGAGTTAGAGTTCTGAGTTTATTTTCAGTTTTCAGTCGATTTGAGTTCTGAGTGAAATATGAGTTTTGAGTCCATTTTCTTTTCTTAGTACATTTAGTGTTGTCGCCCACGTTTAATTTTGAGTCAATTTTGAGTTCTCAGTTGATTTTGAGGTAAGAGTCCATTTGAAATTGTGAGTCCCGTTTTAGCTCCGAGTTTATTTTGAGTTTTGAGTCATTTTCAGTTCTGAGTTCATTTTCAGTTTTCGGTCCATTTTGAGATCTGAGCCCGAGTGAGTTCAAAGGTTTACGCTCTCTGTGAGTTTGAGTTTCAGTGAGCGCAGATGTGTTTCTCGGCAATGAGATTGAGTTAGAGTCATTGGTGATACGAAAATAAATTTGTGAGTGAGTTTGAGGGAGCCGGGCAAACGTCGCCGATGTATGCCGGCTCCACCACCTAAAGTGAGCATGTCAACATTGCAGGTGGGTTTCTAGAGCCGCTGCAAAATGGAATGAAGTAAAACCGAGATCATCAGAATTGGGGTGCAATCGTTATCGCCAATCTGAGTGAGCTGGTATGGGAGAACTACCGCTGGGTGTGCTGGCGTAAGAGCTACGTAGAAATTAGTGAACAGGCTCCGAGGCTCCTCATGGCTGGTGTCCCTTGCATTGGAACGTGTAACTGGGCGAGTTGGTCTAGATTGATGTTCACTAGGCGCAAAAAAAGACAGGGATGAAGGCCTAAAGTAAACACAAACACTGCTTCACTGTTGTTGGTGTTGAGCAAATTGAATTGAATTGAATAAACTTCAAACTAAACTAAACAAACAGGGTGTTACTAGTAAATGCCACTGTCACTAGACGAACCCACTGAGTTGGTATTGATGTATTGTGAGCGGGTATGCACCAGCCTCCGCAATTTAGCTGAGAATTCTGCTGGCTGTGCTGTCGTCTCAGCCGAGGTCACTTTTGGTATCAGAGTCTACACCCATAGAACGACGACGCCAGATTTCCTCCGGAGGGGCGAGGTTAGGAACCCGCTTAAAGAAATATAAACGTCCTACCACAATTTTCACAGAGAAATTATGTTAAAATAAACGAACTTGAACGAAACACCTAGATAGCTGGTGGCTAAATGAATGTACCATGTCTTTACCCAAAACATTTTCACCATCTTCCGGCGAGGGGAACCATGGGGTAGATGCGACGCATCGGGGGTTGCCGTTGCGTTATTGAAATCATCGGACGATGTCATCGGAGCGCCGGCGGCGGAACGACTGAGCGGAGCGGTGCACTTACCGCGTTTATATTGCCGCGAACCATACATTGGGTTTGTTTATTTGTGTTTTGCTTTTACCGCCCGGCTGCGCCGGTCTGTGTTATCTCTGCGCCAAGGGAAGCGCGTGTTCCATTGTTTCTTTCTGTGCCGCATGTGTTATCTGTTGTGATAGGGACAGCATTCCGATCTAACGTGAACAGCCCAAAATAATCTTCTTGGATCTACTATGTTCTCGATGCGAATCGACGTTTCGAGAACCACGCGCGCCAAAAGATAAAAAGCCTGCAGTGCGGACGCCGGGGCATTCGATTCGACGACACTCGCCTGTGCAAGTCACTTTGTTGACCGCTGCTTCGCCGCCTCTGTATTCTTTTGAGTTGTTAGGGGAGCACAAGTTCGCTCCAATAAACGTGTTTCTCATTCAACACCACTGCATCGTCCTTGTCTTCGTGACATCTGGTGGAGGTGCTGGGTACGCACCCTTCATGCCAACTACAACCTCGAAAAGCCGCCAAGTCGGTCCAACAAGAGCCAGCCCCCGCCTGCAAGATTTACCGCCCGAGTTCGGTTTCATGCCAGAAGGGCCCAAGAAAAGGAACGCTGCAACCAACACCATGGCGCAAGAAACAACGTCGCCAATCGTCCTGCAGCAGCCCCAGGAACCGCCATCGTTCCGAGGAGCCCCCGCAGAAGACCCAGAAGAATGGTTGGAGAAACTGGAGCGCGTCCGGAAATTCAACAGGTGGGACGACGCAGAAACGTTCCGGCACGTTTTCTTTCACTTGGAAGATTCGGCTCGCACTTGGTTCGAGAACCACGAGAGCTCCTTGACAAACTGGGCTCAGTTCAAAAGCGAGTTTACTAAGACCTTCACTACCGTCGTGCGGAGAAGAAAGAGCCGCCCTTTTGTTGGAAACGCGCACGCAACACCCCAATGAAGGTGTCGTGATCTTCGTTGAGGAGATGAAGCAGCTATTTCGCCCGCGGGACCCCGAAATGACGGAAGAAAGCAGTTGCGCTTCTTAATGCGCGGAGTGAAGGAGGAAACTGTTTGCTGAACTTGTCCGAAATCCGCCCAAAACCGTCGCCGAATTCGTGACCGAAGCCAGCACCATTGAGAAAGCCCTCGAAATGCGTGCTAAGCAGTATGACCGCAACTTTGTTGGCGCGGCCAATGCGAACGACTTTGGCAGCACGCGGATCCCGGCCGACAGCCTACGCGAGACTATCCGCGCAATAGTGAGAGAGGAGCTGCGGAAACTTCTCCCAACGCCGCCGCAGCCCCAAGTCGCTTCCCTCACCGACGTGATTAGAGAAGTGCAACAAGCGTTGGGAACTTCTACGCCATCCGAGGTACCCCGAGAGCCACAAGCTATGACATACTCCGCGGCTGTTCGTCGACCTCGCCCTGCTCCAACACGCCGTCAAGAGGCCCCGCCGTACCGCCGCCCACTGTCACCCGCCCGACCCCCGGTAGCCCGAAAGACGGACGTATGGCGAACTCCCGATAACCGTCCTCTGTGCTACCACTGCGGAGAGGCCGACCACATTTACCGTCGCTGCCCATACAAAAGACTCGGACTGCGTGGTTTCTCCGTCGACGCACCTCGCCCTCTCCCTGGCCAACGACCACGAGAGATCGACGAGTATCTATCTGAAACCAGCCGTGGCCCAGCGCGTTTCAACCGTTCGCCGTCGCCCTACCCCTACCAATCGCCGAACCGCCGTAGCAACGCTGACTTCGCCCGTGGAAGGTCCCCCAGCCCACGCGGGGGAAACTAAAGGCGGCAACTTCTGGAGGTGAAGTTGCTCTACGGCGAAAAACTAGAAATCCTCCAATGACGCAAGGACGCGCTGAAGACAGTGATTCACGACATGCCCTCATCCCGCCGACCCGACCTAACCCTGACGAGACTCCCGACCACGACGACAGCTACATGGCGCGACGCGTACCCGACCTGACCGAGACGTACGTTGAGAAGACGACGACAACGACGATGCACAGTGCCCGACCATCAACACGTACAAGCAGAGATACGACGCCCCGACGAACCCGGAACTCGAGGACGACTGCACCTGACGTCAAGGTGTCCATCGACGGCTTTGACGTAGTCGCCCTCGTAGACACGGGAGCTGACTATTCGGTAATGCGCGGACCATTTGCGTCTAAACTGAAGAAAGTTATGACCAGATGGGACGGTCCGCACATACGCACAGCAGGAGGCCACCTCGTGACGCCAAGTGGAACGTGCACATCGCGCGTCAGCATAGACGGCACAACGTACCCTGCGGCGTTCGTCGTTCTGCCTAACTGCTCCCGCGACGTGATTCTCGGAATGGACTTTTTGACGGACAACGGCGCAATAATTTATCTGCAGACCAAGTCGATAACATTTTCCTCCAATCACTCCACGACGCCGCAGCCGAACCCCGATCACCGTGCTGCTGTCAGGATCGCCGACGATCACATCACCCTGCCACCCCGCGCAAGCTTGATGATCGCCGTCTACTGTGAGGATGCTGCTTCTGACATCGACGCTATCGTAGAGAGTGATCGAAGGTTGCTTCTCGACCGCGGTGTCTCCGTCGCAAGAGGCATTGCGCACTTTAAGCAACGCCAATCTCACGTTTTGGTCACTAATTTCACCGAAGAGTACCAGCATTTAAACAAGGGAGCTGCAATTGCGTTCCTCGAAGAAACGCAAGAAGCAAGTGATGTGATCGCAGTCGCCGACTTTGAACGCACACCCGTAGAAACATTCAAGCTCCCGCAGCCATTCGACGTGAATCCGGCGCTACCGCAAGAACAACGGAAAAAATTATTGGCTTTGCTGCGTCGCTATAGCGAATGTTTTTCGTCGAGCGCAAAACTACGTCAGACCCCTCTAGCGAAGCACCGAATAATAACCGAAGATGGAGCCCGACCTACCCGACAGTCACCGCACCGCGTCTCTTCACACGAACGGGAAGCCATCCGGACTCAAGTCGACGACATGCTCAGCGACGACATTATACAGCCATCGAAAAGCCCCTGGGCTGCGCCCGTCGTACTCGTGAAGAAAAAAGACGGCACATTAAGGTTTTGCGTTGACTACCGGCGACTGAACAAAATCACGAAAAAGGACGTGTACCCCCTCCCCCGAATCGACGACGCCCTCGACCACCTCTGCCACGCGAAGTACTTCTCATCGATGGACCTGAAGACCCGCTACTGGCAAATTGAAGTGGACGAGAGAGACCGAGAGAAGACTGCATTTATAACCCCAGACGAGTTCAAGGTGATGCCGTTTGGGCTGTGCACAGCACCAGCGACGTTTCAAAGAGTCATGGACACTGTGCTAGCTGGCCTTAAGTGGCACACCTGCCTCGTATACCTCGACGACGTAGTGGTATTCGCCCGGACTTTCGACGAACACCTTGCAAGGTTGGAGTCTGTACTCGAGGCCATTCGTACGTCGGGGTTGACGCTGAAGCCTGAAAAGTGCCGTTTCGCATACGGGGAACTCAAGTTCTTGGGCCACGTCGTCAACGCCGCGGGAGTCCTACCTGACCCGGCAAAAACTTCAGCCATTGCGAACTTCCCAAGGCCGAAAGACAAGAAGGGCGTGCGGAGATTTCTCGGGCTGTGCGCATACTACCGGCGCTTCGTCGCAAACTTCGCACGCATTGTAGAGCCACTCACGCGCTTGACGAAAGATAGCACCCCTTTCAGCTGGAAAACGACCAAGAAAAAGCATTCGGCGAGCTGCACAACGCCTGCAAAGCCCGCCCGTGCTCGCTCATTTCGACGGAAATGCCGAAACGGAAATGCATACGGACGCCAGTGATATAGGCTTGGGTGCCGTCCTTGTCCAAAAGCAAAAAGGCTGCGAAAGGGTAATCGCATATGCTAGCCGTGGTCTGTCGACGGAGGAGAAAAACTATTCTGCCTCTGAGAAAGAGTGCCCGGCTATTATATGGGGATTTCAAAATTTCGCCCATACGTGTATGGAAGGCCATTCAAGGTTGTAACAGACCACCATGCGCTGTGTTGGCTCGCCAATTTGAAGGACCCCTCTGGCCGTCTTGGGCGGTGAAGCTTGCGCCTGCAGGAGTTCGACGTTACAGTCGTTTATAAATCCGGCAGGAAACACTCCGACGCCGACTGCCTGTCCCGCGCCCCCGTCGACCCACCACCACAAGACTCTGATGAAGACAGCGCGTTCTTCGGGATCGTGACGGAGAGCGACCTAGCCGCCCAGCAGCGTGCCGACCCCGACTTACGCGTCATAATCGAGTACCTCGAGGGATGCAACGTTGCCTTTCCTAGGACCTTCAAACGCAACTTACCAGCATTCAGCCTGAGAAACTCCGTCCTTGTGAAGAATTTCAGCCCCGGAACAAGAGCGAATTACCTTCTCGTCATTCCCGCGGACCTTCGTGACGAAATTTTGGAAGCGTGCCACGACGACCCGTCTTCCGGACATCTGGCACAGCCCGCACTATTGGAAAAATCAAGGCGAGGTACTACTGGCCCGGCCTTACCTCTGACGTCACCCACTACGTCCGGAGCTGCCGTGGCTGCCAGCGACGAAAAACGCCGCCGACAAGACCCGCCGGACTTCTGCAACCGATCGCCGTCCCATCGAGACCATTTCAACAGATTGGAATGGACCTTTTAGGCCCGTTCCCTACGTCACGATCACAGAACAAGTGGATTGTCGTAGCGACAGACTACATGACGCGCTACGCAGAGACCGCCGCTCTTCCGAGGGGGACTGCAGAAGAAGTGGCGAAGTTCTTTATAAGCCAAGTTGTGCTGCGACGTGGAGCCCCGGAAGTCCTAATCACAGACCGCGGAACGGCATTTACTGTGGAGCTGATGCAAGGAGTATTACGCTACAGCAACACGGATCACCGAAGAACGACGGCGTACCACCCCCAAACGAACGGACTAACAGAACGTCTGAACAAGACAATCGCAGATATGCTGCCAATGTACGTTGACGTTGAACATAAGACTTGGGACGAAGTGCTCCCGTATGTCACGTTTGCGTACAACACGGCTATCCAGGAGACGACACAGCTGACGCCGTTCGAGCTTGTCTACGGTAGAAGGCCGACTACCATGCTCGACGCCATGCTACCGCACGTAGAAGACGACGACCTCAACGCCGACGTCCACGGATATCTTCAACGTGCGGAGGAGGCCCGCCAGCTCGCTCGAGTTCGTATAACAAACCAGCAGCTGGTGGATGCGGGCCGCTACATCCTCCGACGCCGAGACGTCGAGTACCAACCAGGGGATCGTGTGTGGGTTTGGACTCCCATCCGACGACGCGGACTCAGTGAGAAGCTCCTGCGACGGTATTTCGGACCCTACCAGATTCTACGACGTGTTGGCCAACTTACCTACGAAGTGATCCCCGATGGTGACTCCGGCACATCACGACGCACGCGGCCTGAAGTCGTCCACGTGGTTCGCTTAAAACCTTTCTACGGACGATGACGAACTTTTATTTTCATTTGTTCGGACTGCCGCTTATGTTAGCATCGGGTCGATGCACTCTTAGAGGGGGGGGGGTAATGCCGCGAACCATACATTGGGTTTGTTTATTTGTGTTTTGCTTTTACCGCCCGGCTGCGCCGGTCTGTGTTATCTCTGCGCCAAGGGAAGTGCGTGTTCCATTCTTTCTTTCTGTGCCGCATGTGTTATCTGTTGTGATAGGAAGAGCATTCCGATCTAACGTCAACAGCCCAGAATAATCTTCTTGGATCTACTATGTTCTCGATGCGAATTGACGTTTCGAGAACCACGCGCGCCAAAAGATAAAAAGCCTGCAGTGCGGACGCTGGGGCATTCGATTCGACGACACTCGCCTGTGCAAGTCACTTTGTTGACCGCTGCTTCGCCGCCTCTGTATTCTTTTGAGTTGTTAGGGGAGCACAAGTTCGCTCCACTAAACGTGTTTCTCATTTAACACCACTGCATCGTCCCTGTCTTCGTGACAATATGCAGCGGAATGAGACAGAGCAGTGCATGGCAGCGCATAGCAGCGCATGCGCATGTGTTAACCGAGCGCAAGCGTGAGCGCAAGCTGCGCGCTAACGCACAGCTGGCACGGCGACGGGAGCGAGCTGACCGCGCTGACGCACAGATGGCGCTGCGGTGAGAGCGGCGGAGCGCACAGCTACCGCGCCGTGGATGCGGACTACGCCGCGACAACCACGCGGGATAAATCGAGTTAAAGAGATGCGTCGCATCTAATAACGGCACAATGGCTTGTTTTCGTACAAGTGTGGTAATATTAAAAAAAACTAAACAGAGTAATTGTTTAGTTTTGAAAACCAGTGAAAATATTTTCGGGAACAATAACGATGTTTGTTTGACCGGTTCCACAATTTGTCCCCCTTTATAAGGTTGTGGACTTTGCAGGACACGCCGTTCGCTTAATAAGAGGTCACTAGTCATGAGGGCAGACAAGCGAAAATGGTTTATTTAGGACCACCTCGGCCCCGCACGGGGCACCTTGAGCAATCTAGGTGACGGTACTGGCGATACCGCGGACCCCGAGTCCCCAAACATAAGCTGGATCCAACCATGGCGATGCGTTTATAGGTGGAGGGTTAGAAACCACGAACGGTGGCCGTCGGAGCCCAGGTCAAGCTCCGGCGGATGGGCTCCCTGTCTGTCTACCAGGCAGGGAGTTCCGGGACCTCTTTGGCTACCAGGGTAAGGTCAAAGAAGAAAGTACCCCAGTCTACCTGCTTTTATACTATGCTATATGGCATTTTCAAACCCCCCCCAAACGTGATCGGTCCCTGAAAAGGGGCCGCACCGAAGTATCTTTTCCCCAATTGCCATCTTTAACATTTCCTGAACCGGATAATTTTTCTCGATTTCTTGTGCTGGAATCGCTTAATCCAACCCACCCTCTAGCATCTCAGTCGGTCTTCTTGATCGCCAAGTATCTTGAAGCCATAGTAGGAAAATCATATAAGTGCAAAAAACAAAGGTCTGGTGAACTCCTCATCGAAATAAATGACAAGCAGCAGTCCACGAAGCATCTAGCTCAGACTAGACTGGCTGATCTAGACATCAGAGTCACACCCCATCGGAGCCTCAACAGCTCCCAGGGTGTGATATCCGAAACAGATCTTTTGAACGAAACGGATGCGGATCTCCTTGCCGGCTTGAAGGATCAGGGCGTCACTGCCGTGAGACGCATCACTATCCGCAGAGACGACAAGGAGATTACCACCAAGCACATTATCTTGACTTTCGACCGCGCAGTTCTTCCGCAACACATCAATGCAGGTTTTATCCGTTGCTCCATCCGTCCGTACATCCCGAATCCGCGGCGCTGTTTTAAGTGCCAGCGTTTCGGGCACGGTACAACCTCTTGCCGTGGCCGAACGACGTGTGCGAAATGCGCGGCGCACGACCATCCGACTGACAACTGTCCATCCGAAACCCTCACTTGTGTGAACTGTGGTGGTCCGCATGCAGCGTACTCCCGCAAGTGCGAAAAATTTCAAATGGAAAAAAAGATAATTAACATCAAGGTCACGAGAACATCACCTTCCCAGAGGCGCGTAAGAGTTCGCCTCTTTTCCCTCTGGGGAGGTACGCCGACGCGGCTCGCCGGGGGGCGGAGCGGCGGTCTGGTGTCCACAGGGAACCAGTTCAGCGAGTCTGACCTTGTCCCTGCCCCGCCCCCCCCCCCCCTGGGTTGCCTCTGGCAGCCCAACCCGCGACCACGCCGCTTGCTGAGGCAGCAGCGGTTGTGGTGCAAACGTCTTCCGTCGGGACCGGTGCCGCTCCCGCCTCTGTCTCCCCGTCCTCCAGTGCGTTGGAGGGTACCGAGGTGATGGACACCACGGGCCCGCACCGGTTCCCACCGCCACCCGCACCGCCGTGGCCACCTCTGGCGCCCCGGACGCCCTCGGCGGTGGCGGCTCAACGAAGGGCTCCCGAGGGGGGGCCAGTCGGGGGGCCCGGTCCGTCGGGCACCCTCGGACATCCGACGACGACATGGATGTCGGGCCGTTCCTGCTTGCAACGCAGCGCAAGGAACGCGTCCCGACGCCAAAGCCTCCCGACAAGCCAAAAAAGCGGAGAGTCACAGCCCCGAAAGACGACACATAAACAAAACACACCACTCCAGTAGCTCTCACCCTAAATAATGGGAAGAGAAAAACATGATTCAATGGAACTGTAGAGGCCTTCTTAAAAATCTTGACGAATGTATACGAACTACTGCATGCTAATCAGCCAAGTGTAATGTGTGATTCAGGAAACACATTTGAATTCCAAGCACACAAATTTTCTTGAATAGTTACATGGTTTCAAGAAGGACAGGGATGGCTGCACACACTCTTCTGGCGGTGTGGCCATAATTGCCCGGAAATCCTTGGCCTGCCACCCTGTCACTCTGAACATATCCTTGAGGCTGTAGCAATACGCTTGATAATATTTAATAGGTTGATAACGGTATGCTCATATTACATTCATCCTGATGTTTCACTTTTAAGCGCTGACTTCGAGGCGCGGTTGCCCAGCTGCCCGAACCATACATCCTGACAGGCGACCTTAATGCTCACAACACTCTTTGGGGCTCTTCTCGCACGGATGCCCGAGGTCGCCTATAGCGAAATTCCTTACATCTTCAGGAGCATGCCTTTTCAACAATAAACAGCCCTACATACCATAGCATAGGACACAACACATACTCATGTCTTGACCTTGGCGATTGGCTCCGCAGTTCTCTTTCCTCTCCTCGAGTGGGGTGTGGGCACTGACCCATATGGTAGTGACCACTTCCCCACCTCACTCACATACATAGGTAAAGGCCCATGCAGTCCATCTTCCCATAATAGGTTCAATGAAGCACGAGCTAACTGGAATACATTTACAGAGACATCCAAACTACACCACACATCCATAGGACACTTACACGTCGAAGAAGCTACCCAACTCCTCACGGCGCACATCCTCGACGCCGCCGAAAAGTCCTATTCCCCCACGCCTCTGGTGCCCGCGCAACCAGCGGAGGCCCGTGGTGGAATGAGGACTGTAGGCGGGCGCGAGAGGCCCAGAACAAGGCGTGGGGTATCCTGCGTCGGTACCCCACGTCGGGTAACCTCCTCTTGTTCAAACGGGCCAAGGCATTAGGAAAACGTGTGCGCCGTGAGGCAAAACGAGAGAGTTGGCGTACATTCATAACATCAATAAACTCCTACACAGACACACGGAAAGTATGGACACGAATACGCAAACTCAAGGGACAACAAACACACAGCCTGCCTCTAGTCAGCACTACAGGGGACACACTCGAAGACCAGGCTGACACACTCGCACAACACTTCCAACACGTGTCCAGTTCAGCACACTACACAAACACTTTCCTGAAACATAAAGCCTGTTGTGAAAAGAAGTCCCTACGCGACAACAACAAATCACAGACTTCTTACAACTCCCTGTTTTCACTACATGAACTGAGGGCTGCTCTGAGCACGTGTAAACCCTCAGCTCCAGGCCCAGACAACATTACATACACAATGATACAACACCTACACGCAGACACTCTTCTAACACTCTTACACCTATATAACAAGATATGGCTTTCGGGCACATTCCAAACTCTTGGAAGGAGGCTATAGTTGTAGCTTTCTGAAGGAGGGAAGGACCCGTCATCCCCTCTCAAGTTACCGTCCTATTGCCCTGACGAGCTGCCTGTGCAAGCTCTTCGAGAAGATGATAAATCGCAGGCTCGTGTACTTCCTTGAGTACAACGGTCTTCTCGAGAGCTGCCAGCAGGCTTCAGGGTGGGGCGATCGACGAACGATCAACTGTTAGCTCTTGACTCGTACATCAAGGATGCCTTCGCGCACAAGCAGTATTGCTTTAACTGTGTTTTTCGACCTTGAGAAGGCATACGACACCGCTTGGCGTTATGGGATCTTAGGGACCTCAAGTCATTCGGTGTTTCGGGTAACATGTTGAACGCTCTTGTCAGTTACTTGTCAGACAGACGTTCCGAGTAAGAGTCGTTGGTGCACTCTCAAAGGTTCACGTGCAAGAAAATGGCGTGCCACAAGGGTGGCGTGTTGAGCTGCACTCTCTTCATAGTAAAATGAACTCTCTTGGTAAGGCACTGCCACCTACAATCTCTTATTCCATGTATGTAGATGACGTCCAGATATCCTATAATCATGCAATATGTTCAATCTGCGAACGTCAAGTCCAGCTTGGTGTAAAGAAACTTGCCGGCTGGGCAGACAAGAATGGTTTTAAATTGAATCCTGTAAAAGCTCCTGCGTTGTGTTCTCCAGGAAGCGCGGTGTCCATCCGGACCCAGACATTCATCTAATGGCGTGTCGCTTCCTGTGAACAAGGAGCACAAGTTCTTAGGTGTTGTGTTTGATCACAAAACTCACATTCATTCCCCACATCAAGGAACTTAAAATAAATGTCTCAAAACAATGAATATACTTAAGGTTCTCTCCCACCAATCCTACGGTTCCGACAAAGAACTCCTGCTTCGCTTGTATACTGCATTGGTTGGGTCTCGTTTAGACTATGGCAGTGTGGCTGTATGGGTCGGGACTAAGACAGCCTTGCGAATTCTGGACCCAGTGCTACACTTGGGGCTTCGTCTTGCTTCGGGTGCTTTTCGCACTAGCCCTGCCGAGAGTCTGTATGTCGAGTGTGATAAGGGAGCCTTGAGAACCAACGAACATACATGGACTTGCTATATGCTTTTAAAATTTCATCACTGAATAATCATCCTTTTATCCTGTCTTTAACGATACATCAATATCTCTGCTCTTTGCAATCGCCCATCCGTTCCTCTGCCCTTTTCACTTAGAGTGAGAGAGCGAGCCTCGGATCTCAGTGCTTCGTTTTAGATGTGTACAGGTCATCCTTTTCTAACAGTTTACCGCCTTGGCAAGTTCGCCCTGTGTCGTGCGACCTTTCTTTTATGAGACTTGACAAAAATCGTGTACCACGAGCTGCAATACTGCAGCACTTTCTGTCTTTGCAGTTTAAATACACATGTGCAGAATTTTATAGTGACGCTTCTAAAACCTCCAGTATGGTGTCGTGCGTGCTCATGGTCTTAATTTCAATGCAGCCGAACCATGAGCATGCACACATCAATTTTTTCAGCAGAAGCGTATGGAATTTTAACTGATTGTACGACACATTCTTGAAAATCACATTCCCAATTCATCATCTATACAGATTCTTGAGTGTTGTCCGCGCACTGTCATCGCATAAGCCCCCCAAAAACCACATAGTTAATCTTGTATCCAACACTATCATGTCCGTGTATGCACAAAAGCACGAGCTGGTCCTCTGCTGGGTCCCAGGACACGCAGGGATCGCTGGGAATGAGTTGGCAGACGAGAGGGCTGCTGCAGCTGCACTCAGGAGCACTGTAGACATTACAACGATACCCTACACAGACCTCAAGCCTCACATAAGACAACACCTGCGCAGAACATGGCAAAACACACTGGGACGAACAGACAGACAACAAACTACATGTAATAAAGCCACACTTGGGACGGTACACATCTGATCACACAACAGACACACGGAAGTCGCCTTGGGTAGGCTGCGGATAGGGCACACCCATGCGACGCACTCGTATCTGCTGACGGGATCTTCTAGACCCCAGTACAGCAGGTGCGGAGAGGCCCTATCCGTAGTGCACATACTAATCACATGCAAGGCTCTTGACACAACACAACACAAACACTTCAGAGAACTCTACAGACAACATATTCCCCTACATCCATCGTTTTTCCTAGGTGACGAAGCCTTGTTTCCGTGAAACGTGTGTTTGAGTATTTGTCAGAATCGTGAAGTTTTTAAACCTCATTCCTATCACGCATCATGAAATCTGGCCCTATACACCAGCCATGCTCATTGTCGTTTTGTGATTTTACTTTTGTTTTTGCTGATTTTACTTAGTGTTTAAGGTATCACCTCTCATATACGACTATTGTTTTGGCGCTCTTTGCCCCAGTTGGCCTTGCGCCATAAACATCAAACCATCATCATCAGGACCACCTCGGGGCACCATTACTTTCTTGAGGTTGATGCGCACAAAACGTCCCTATATGTGAAGCTTCGTGCTAAGCAATTCCATGTGCGGGACTGCCATAAATGATCCCGGAAAGCAAAACCTCGAAGGTGGATCGCAACAGAAGAAGGATGACGAAACAAGCCCTATGAAGTTTCTGCTCTTTGATTCCCTTTTGCGGACCCACCCCCCATGAACTGTTTTCGCGGGAGGAAGAGGAATAATTGTTTATTCCACGAGCGCTGGTGCTGCTTTTAGGGCACCCTCCCCGGGGGGCTCGGGAGGGGAGGGCGTTTCTAGTCCGGGATGCCCTGGCCTTGGCTGGCTTTCCAGACCCTCTTCACCAGTATGCGCTACGTCCATGGTCCGGACTTATCGCAAGATTATGTTACTTACACCTTGCACTTGAAAATGTGGGTTATCAGGTATTTGGGTGCATGAATTGCGAGGTAGTTGAGAAACTATGGAAATATTTTGGCCCCTTGGATCTCAAACGTGCCCTAACTACAATACTCATGGGGATTCATACTGCCTGTCGCCCACCGCCAGCTCTAAAGAAAATTCCACCAGCGTAGTTTTAGTCCTCAGTGGTGCATCTCTTTAAGTACTATGCCGCTGTCACTCGCACCTTTTTTGCTGTATAACTTGCAGATTTGGCACTAAAAAAACTGAAGGAAATGTGGTTGTACTTCAACTAAATTGAGAGAATTACTGCAAACGGATGTGTGAAATTGTCCATTTCTCCGATTGATCAAGAAGCCTGAATGTATTTTCCAATATCCGGAATTTCTTAGGCCAGCTTCAGAAAATATTGGCCGCCTGACCACTGACTTCACTGCAATTGTCTACAAAATCCTCTCCCGCCCCCTCTGCGACATTTATGGCTGTCTTCTAACCGCCGCACCTGTCCCAAACACCTCCCTTCACGTCGTGCTCTTTGTGCGATAAACACAGTGTGATTTGCACACGTCAATTCAATTTTCCAGCGTTCCACTACCACCGCTCGACCTGCTGGAAAATCGTTGTTGTGGGATTTGGAATGCCGCCATGTTACATGGGCTTAGGCACCAGCTCTCTTTGTGTTTTTAGGTCAAAACATTCTTTCAATGCACGTTTTTGTATGTTGGCTCTGTGCTTTCAAAAATGAAATAAAACAATCAAACAATTTTTATTTACTTGCATGCCTTAATTAGGATTCATGGCTTCAAATCGGTAATTACTTGCATCACAAGCTCTACTTTTTGCTTGTAGGTTCCTAAAGCCGAAAATGAGCGAAAACACACAAAACAAACGTTTCTTGCTTGAAAGAAAAATTGCAAGGCTTTAAGAGATGGAATTTAGTCATTCATGAACAACGAAGAACTGCTTTGCTGGGTGTCCGTATTCACAAAGTAGAATGACTGATGAATGTTTTGCTGTTCGGTCATTTAACTTCATTTATATAGCCAAATACTTCTCGCCTTCCGTGTCTGATATTTGGTGTTGAGTGTTTCTTCCCTTGCCAAACACCTCAATATATCACATCACGTCAAGATTTCATTTTAAAATAAGTTCACTTTTATTCTTCCTTTAAATGTTAGAGCTGTTGGATCTGCATTCTCCGCTGTTTCTTTTACTGAGGAGTCTGTTTAGTAGCCCTGGGGGAATGCGTGTGGATTAATCATTGCAGCTTGGCAATTTGGCCATTGTAACCCCTCATTTCATCGTTTTCTAGTCTACTTCAGTCTACCTGGTTCTCTCCAATTCCTGAGCCTATCTATTCAATCAAATTAATTTCCTGACTGTACCCACCTAATGTCAATCCCCGTAGTTAAAGGAATTATATAGAGGGTCAATGTAGAAGCTCTATGCCTCTGCCTCTTCACGTTGCAAGTTTATTTTTTTGCTTCGGTATTCGTCACACTTGTGGCAATGGCATCGACCTTTCGACCAAAGCAATAAGCTGAGTCCACATTGAAACCCATATCTGTTTACAAGGAATTTAACCCAAAACCCGTAATAATGTATTTTCCTGAAATGCAAGTCTTACATAAATACCACTACCGAACACGTACAGGCCTTCTCCTCCATGGCTAAGGTAACATGACCAGGTGACACCCAAATTTTTATTTGCGTATTAGCCAGTTCTGCAGTACTTATGGGATTTTAACAATCACTTTTATAACACAAAATTCAAACATTATTTTAAAATAAAATTGAATTGATAACATTGCGATGGGAAATTCCAGTTGCGGCGCCACTTCCTTTTGGTACTACCGCGTAGCTGACCAGCCACCCGGAGTGCCACTGTGCATCTGTTTTGATGTGAAAACCATAAATCACTTGACTGTTGATATGAAGGCTATTTAACAATCCGGCACAATTAGGGCACACCCATCGGTAGCAAAGAAGTGCTTCTAATAACAGAAGAGGACTTTCTTGGATGCTTGAAGAAAAGTAATATAGCCTTTATGAAATCATCGTCTGCTTCCCTCTCACAGATCGAGTGAGAACACCAAATAGCGATGTCTGGCATTGCTCCGTGCGTTATCGCTGGGTGTCAGAGGTCACGGCAGCTATTCAATACGCGCAAACCAAACATCTAAGCCTGCTTGAGCGAAATACTTCGCACGAATATCTCAGGCATGCACAGTGTTTCTTGTTTCTTTGGTTTACTTTTGCACTGAAGAAACAAAGAACTGCAATGCGCTGCCTTTTTTCCCGAGATAGAACGTATAGAGCACGATATTCACAAAACAATAGCTCCCGAGGTGTTAGCCGCTGGAACACACTGTAAAAAGTTGTTCCAATATTTAGGCGTTTGTCCGTCATGTCTGGAATTCGATGTTTGCCCCAACATTTGATACTCGTCGAGAATGGACTTCAACTCACAACTTTTGGGAAGCGTTTAAGGTACCCTTCTGTGAAAGAACTTTTGGTAAACCCAATGGCTGTTCTGTCTCATAGTTAGGTTACACGAGTTTTGATAACAGCTGATTGCACAGAGACACATACACAATCCCTTCAAGCAACACGTTTGTAAACGTGGTACTCAGTTGAATAAAACTGCAGCCGTCTGGCAAAACGTACGGCGTTCTCGTCAGCGCACATCGTGTTCGTGTTGCAACAGGTAGCACTAGAGGCCTGTCTTCCAAAATTGAGTGTACAATAGGAATCTATAAAATTTTACGCCCTTAACATATCAAAAACCAAGAAATATTTGGAGTCACGTGTCACATTTTCAAAATTTTGAAAATAAAAAACTTTTAAATGTATAACTTGGAACCATTCATAAATCTCCCCTTCTGTGGAGAAAAATCAGTTTTACTGATAATTTTGGTCCTGCAAAAATAGCTAGAAGCGCGCCGTTTTTCTCATGGCGACATTTTGTCTGTACCCTAAAGATCCCAGCCCACCCAAGAATTTACGATTTTATAATTGCGGAAGCCTCCGTAACTAAGAATCACATGAAAAGAAGATTATACCGAGGTTGCACATGATGATCTGGGAAACAAAGCAAATACAAGTGACTCAAACATTTTGCGAATGACTTCTAATGGCTATTACAATAGCAGCATTCATCCCAGCCGCCAACGTATTGCGAAAAATGGTGGTTTGAGCGACACCTTCAGAATATTTATTAGAGGTATCAATTATACGTCTTATTACGGACACTCAAACTGCTGCCGCATTACAAGCAATTCCTCGACTGTTACTCATTTCCCTCGTATTAAGTGTGTTGTTCAGAAAAATGAGCATTCATTAGGGGAGTTTTTTTTTGTTTTCAATTTATAGCGATTATAGAAGGTTTTGGTTCGGGAGTTTGCAGAAGGTAGCAAATAAGTATGTTTTGGTGACTGTATCAGAGCAATGAACACCCATCTCAAACAACATTGCTCCGAATGGAATTATTTTGCAGTTGATAAGGGCAAAAAAGTGTGATAAGCCTCATATTTGCCATATTTCGGAGAGATCTCGATGTATTGCATTTATATTTATTTCATTTATATTTTAATAATCACAAAATAATTTAGAGTGGTAGCAAAGCTGATAATAAAGTCCTAAACCGTGGTAATAATTGGCATTCATTAGCCAGTACCTAATTTGGAGTCTGTGAGTTTCAGTTCCTATTTTGGTGCTTGCTTCTCATTTGTTTATGCCTGTAACCTTGTGTCATGCAAGAAATCTAATTTCGTTCATTTCAAAAAAACCGTATTCCCTAGCGGTTGTTCAGTCTTTGGCAAAACCGAAAACTCACCTTAATAAGGTCCTTGAACGATGGCGGTGAAACACTAAGCCCGAACGAAATACCAAGTACAGACAAAAGTATGGCGCACCGCATTTCAAAAGTATCGCATAAAGCTTTGTGGTTGATAACTCCGCTAAAAGGCTGTCCTTACACCCAATGTTTAGTAGAACCATCAAGTTCGCCCTTATAGGTGCTCCTTCAAGCATTGTTTGAATTTTGATATCGTGCGGACCGGCGGCTTGCAAAACTACCTCATTGTTTATTGCTCTATTTCTGAACAAACGGCAGCGACCCTGAATATACATGCCTACGCCACCTGTTTTTATGTAGTATGAAAACAATACTCCCGACCTGGTTAAGGTGCCCCTATGGAAAAGGAGGGAATATTTCGCGAAAGGCGTTGAATTTTTTATGGCGTTCCTACAGTTCTGGAAGCCTACTGTAAGCTAATAGTAAAAACTTTTAATTGAACATCGCTGGCTTTTTAAACGAAAACAAATACACATTTGACAATGCCAAACATACGAGCACCAGATTCAAGAAAAAGCCGCATAAATGTTCTTTTCCTGATTTTTTTATTACGCATTTGTAAAAATGACATATTCTTTCAAATATCTCTTCGGCCCGAACCACCCAGGGCGGAAACCTAGTTATTTGCTAAGACATTTTAGGGCAGAATAGTGTTATTCTTTAAGACGTACGAAAGAACACGAAAACTTCTCGCGATGCTTATTCGGGTAATATAAATAATTTTTGAATACCTAAGCTCGTGATGGTGATTGAACTTTTTATTTACGAGACGTAACAATGCGACCCACAATTTCATGCTTTGTAGTAGGTACACTTCAACACTTCTCATTTGATGGAATGTGAGGAGATATAAAATATAAAAATGTAATATAATACCGTCCATTGCGCGACATAAAGTGAAGAGGGAAAACGAGAAGAAATTTATTGGTGGTTTTATTTTCCAAATGAGCACCTAAAGCCCCTCCTGAACTCGTGCCCATCTTTATTATTTGTAACAATAAACAAACGTATGCACTTAGAAGCCCGAAATAAAATAAAATGGAGGAAGGTGTTTGGATTGAGGAACTCGTTGCATGAATACAGAGAAAAAAGCCAGCGTCCAGAATATCCACGAAAGCATACAAAATTGTTAAATCGACATTCATGTATTGCTTTTTGATCTCGCACATAAACTGCAAAAATATTTTATTATTACGATACAAGCAAAAACTGGCCGCATATCTGCTCCTTTCGTTGCAAGTGTCTCCGAAAGAAAAAAGTGGACTGGCGCTCCTGACAAGTAAAGGCCTCTCTTCGCTCACCTCTCATGCTATTCCTTCCCACCTCGTTCCTCCCAAGATAACACGCTAGAGGTTTGCTGAAGTGAATTTAAATTTACCGCGTTCTACTGCTCCAAGTCGGGTGTCTCGATGCCAGCGCCGTACGGTGGAGACGCGCGTGGATTGAGGCACCCTACTACAACATTTATTCCCTACTGCACGGGCTTTCAAAGCGGAACGTGGGTCCTATCTAGTGGAACCTTTTGTGGCTATTGCCGTCTGATTTCTAAAATACCGCCAGGAAGTAGCGCTGGAAACAGCAGGCGACGGCTTTTCTGCCGTTGATGTAGTATTTGAATTGCTGTCGCAAAAAACAAGCATCCATCATTTTTTTTAGGAAACAGTTGAAATATCACTTATGTATTAATTTTCGGGTTTATATTTGCGTAATGTGTTGTTCTTGTTCAACAATGTTGACAAGTATGAACATTCACACTTGACTTAGTCGTTTACATTCGGCTGTGGGTATAAAGACTATTCCGGAGCTTCTATTTCACTTTGGCCGGGAGGTCACAGACAGGACAGACAGACAGACCAAAATTTCTGCGTGTAATTAGCCCAAGTCAGACTACCTTCTTTAAAATATACGCGTGAAGAGGGGGGAGCGAGTCCACCCCTCCTGACTACATTACAGAGGGCTTACAAATCGGTTTATTATTGCTGATGTGTTTCATCGTCCCTTTCTGGAATATTTATATTTAGTACTACTGTACCCGTGTCGCCAGTACCAACTCCGACCACCGTTGGTGAAGGAACGGTGGCTAGAATGGGAGGTGGGAGCTTCGCAGCAAGCAGCGCTGCCAAGGCGTTAAGGAAGTTGTTCTGCCATCGACGGGAGGCGTGGCGTCGCATCTTGGAGGGCTCTCGTGTTGTCGGCGAATGCAGCAGTTGAAGGAGCCGCTTGTTTCATACCCAGATATTAGAGCTGCATAGCCAGTATATTCCTTTACCCACACGGTGTCTCGCTTTTATGATAACCATAATTTATGCGAGCATTAAGGTATAAAAGCTTACAAGGGTAAATTTAGAAGGGCCAAACGCGCTGTTTTGCGTCTTGTTGCAGGTGGGGTCATATTTGCACCCCAATTAGGAGTGCATTATACGTTCCACATTCACGGTGCTGTTTGCATGAAATGAAGGTAAAAGGTGGCAGTGGACCATTAGGCCGCGCATAAAGCATTTCGATTAGTCCTAAGTATTTTACGATTTTCACTGTGAGCAGCCATTTCTTCTTGACAGAATACAGTGGTGAATGAGGAGATGAATTCGGGCAGTCATTCAAAATATGCCTTGGGTGCCCCAAAGAGCATTGCCAAATAATACGGGAAAAAAAGAATTATAAGAGCCAAGAAACATAGAGGTCACTAATACCTGTTCTGCTTATTGGTAGTTCCTGTCAAACACAAGTGCAGCCAAGGAGAATCGTGGACGAAGGGAAGAGCGGACATAAATGAGCGCCAGCTTTCAACAATTTTTATTCCGAGAAACACGTGAAGCCTCTTTGCATTGATAATTACCACGGAAAGCACCAACAAAAATTACCATTCTGCTATGAAGATGACGAACACTCGTGCAAAAACGTCTGACTATATTATGTTCTCATGCCGAAAAGCGGCACTGACAAACTGCTCCTGTAGCTTGTATGGGTATTTTTCTTCTGATGATACCCAGGATTAAAAATAATAGATTGTGGTATTAGAATAATCACAGATACGAGAAACAGCACAGAGTTCTACAGGGAGACCATTGCAAGTTTGGCGAAATGGTAGCTGTTCATGACAAACCACAGCGCGAAAGACGGGACAGACAGAAGAATAACCACAGGACACGCGCTGACTCTCAACTGAATTTATTGGAAACCCGCTACATACATTCATACCATAGGGCAAACACCGCCGCACGTGTTAAAGTAGCATACAAAAACAGAAAAAAGCCGGGAAAAAAGAAAAAAAAGTTTGTATTTCGCGCGTTCGTTTTCGCACTGCCTTGATAGTAGTTCGGTCGCATCTGACATGGCGCCACCAGTTGGCGCGCGCGCCGCTTTTGTCTCGGCGGTTGTATCGGTCTTTGCAGAGAGCGTCAACACCCCCTCGCGAGGGGCACGATCAAATGCAGACATTTCCGGGGGCGCACGACGTTAAGTAGTTTGCGTTACGTTAATGTTGTTGCACTTGTGGCAACTGTACGAGCGCTCGTCACAGTAATTTGAATGAGTCACTGAAGGTGGCTTTGTGGCGCAGTGGGTAGCGCACTTGCGTTCGCCCTCGACGGATTGCTAATGTGATAGGCTTTCAACTATCTCTCGAACTGTAGCACCGCTGAAGGGTGGCTCATGCACTTTTCGCCCTCTTGCTAATGTGATAGGCTTCAACCATCTCTCGATGTAGCGGATTCGCGTGATTGGTAGCAATATCAGTTTCCACAAACGCCGGGTGGCACCCGCACTTGTTGCAGTGTGAGGGCAAAGGCGGTAGCGGATGTTTGTCAAAGGAGAGCGCAGGCTCTCGCAATCTAACATTAGCACACTTTCCAGTCTGCCCTATGTATGACGCACCACACGAAAGGGAGACTTGGTACACAACGCTCGTTTGGCAGTTCACATACCTGTGCTAATGGCTTCGTTGGCAGGAAGGGCAGAAAAATCACGGTGGGGCAGAAACCATGAGCACGAGTGAGAGTTGAAGCCAATAAAATTAGCAATAGGAACGAAAAGTGCGTGAGCCACCCTTCAGTGATGCTTACTGAGAAAGAGGTCCAGTTAGTGGATAACGACAAAAAGTTGTGTTCCCCTTTTTGCTTTCTTTCTTTTATTTCTATTTTCTGCTTTTATTTATTGTTGTACGCTACTTTCACACGTGCGGCGTTGTTTGCCTTCGAAATAAATGTTTGTGGCGGGTTTCCAATAAATTCAGTTGATAGTCAGCGCCTGTCCTGTGATTGTTCTTCCGTCTGCCCCTCTTTCACGGTGTACAGAAAGCCCTCTTCCTTGGCCCTATAAAAAAATTCGGCTGTTCTGGGCATGCCAAGTTTACGCAAAAACGTATTGAAGCCTATAATGATCCTTACAGCATGCACTTGCCAATTTAAATGCTGATTTTCTCTTGGTGTTTCGCCTGGTCGTCCTTACTTCATACACGCATGATGTATTTTCTGGTGCTACTGTTAAAGAAGATGGCTTTTTGTTATTATTGTTACATTTATTTCTTCACAAACGTTTTTAATCGGCTATATTTGTTATGACTACATAGAAGATATAGGCGAATGTCTGTTCTGTTCCCTGCCTTCCTATCGCGTAATTTTGATATATGAGCACGAATCAGAGGTTACGAAGGGATTCTATGATGTTTTACAGTGGCTATAAAAGCCTATTTTGGCTGTAGTGTCTACATGCCAATTATAGCGTATTTTCACTGCCTGTTTTTAATATCGGCCACTATATGAACACCACCTAACCCCAAGTTTCGCTTACAGGTGCAGTTTGAGATTGTTATTCCTGTTACCTGGCAGCATTGACTGTTCAGAAATCCAAAGGTTCAACAAAGTTCTGCATTTCAACCAACACCCAGAAAAGAACCGCTAGCCACAAAAGAATGAGACGCCTATCCGCAGTGACCTGATGCACAGTTTTGCATGTAAAAATCACGATGAGGTGCTATATTTCTATTATATACACAGTTTTCACAGTGATAATTAGACTGCGTTACTCGTGCCCTCTAAACGCATTTCTTCGAACCTGAGCAGTCACATCCTCGTATGTGGAAGCACAGTATATTCCCGCTCCATTTTCAGCCGAACGATTCAGCATCGAACTTAGCTTTGTAAGTAGATCATTCCTGTATTGAAAAGCCAAAAGCGAAACAGCACTGCGCCGGTGCATTTAAAAGTTCTTTTCTAGCAACAATTCATTATGCTGCTGAACAACATTTGAAAAACACTCGTCAAGTGTGCGGATATGCATATGCCAGTGGTGGGACGTCTTGATTGTTCAATCCAGATATCACTATATATGAGAAAATTGCCAGAGTTGTACCTAAGAATCCTCATGTGAGAACCTATTAATTTTTTGATAAATCGTAGTTTTTCCTGAGTTCAATTTTTCCGTCTGTTCCGGTGCGTCTTCATAAAATTCTGTCAAGCTCACTAAAATTCGCTCTGTTTTAGTCGCTAGCCCTAGATCTCAAGTATTTTGTTTGCCTGCTTCACTATATGCGACGCTCGAGCACGCAGCAGTGGCCATTGAACATGAATGTGAGTACTGCACTTGTTAAATTAAGCCAATGAATAACAATTAGTTGTGAATTTTTACGGGACAACCAAAAGATCGTGTTCAACTCTTGGCGCCTTTGTGTGATCATTAACAATAGTAATTTTGGTTTTCTTGTGGTAGGCACATGTCGTCCATGTCTCCCGTTTGAATTACTTGAATTTATGTAAACATTGATTGTGCCTACATTTACGACGTTAGAGGCTTAAACATTGCTTTACCGGCCTATTTTCGGTGCCTAAAATGAGCTTTTTAATGCCTAGAAATCCCGCCTGTAGTTATGACACTTGTCTTGGGGTAATGACATGATATGTCATAACAACGCATTATACAGTCATACGTACGGTTAGAGCTGAATTTCGGGAAATAAAGACAATGGCTCAGAGGTTAAACAATTCGGGAATGTATGAAAGGGTAATAATTGTTAAAAAATGTTAAACATTTAAACGCCCGTTCGCCTGCGAATGACAGCCCAAATTTACATTGCAGATGTAATGCAGATTTCGTAATGCAGATTATAAAGAAATGCAAAAATGGCGAACTGTGTGACTCCATGTATTTTCACTAAAATGCAGATTTCGTGGCAGTTTCCCCTTAATCAATATGATACCGTAAATAGAGATAATGGGTAGGATACAAGTTTGAAAAACCCAGAAATAGTGAAAATGGCGAACCGTGGTACGCCCTTCATTTACATTAAAATGAAAATTTCGTGAATGTAACAGCGCTAATAACTATAATAAGGTAAATACAGATGTTTGGTTGGAAGGAATTTAGAAAAGCCTAAATGTTGGCTGTAAGGAACTCAATCTAGACAAGCGGCATAACAATGCTACGCATTAGTAGACAATTCCATGAATTTCTGCAGCGTTTTTGTTTTTCAGATTGTCAACGTTTGCCCACAAAAAGGATGGTTAGTAGGTAATCGCATCGTAAATTGGTTCCCATTTGTTTGACATTGATGAAGTTCACAAGTTTGCTGTGACGCGTTCCAGATGAGGCCATACCCAATATGTGAATTTTACAACAGCGTTTTAAACGCTAAATGATGATCACCCTGCTCAGTATTGTGTGCTAGGATTAATAACCGCATTTATGTTCAAGTTTCAGGAAATTATGACCTTGTAATTTTTGGTCCAAAAGTACTTCAAAACGTATTCAATCTTTGATATAAATGACGTCACTTTGATTTCTGGTGGCTTTTGTACTCTTGCAAAGAAGATTTTTATGTCATAATTTGACAAAGTATGTTTTAGAATATTTCGCTGGAATTTGGGTTAATGTTTAGGTTTTTCTAGGTAACATTCGCAAACACGTAGAGTGTGACTCCGTCGCCTCTTGCTTCAGCTGTGCTTGGAATGGATACAAAATCTTAGTTAAGAAAATAATAAATTTTGACCTTTTAACAAAGTTTTCGATTGAGCTACGAAGCTGTATAGAAACCTATACACGTGTGTGGGTCCACGGAAAGGAGCAATCGTTTTTGTGGTTTTCTGGTGAAGTTGCAGCGTAGGAATGTAAAAGCGTGGATACTCGAGGTTCTTTTGAAACTTGGAGAGCCATGACGCATTTTAGACATCTGGCTTCGCAAAAACGCACATCGTCATTCATCCTTGGACACATTTTGCAAGGTCTTACTCTGTGGACTTCAGAATAGGACGGTGGTTCTTACTTTCCTCGTAAAAAGTAAGCAAACTTCTAGTGTTTTGGTATTACTTGAATGACCATAAGTAGCTACGCCTTATTTTGAACACACGAGTTTTATTGAAGGAGCAGCAGGTTTCTTCGTTTTCCACAACTCCCTTTTTTTGGTGCGTGGAGCACTTTCTTTGTATCGGCGAGCGTTTGCACAATGAAATTTTTTATGGGTATTATGTTGGTATGGTGCATACGACAATGTATTGAGCACGCACTGTTTCTCGGACTTTCACTCGCAACTTTTGAGCCACCTCCACAAGTGTGGCTTTTCTTTTGTACAGGAATTTATGCACGTTTACAGTTGCGTTTTACCGCAGAGAAATGACTCAAATCTGAAGCCATACGGCGGACATGCACTGAGAATACACAAAATCAAGAATACTACTGACATTCCAAAACACAAACCTGTGCATGACTATAGCACTAAACATAACTATAAACAGATAATCAAAACTGCACTGAACCGTACAAACAACAATATGCGACAGATTGGAAGATCAACCGAAATGTAAACAACAAGATACAAGCATAAAAGCTACGCAACATGTTACACCTGAGGGAAACATTAGACTTCACTTAGGTAGTTCCCAAGTGAAATGTTAAACTTGAGAGAATGCATTGGCTGTTATATTGGTAGCCGAGGAATTCCAGAAATATATACCAGAAAACTGTATTGTGTGTTTGCCGTATTTGGCTCGAATTTTATGGAGCAAAAGATTCTCGTGGTTCGAAAATCCTGTGTTCTTCGTATTAGTGATTCCGAAAACAGTGAATTACGAGTTTACACTCAAGGAGTTTGAACAACAGAATACCAATGCTCTCGCGATACATTTGAGGTCCAGGCCAACTCTGAAGTTTCTAAAACAACGGAAACGGTAATAGTTGGCGGGCAGCAGAGTTGATAACGCGAACGGCTTGTTTGTGTAAAGTAATAAGTGGTGGCAAGTGTTTAAGCTACCCCACGGTGTTATACAGTAGATGCTATATAGTAGTCCATAGCCATGGTCACTCAAATATTGGGTTAATAATCAAAGATGCCACCGGGCGATGGGGGGTACGAAACTGAAATTCTTGAAGTGGGGTATCACGCGGGACGAATAAAGAATGCTTCCACATTATCCACATGAGATATTCATGGTGTCATAAATTAGGTTAAAATTCAAAGACATGTCGCTAGAGTGTCGGGTGTTTGAAATGAAATGTATGGAAGAATGGAATCATGTATGGCAAATAAAAAGCGCATGCGGCTGATAAGTACTAGTTATGAGTAGTTATACTGTGCAAATTCACCCCAAATGGAAGAATGGTGATAGCACAAAAAGAATTGTGGTGTTGTGGGAAAGGGTTTCAGGGAACAAATTTAAACCTAGACAAGACTACATCGTAAGAATATTGTGTTCAGTCACTTCATAAGTAAAAATTCTGTGTTGTTCCGTAAGCTCACTGGGCGTACTTGTTTCCATGTCGGGATTCGGGTGTCGCTAAAGCCAACACATTCTAATTCACAATGGTGAGTTCAGCTTCAAAGTACGGGAATATTCAAAAAGCCAGAACTGGTGCTTAAGAGGAATTAATCGCAAATGCGGCATTTGACAGGTGTTTTCGTCCGCTGAGTGTTTTTGTCTCCTTCTTGTGTTAGTGTTTCCGCCCCTTAAGATACAATGGTTCTAGCTCTTCTTTTACCACTTCGTAATGGCATACAGTGGATTTGAAAAGACGTGAATGTGTTAGATAGATTGGGTTTAAATTTCTTTAGACAACTCTAAATAAAAAGTAAAGAGAAAGAAAAAAAATCTCGGGTTTTCTCCCAAATCACAGCGAGTTTCCCCCTTTAGCTCACTGCATGTAGCGCCTGCCCTAAATACCGCCTTTAACAATTTAACAAACACTGAAACGAAGTAAGAAATATTCTCTCCTGTTGTCTGTGTTGCTGTCGGTGCCGACGCCGATACCAAAACCGTTCTGGGTTCCACAGTGGCTTTCGCCGATCAGGCGTGCACTACGACTCGGTGCACCACCACTCCTGCAGTGTGCTGCTTATTTGTACCTGCACTATCTTTTTTTTACTAACATGTGCTCGTCACGCTAACACAATGCTCAACAGCCGTGTGTTTGGCGCACATTCTGTGGGCGCCGCTGCATTCTTGCTGTGTGCAAATCACCTGCGCCCTGTTCAACGTTACCACCGCATTTGTGGGCGGTTTATACTCACGCCCAACGGTAAAAATGGGCAGCGAAGATACTAAACTGTCCCTTTCTTTATCAACGACCACGGACCGCAGCAGTATTGATGCATCAGTTACCAGTAAACAAAAGGCCCATTCGGTACCGTTTTGGCTGGCGTTTTGAATGGTTTTCAGAACACGTGTGTACTCCTCACTCAAGGAGCGACGGCAAAGCAATGAGTCTCATTACCGAAGCATACGTGCAGTACTGTTTTATACGTGTTTGTGTTTTTTTAGTTATTCTACTGCTTCTTACAGACCTTGAAATTAAAAAAAGGTTGTCAGTCGCACCGGGTACATTTGATGTAATCACAGAACACAAGTAACGCTCGCGCATTGCTGTGGGTTATCAAAACAAATAACAAGGTCATTGTTGCTACTTGCATGCTCTGCGATCAGTGTTATAAATGCTTCACAGCCATTTTAGTTTAGTTGTGTTTTGCGATTGCTCGAATGTTATAGACGCATGGAAAGTGTGCCATGTGCCGTTGAATGTGTATGAAGGCGTGTCTTATACTTGCACGGATGTCTATTGCATGTATGGCGGATTGGCACTGCCTTACAAAAAACTGTACGTTTCTTGCCCTATGTGTTTTCTCAATCTTTGCCGGCCATAATGCAGCGTCTGTAGGGTTGCCTACATTATCCATAGAGGAAACGCCTTGATGTAAGCATCCACTTACAGTGATGCGTAGTAGCTGCCCCTTCCTCTTTTTGTAATCATCATCTATTGGTCATTTTAAAACATTTACGATTGGTTTACTTCGTGCTCACTAGATGGCGAGAATTGGAATCTGTGGAAATTTTTATGTACAGGCGTCTTTTCTCCGGCGGATGCGACAAATCTCTTTTTCGCGCGTCTTTAGGCTGAGATGCACGATTGCAGACGGTGTGCGTGTAGATGCGTCGGTTGTAACAACGTGAGGGGCGTCACAGCAAACAGTTCTTTTCAAACGGCCGCATTGGATATTTGTGATTTCGCATGTGTAGGAACGGCGCTGTTACCAGCCCGTGGCAAATAAAGGTGGCACTTCAGATGCAATCGTCGTAGCTTCGGCTCTGTGATCGGCAGCACGTTTCCGCTGGAATTTGAGAAGGCGGAGCGCTTCCCGGGACGAGTGAAGTCGTGCATACGAATGCCATCATGTCTTGGTAACCTCAGTTCTGGTGCTCGGTAGATAATGACTTGATTATTTTAGCGCATTTGAACCGCGCCCATAACCTACCTATTTGTACTTCCAGGATCGTTAAACCGATCAGCTCGCTAGGCTTTTCTCGCATAACAAGGCTTACTCGGGTAACACCGCAAGGGGAGGAATGTTTTTCATTAACTCACGAAAATAGAAAATATTCCTCCTTTACCAGGTGAGAATCGCGTTTCTCTCTCTAATGGTAGACTTTTTCTACCTCTTAGGCAGCAGTATATAATACATACCTGGTTCTCCCTTAAGGAATGAACTACCACACCCTTTTTCATAGAGTGATACCCTCTGGCCATTCGCAATGTAAACAAATGAAGTTCCGCCGTGGTGGGGCAATGGTTACTGCGGTGCGGTGCTGAGCCCATGCTGGCGGTTCTATCGCAGGCGGGGTGCATGGCAGCTATTCTGATTTAGGCAAAAAGCAAAACCGCCTGTGCGTCGAGATATCAGCGCACGTTGACGAAATCTACCTAGTTAAACTTTATTCCTATCCTTCCGCTATGGAGCGCCTCATTTACCAGTGGCAGCTTCGGCCCATTGAAACCCGAAGTTTCAATTTGATATATCTTTTTGATTCACGTAGAAGTCCTAACTTTGATATATACAAGAGCTTTTTTGCAAACTTGGGCTATTCCGGGACGCAATATCTACAGCTTGCATGCGCTTTGAGCTTGCTATACGCTCCGCTTCGGTGCGTAGATTATGTGTGGTATGCGCTTCTCAACAGCTATCTCAAAACGGTTATGGGGCCAAACGCATGGGAGATTCGCATTAGTTGTAAACACATGCCCTCATCGCCTTGGTTGCGAAGAAAACCAAAGTAAAAATATTCCAGGAAGCTTGCATTCATTCCCAAGACTTGAACGGCGAAGCTGTTGTAGGGGAACATTGACGGACACATAGTTACGTTTCAGTATCATTGTTTATATTCATAGTTGCGGTGCTAGTAATCGTCGTCATATGCGTCGAAGAGCTCGTAGTCTACTTCGCGGCAAGTGGTGCATTACAAGTCATGCTCAGCATTGTAGACTTCCACTAGCGCTTTGTCATCGAGTCAAGGCTGCGGTGGCGGGATCTGCAAATTGTCCCGGGAAGGACTGCCCTCTCGTAGCCGAGTCTACAGTTGTTCATAATAACAGGCGGCTGAAAGCAGAGTTTTTTTTCGCTTTGCGTTTGCCGAGTTTCGCCTTTGGTATGCAAGCTCGCTGCAGCGCTGGACGTTTTTCTTTACAGGCGCGTAGTGCTTGATGACATCGCTGGAGTTTTATTTTGTATTGCTATAACCACCGCGCAAGACGCGGACACGGCGGTCGCAGTGAGGCACGTGCTTACGTGCGCTCGCCATGTTCCCGTTCCACGGGATATTTGCCAGCGTTTTCTCTTTTTTTTTGCTGACGCAACTTCGCGTGCCGAGGAGGCTATTCGCTCGCCATGAAGCTTGCGCTCACATGCTCTCGGCCTTTTCTTGTTATTTATTTCCTGCAATAGAAAACTTGGGGTTTGTAAAACAGCTCCGCTGTTAAAATATGCCGACACGTCACAACACCTTTTGTGTGGGACGTACGTGCTTCTTTGTTATCCGCTTATGTTTGTTATTCCACAGCTGATGCATACCTGGTAAACTGAGGTCATTTGAATTACTGTTACTTAACCCACAATAAAAGCATTATGCGGCGGCAGGTCAGTCTAGAATGTAGCGTGCAATATTAGGGGCATACCCTGCGCCTGCACTGGACACAGAGGGTCCAATGTGAACGCAATGCATAATCAAGCCAGCCACGCGTAGCCGTAACTGACTTCTTATGAGCTGCAAAATACAGCACCCTATTCGTTCCTAAGCTGTTTCATGGGAACGCACGCTTGTGGTTGGATGTTGGGTGCTTCAATATGTCGAACCAACTAGGCTTTCAAGATAGCTTGCCAGCAACTCACGAGCACAATAATTCACGAGCACTTGAATTCATGGGGCACTGGATAATATTTTATTTTTTGTGTAGCTCTTCGTATTTCATGTCATGATCCGCCGATACACCTTCCTTCACCGACATAAATATTTAGATACCCCACATCACCCATTTGACATCACTTCGAATTTTAACCCAATTTATGACTAGCAGCAAAGATTATAACACTATGATAACGATGACACATTTTATTATTTATTCCACGCGGTTTCCTTCAGCGAGACCTATAACTTGATAGCCAACAGGCCTAGTGGCACGCATTGAATTTTCACCTATTCGATGACTCACCATACCTGTCCCATAACTATAACCGGGAACCATTTTTATATTTGCCCCACGTGATTCCCCTCAACGAGACGTTTAATTTTATACCCGACATTTTATATTAACATCATTTGTAATTTTAATCCACTAAGACTAACCATCACTCTCTCATGACTGCAACCAGGACGCATAATTGATAGGTCCCGCATGATTAACCTAAGTTAAAACTTCAATTTCACACCCGTCATGCTTTAGAGGCATCACCTTCAATTTTACCCTAATCTATGACTCACCATGATCGTCTCATGATTACAACCACGAAGCATTTCTTTATGGTTGAAAGTGAGTCCCCTCATCGAGACATTAACTTTGATATCCTACACGCTCTAGCAGGGTGAATTCGAATTTTAACCCATTATAAGACACGCCACGACTTATTCATGATTTTATGAGGAAGCATTTTTTATTTGTCATACGTTATTCTACTCATCGAGACCTCTAATTTGACACCCGGACGCTATGGCGGATAAGTTTGAATTTTAATTTTATCTATGACCGTCCATGACTACCTCAACGATTATTACCGGGAAGCATTTTTGTAATTGTCTCAGGTGATTCCCTCATCACGACCATTAATTTGATACCCAACACATGCTAGTTGCATCAGTTTTTATGTTGACCCAATTAAATGAATAATAAGGAATATCCCAAGACAATGCCATACTGCATTTTTGTCCCACGCGATTTCCTTCATCGCAACCTTCAATTTGATGCCCCGCACACCCTACTGGCGTCAGTTTTAATTTTAAACCAATTTATGACCCAATGTGACGATGTCATGATAATGATGACGAAGCATGTTGGCATTTGTTCGACTTGATTGTCGTCTTCGAGACATTTGGTTTATACCCTACATGCCACAGCATCTTCGATTTGAATTTTAACCCAATCTATGACTAACCATTACTAGGTCATGAAATAACCATAACACATTTTTGCTCCCCATGATTCCCCTCATCTAGAACTTTAATTAGGTTTCCCACACGCCCTCGCGGTATCATTTTGAATTTTACCACAATAAATGACTCCTTATGATTATCTGATGTCTGTACGCCGAATGCATTCTTTAATTTATCAGGCGTGATTTCCTTATTCGGGACCTTTTATTTGATACCTTACACGCCTTAGCGGCATTATTTGGAATTTTCACCCGATCTATTACTAACCATGACTATCTCATGATGCTGTTGTAGGAAAGGGAGCCGTGGACTCGGTTATGCGCTGGCTCTCCTACATTTATTGTTGTTGTGCAAGCCCCGGCGGGAACCGTAGCACAGCCGTGTTCGATCTCTGTGTCGCGTGGAACTGCTGACCTCGCCACCCACCGCTGATGATGATCCTGGCGCTCATGATGAGGATGGCGATCGGTGTCGCTACAAGGCTCCCCCCTGGCGCGTAGCGTGTTATGAAAAATATAGACCGGATGCTGGGTGGAACAAAAAAAACTATGTACAGGTAAGTACAACACCTGTGATCAGTAAGAATTGTATGCGGTAAATATCCTTACACTGTCCTAGTCGGTTTAGGGGGGACCGTCCAGTGTGTGCATTTCGCTCGGGGAGCCCTGCCTGGGAGTGGTGCAGTGGTCGCGGGTGTAAACTAGCGTCGGCGGGGCGGAGGCTGCTAGCAGCGCGCAGATGCGAGAGTAATGTCCCCGAAAGTTCAAGTGCACTGTCAGAACATACAAGCTGCCAAGGAACCGGGATGACACGACGCGCGAGAGTTTGGCGGTTTCGTTATGTTGACAGCTTTCTTGCTCCGGGGAGCTCGACCACTGGTACGGCGTAAGTGGGGCCGTCGCCGCCACGTTTGTCTAGGGATGAGCGACTGACGGCCCATTGACCGTCATGGTGGCTTGAAGTGACGCTGCTTATGTTGTGCAGGCACGAGTGTCACGTAGAAGACGGGTGCATGGCCTCCGAACGCGACCGAATCGTTGTCGATGGGGAAGGTCGAAAAGTCGCCTCCACAGAGCTTGTGATGTCCGCACTGTCGTGGAAGAGCTGGATTGATGTGGAGCGACGAGTCGGACGCAAGGTGCATGGAGTTTGTGCGTTCGCGTGTAGCTGCCCTGTCTCGGACCACAAGACACGGCGTCGTTTGGCGAAGGACCAAGTGCAAGTGCATGAGGTGGATAGGGAGGAAGTGGAGGACGACGAATGGCATCTTCCAGGTTCTGAATTACCGTTTCCATGAAAATTGCGGGCGCAAGTAGCTGGGGAATGTCCATCTCCGCTCGTTCAGCGGCTGCCGCCCCGCATGTGTCCTTGTTGTCAAGCAGGTCGCCCCAAGGCACGGCAGTTGCGTCAACAATGTTGTTGCAGCTGAGGACGCCTTGCTCAGAAGACTCATGTTGTTCCTTAGCTTCCACTCATACGGTACACTTAATATCACGACGACATATTGTGGGTGGGCCGATGTGTGTCTCATCGGTGGATGGACCACAGCGCCTGCCGTGTAGGCTGATATTAAGGGGCCAGCGTTGCGATGATAGGTCGTGGGGTGGTGTCGGGGAATGGCCGTGGGTGTTGGTGGAGGTGGTGCAGTCCGCTGGGTAGGAGGTGAGGTCCCCGCCTCCGTCTCGTTTGGCTCACCGGTGCCTACGCGTGGCGTGGCAGAAGCAGGCGAGGTGGGCGGTGGTCGGTGAGCGCACGCAATGTCGTCGGGTTCTGATCCCTTCGGCAAAGGTGTGCCTGCCGCACTGGAGCTGCTGTCTCCGATGGCGGCACTCATGGCATAAAACGACGCCGAGGATGCAGAAGGTAGGATGTGCGGCAGCGTAGCGTGCGCGGACCGCGCGGGTACCTTATCTGCTGCAGGCCGAAAGCAGTCGTCCCCGAAGCCGTAGTGCGCGAGAAGGGCAGCGCGAAGGTCGTCGGAGGGTGTTTCGCTGGGTCGTGGTAGGGCGAGGACGCAGCGGAGGTCGAGGGGCAGCGTCTCCCAGAGGACGGAATGCTTGAGCGGCTGAATGGTGACGTTGTTCAGCGAGAAGGTGGCCTCAAGCTTTAAAAAATCACCCTCTGAAGTGGCGTGCGTCGAATAGCGGTATCGGCGGGTCCCCCCGCGTGGCCATGTCGGTGTGCCGCTTACCGGGGATCTCATCCGGGTCACCACTTGTAGGAAAAGAGAGCCGTGGAATCGTTTCTGCGCTGGTTCTCCTACATTTATTGTTGGTGTGGAAGCCCCGGCGGCAACTGCAGAGCGGTGATGGCTTAAGACCGCCCCTGGAGCGGAGCCGTGTTCGACCTCTGTGTCGCGTGGAACTGTTGACCTGGCCAGGCACCGCTGATGATGATCCTGGCACTCATGATGACGATGGCGATGGTGTCACTACACGGTCATTAGTCTCCTAAATGAGTGTCGCCCGGACGTTTCAGTTGACATCTCATTTTAAACACAGGCGGTGACGATGCCGCTTTCACCTCCCTTAAATCACCTCCTCCTTTTGGACCCCTAGCATCTCAATAACCGTTAACAAACGCTGGTAAACAACCAGCAAGCAAGCGGCGCCGTTTGATTGCCCACCACCCTCTCCCACCTTCTCAGAGGATCCACCGGGAGGAAAAGGAAGATCAGTTTTTTTCTGTGACATTACCAGTCGATTATCAGCCACACGACCAGCTCCTGAAAAGTTGTAGAGAGCAAGTGCGGAGTTATCATAAATTGTACAAGAAACACTTGAAGATCAGACCCCACCCCCCAAACAATCATCCAGATCGGGAATGCTGGCTTTCCCGCCCGTAACCTGAATTCCAAACCCAAAGCGACGCATGAAACTGAACCAACCATAGCTGCCTGCTATCTGACGCAGACATTTGCAGGCCAATCACCCAAGTGCAGCAACACAGGTCACTAACTACATACGAACGCACATACCGCAATCTTTGCCTGAACACAATCGTATCACGCAAAAAAGCAACATCAACGCCTTGAAAAAAAATCACGCCACCATAGAGCAATATAGGAATTATGAATTGTATAACAACTAGCACCATTAGCATACCTTGCCGCAGTTGGACTGGCTCTACTCACAATGAACTTTATCTTTGGATTCCCTTCTCACTCATGCTTAAGCAGGTTCATTGCTGAGCAACTCGTCGACGCTTCTCTAAAGTCAACCTCCCTGGGATCGAAGAACTCATAACTAACTCGTAGTCAAAAATCGAAACGAAAGCTGAACTCAAAATTAACTAACAACTCAAATGTACTTACAGCTCAAAATAAACTCGAATCTGAAAAATATGGACTCAAAACTCAAGATGATCTCAGAACTCAAATGGACTCAAAAGTCAAAATGAACTCAGGACTCAAATGGACTCAAAAGTCAAAATGAACTCAACACTTCGAACGCACTGGTTCTCTGGCGTATTCAAGCTCAGTCGGGCTCACTCGGCTCAAACTCACTGAACCTCTAACTAACCATGCCACACTAGCCTCACGGTCACTCCAACTCACGCGTGAATTTGAGTTCACAAGAGACTGAGTTAATGGGCTGCTGAGAGGATCCGCGAAATTCTGATGCTATGTCTGCCCTAAAGTAACACTTCTATAGACAATTCAGACAATTGCTTGCAAGGCCAGATTTGAGTGCAAGTATTGCAGCAGTATTTCTTTTTAGGCGCAACATTGGAGCTCCTGAATTTTTCACGAGCGGAACATGTCTGTAAACTTCTAAATAAAAGTAACACAGTAATCAAGACGTTGCGGAAAATATGGCTTTTATTCATTGCGCTTCAACCACAGACACCTTCTGTAAAAAACCAGATATCGGTTTCCCGGGCACAAATTCTCGAAGGCCTGCAAACACTTTACGGGGATATGAGGAATAAACTTATCCCATAGATATACTCGGCACCGACGTTGCTCTGTAAAAACAAGATAATGTAATATTCATATTTATGTCCACTCTTGATGTCCCTACAAAGTTGTATTGTTCAGCAGATTGATGTGTACTGTAGCCAACTCGAAAAAAATCTTTATACGTAATTTATGCCCAAATGACATTTAAGTGGTAAATACCACGTTTGCATTTACACACAAACTGAAAGCACGGATTCGAAGTACTTTTGATTATGAACGCAAAACTAAGTGGTATGGCACACGACCACCATTATTTGAAACAAAAATAATTTTTTCTTTGGTGGGGCCACAAAATTGTGATTCTGGGGCTTGAAAACTCAGTCTGTTATTTGGCATACATTTTTGAAGTGGCGCCAAGTGATTCCAATGAGAAATGCAGAATGGAAGCCTTTATATATTGCCTAAAGGTCGCATAGACTTCCGCATCACGCAAGTCCCTCTTCGGTTTTTGGGCAAAATACCGTTTTTGAGCTTGTTAACGAGTATGTCTGAAAAGTATCATCTTGGGATTACTTTTAAACACACAAAACGGCCAAAACAACTCCACATTAGCATTCCTGTCCCTGAGGGTCCGGCATATTAGAAGTGGAGATCTAACGAATGCTTGTTCACTGGGTGAGGTCTTGAGCTTTGTTCTGACGCTCAACGATGGCTACATAAGTTTTTCGCAGGTAGTAAAAGTAAATTAAAATGCATAGTTTTCGTTAAAATACTTCGGCTTTAGTGAATGAAACATTGGTTCATAAGTGTGTAATTGATGCTTACCCTCCTCGATGAAGCCGAAAATAAAGCAGCCTTCTCTTGGATACCAGGATAAAAGCTCAAACTTTGTGATATTTTCTCTACCTGAAGAGAAAAAGGTTAAATTGATTTTGTATTTCAAAAATCCAGTGTTTTTATGTGTTACAAAAAGAGCTGCGAAAATACCGTATACGAGAGGTTTGCAAAAATATGAATCACATAAACCTTAGTTAAGTTCGTTACTACATTGGCGAATTTATTTTTTTTCGGTGTGAAGACCCCTCAAATAGGCCTCTACCGCTCTGATAGTATGATCTTTTTCTTCTGTTGTGCCGCTCTTTCTTGGCGACGGTAGTACCTCTGATGTACATGGAAAGTCTTGTCGTTGAAATTTATTATGCCCAGGAACCTCAAGTTATCCTTCTTCCGAGCAAAATGTGAAGGAAGCTCCAGCTAACACGTAAGGCATGAACTTAGCGCAGCTGTACGAAACCATCATGACCATCACGAAGGTTTAAGGCCACGACTGCAGCCTATTTGCTTCTTCTTCGGTGCCCCAACGACCTTTATTCCATCATTGTTATTATAAATGTGAGCGTCTTTTATTAACTGGAGAGTTGGGCGAGTTGGTTACTGACTAAGAGCTCATACTTCGAACGAACTTTAACACAGGACGAAGAAGGAAATGACGAAACACACGCTAGACTACAACTTGGTTTATGCAACAGGGAATAAGAAAACACGCATATACGTACATGATTAAAAAAAACAAGAAACAAACACACCCAATATTCTGTGAAAATGAAACACCGCAATCTTTGCATTGGCTCGTACATTTAAGCACAGACAACGCGTGGTTGCATTTCAGGACATGATCTTTACAGACACATGTGCATACCAGGCTGCCATTACGCATGGTCAAGACACAGCCCTTCTCTCACCAAAAAGTGCATTTGTTGGGTTGAAAGTGCCAATGACTTTGTACTGACGCAGTTTTCGCCCTCCCTATTAATCACAAAAGCCTCGACTACTTCCCTATCAGTGTGAGAATCACAACTGACTAAACAAGATGCTCCTCTGCATGAATTTGGATATGCCCCGCACATACGGCTATGGTCAGCGAGGTGGCGAGCCCTCATCTGAGCCCTCATAGCTGCGGGGTACTCTCTCAACCTAGAATTAAGGCACCTGCCGGTTCGACCGACGCAGCACCGTTTGCAGTCCAGAGGGATCCGGTAAACCACACCCGCCCCGTACTGAACAAACTTTGTTGCATGTTTTGTGACGCAGCGGGGCTCATTGCATGACTCATTATTCTTTCGCACCATTTTTGAAAGCTTCTCAGCAGCCGAGAATACCGCCTGCACACCACATTTGCAACCGACCTTCTAGGCTGTGGGACACCTGCACACGTATGGCACAGCCACCACAGGGGTTTCCTCTGTCAGGCTATTCACACCGGGTGCTTGAGGTCTCTTCACCTCCTTCAAAAGGCTCTCCGCCACAGGAAAGCCCCATTTCTGGTGAATAGCCCCACTATGTGCAATCTTTGAGTGTGCTGCTGCAAGCTTGCCTGCAGTTTGTGAGGGCAGGACCTAGTAAGCACCGCCTTCATAAAGTTCTTAGCTATGCCTTGCTTCACGAGCTTCCAATGGGTGGAGTGTAAGGTAGGATGCATTTTTGGCTACGAGGAGCATACTGCCAACTCAGATGACCATTAACAAGGAACAGGTGCACCTGCAAAAAACTGCAGAACACCCGATTCCAGCATCTCGTGTGTGAACTTTAGACCCTCGGCCCAGTCAGCGAAAATGCGGAGCACATCCGCAACCGTCTTCTCTTGGTCGTCGGGCCGAACATGGTAAATGACAACAAGAAAATCGTCCCATTTTTGCATACCTTCATAACCAAACTATCTTCAAGGCGACAAAATATCTGTCGGTCGCATTTGCCAATAATAGGTAGCTCAGGACATGGACAACGCATGATATAGAATATCTTGGGACCTTACCACAGTAGATGACAGATATTAATCTAAGAGTGACTTGAACAGTGACATGACGTGTCATTAGTGACATGACAAACTGTTTTTTTTTTGTGCCACCCCTGGTGGCTCAGTAGCTAAGGCGTTGTGCTGCAGAGCACGAGGACGTTGGTTCGGTTTCCTGCCGCGGCGGCCGCTTCCCTGATGGAGGCGAAAAAAAGCCCGTGTGTACCAGATTTGGGCGCACGGTAAATATCCCCAGGGGGTCACAAATCATTCGTAGCCCTCCACTACAGCGCGCCTCATCAGCCGGCGTTTCGTCGGCGCGTTAAGCGCTACAGTCCATTAACTTTTCGTTTCACCTGAAATGATCGCGCGTTTCGTCGCCGTCTAGGCTTTTCTCGCACAGCCAATGAATGACTTGTTTCTAAAAAAATAACTAAAGCTTTCATTTCTCCTTCCCGTTTCCCGTCCATTTTGATGACGTTTCGGAGCCCCATCTAAGAGCATCCAGAGTGAGCAAGGCCTGTTAATATTCTACTGCCACTATCTTCCAGAAAGCCGGTCCTCATTGTGTTTTTTTTGTCGCCGCCAATCAAGGGAATTATTTGAAGCCATCCTTGGTGTGGCGCCGCAGGGCATATTGACCGCCAAGCCCCCTCTTTTTATTGGCGAGGAAGGATGACGTCGGTGAAGCGTTCCTGAGGACGTTCCCAAGGCGGGCTTGTACCTGGTACCCGGTGTATAAATTACGTTTGCATTTGACCACACAATTTCACGGCCGTCTTGTTTGTCGTAGATCACGGTAATAATCTCTGCATTTAGCGTTGCCTGTGTCAAGTATGCTTGGGCTAGGAGTCAGTAGGTGCGGCGGGTAGTCGCAGTTCATTTGCATGCATGCATCGTTTGACTGCGCTTGCGCACAAAGCGAAACATATGACTGTAATTCAAACTTCAACGCAGAAAACATGTAGGCAATGTCCCCCTGTCTCGTTTCACCATATATTGGCGGTTCGTAATGTCCCAAAGTATAGTGCGCGCAAATGGATGGGCGTCCGCAGCCTTCATTTATGCGTTTGGCATTTTCTGTGTTAATACCCAACTGCTGCCGCTGCAAGCGTCATATTAGTATTGACAGCGCTCTAGTCTACCGCAATAGGAATACTTCCTTTTGCACACTGGTGCCTCTGAAATCTGGATTATTTGCACCTAACTGCATGACACGCCCATCCCCTGGATCGCTCAACGCAAAGGAATGAGGAGAAATGACGGGCTTAATCCTGTAGCCCGCAGACGTAACAGCCGGATATTTCGGCCATCTAACAGCTGTGTTGCAGCGGGAGCACGGCATGCATGTACCACCTCAACCTACATTACCTACTTGAGCGAGGTGGTATCGCCTATCATATCGCGGTCTCATCAAAATCAAGTACGGCGGACACTTGTGAGTACTAGGTTCACACAACATTTACCCTTTCGACAGTCGCGCCCCGACTGCAGTAGAACACCACGAGTCCATGCATTTGTAGGAATCCGTGCGCAGCGATGACACACATGTGGCACTGTGAACGTAATGATAGTGCAGGCCCTCCCGCTTGTGTCCCCGGTGTGCTGATCTCTTCTTACTAAGAAGGGCTTGTTCATGTTTTTTATGTTTTTACAGCGCAACTTTATAGACTTGAGAGAAACATCGCTGCGTACTCGGGAGGGCCTTCTGGCACCAGGGCGCATCTTCGAGAAAAATGTAGTAGGAAGAGCCTCAAGGGTATCGTTGGTTTTTTTCGACTTAGTAACCCATGTTCGATATGTGCATACACTATAACAGTGTTGGCGCGGAGCAAACACGCGCCAAGTGTGAGGCAGCCGTGAGAAAGTGGAGCCCTGCTATTTTGACCATGCGGGCATGGAGTAGCTTGTGAACTAGAATCAAGCCGTCGCGTGCTGTTTGTTGTTAGGAGAAATGCAATTCAGGGATGTCGGCGTAAACGGTATAGTTTTCGCAATGGTGCAACACTGATTATCAGTGGATCACATGAGTCAGCAGTCGTTTTAATTTCCAAAAGAGAATGAACGAAGGAAAGAATGGAAAATGAACCTGCATAGGAAGGACCAGGTATTGGACAAGAAGTGTTTCGTAGCAATAAACAATAGCATCCAAACACGGCTACTGAGTTTGTGTTTGCTTCTTGATACCTTTTGAAAAAAATTATGTCGTATTCAGGCTCGTGCTGATGATACACTCTGACAAAGGCGAAACATAGCGGGTTATTGTAGTGCATGTTCAATGACCTGATGTTTCTTGTTTTTAGCACGGTCAACTCTCTTATTAGGACAGTGACATAAAAAACTACAATGTTCAAGGCGCCTATGCACGAAACATCGATGTTGCAGTAGGCCTAGCCGTTCACTTACTTGGGTTAAGGGACACGGTGAGCGTGGGATTAGCCCACAGCTGATGAAGATAAATTTCCATAAAGGCGTTGCCATACCCTGCATAATAAAAAACGACCCAATTAAGTGCATTAAGCCATTGACAAAATGCTTGGTATCAATGACCATACTAACACCGAAAACAAACTCATGCTTTCGGGATGACGTTCCTGCCAACTAAGAAATGCATCATGTATGGGCACAAGCACGGTGTTCACAATATTATTCTTTAATGCATACCCAGCATAAAAAAAAACCGCCCGCATCTTGCCACCCCTAGGCTATTCTCGGGCAACTCGAGTAAATGCGTCGCATACAGAGTGGTGGGGGATATCGCGCGTGAATGTTGCGTAATTGGACCGGCATTGGTTTGGGGCATGCCTGTCTAACGTTTTTCGTATTCGTTTGGGATATACTTATTTATGAATGAAGGACAAGCGAAGGCAGGGAGTGTAAAGTTAAAGTCTGTCTTTATTGCTTAAAGGTGCCGTAAGCAAAGCGTCAAGTCAAGCGAAAGCCAAGCAAAGACGCCCTTGACGGAATTCCGAGCGCGCGCTCCGCCGCTTATATACACACCGCCCGCGTTCGAGGGAGAGGAGTACGGGGGAGAGACGCGCATGCGCACACCTTCGTACACAAGCGCGCGAACTTTCCACGCACCCACCACGCCGTTATCACGTGTACACGCCCTGCCGCCGTTACTGTTGAGCGCGACGCAGCGCACGGGTAGCTACGACGCATGCGCGCACAGACGCGCTCCCCCCGCACCGCCGCAGCTGTTGTTGAGAGCGACGGAGCGCCGGGGTACACGCACTCCTCCCGCACCACCGCACCTGTGTTGAGAGCGAGGAGGGTACGGGGGGAGAGACGCGCACCTGCGCCTCGACGCGAAGCGCATGCGCAGTGAGCGTGTGGACGGTGCCGACAACATCGACGAGTGACATCGCGAGCCTAAGAAATGCTCCGCATTTAAAATGCTCACAGTTTGTTATGTTTACAAAAATGCGCATCTAATACCGGCAAGAATGCTTCCTAAAAGATGGAAGCATCTACACACCCTGGATGATGCCGAGGGTGCAGAGTACGAGGGCTGAAAATGACATCCAAGTTGCCCCCCATGTGACTTACAATTTGCGCCGAGACCGTCATTCGGTTTCAGCCATGAGTTGCACCTTGATTATTCCCTAAATGAAACAGCAACTCACACGGCTAAAACCCAATTTCGCGTAATTATCGCGTGATGGTGGTGTCCGCAGAGATGGATGCGGGCGTACATTGGGAGGTCCTAAGGTACTCCGCACCGTTACCGGCGAGTGAATAAGCCGTTTGACTCTCGGGTACTAACTCATGGTCGTAGTCCAATGGGTAAGACGACTGACACTAACTTTGTCTTGTCCACCAGACACATGCTCGTATCCGTTTTTCATCTTGATTCTGTCCAAAACATTCTCAAGAAAAGGGTACTGTCATATGTGACATAACTTACATTTCTTTAGCCACTTGACTGCGGTTTGAATTATTGGGAGGTTGTGCGGACATAGAACAGACAAAGTGAAATGAGTTGAAAACTTGACGAGAAAGAGCGGTTTTTCTTACTTATTACAGGCGCTACAACATAAAGGTGTTTCACGTGGACATGTGGCGGATGCAGCAGACACAACAAGTTTCCAACCTGGACTATTTTAAAATAGAGCTGTTGGACTACATATTGTGATCTTTCAGATCGGCTAATTACTGAAGAAAAGGATCTTTTAATTTACCTGAATGCTTCTGTTTTCAGGCATCTCAAGCAGCTACACAGAGCAGTGATCGGTTCGGGCTTCAAGAGCTTTTTTATTTTTGTCTCCTATTGTGTTGGGGCTTTGCTTTCGAGTGTTAAGTTTTGAACGAACTTATTTTGTTTTGTCACCGTTAAGTCATGTGTCTTGCTGTAAATTTCATGTGCATAATAAAAGAAGCAAGCAAAGAGGTCTCCGGTGTTAAGGTGCTCAACGGTTTTTGGGAAGTCACGTAATTTTTGCGTCTCGAACTTTATGCTGTGTATTATTTGTACCTTGCGGCTTGATTTCTGTTTTATACAGGTAATTCTAGAGAAAATATTTACTGCTTGTACTATAAATAATTTACCGCGTAATTGCATGTATAAAGAAGAAAGTGGGCAATGAGGCAACTCAGAATAATAGGCAATGGCCATATTGACTGGCGAGAAAGACAGAACTTCGGACGTAAATAGCATGGGGTCCACGCATAGAAGTTATTATGGTAATATTGTAACGTGGCGACAGATGACACAAGCCGTGTAGCGATGAAGCGATGTGTACATAATGGTGAAGAACTATTTACATTAAGCCATACCCGAACCCGGCCTGGCTGCCTTCCGCACACCACTCGCCATCGTCCTCTCCTTGGTGTTGGGCCATCGCGCCACGGGGATTTTATCGTCCCGTGACATCACCTCCCCGGTCAATGACGACCGTCCCGGTCGACGCCGAGGCAAATCGGCGATTGAATACGAATGAGTGTTGAGATGAAAAAGAGTTCCAAATCAGTCCAAACACACTGTGTGCCGTGCGAGGCTTGTTCGAAACTTCCGCCCCGAACTATGGCACCTGTCGTAGTAAAATTTGTTTTTATTGGAGAGCCTTTCAGTTTGATCATATGCAAATGTCGTTTCAAATCGCACGCCATCAGCCGCAAAGAGTTCGCACAACATCCGACAGATGGCGACGAGTGTACTGGCCAGTAGGAAGACGCATTGAAAGATCTCCCTCGCGAGGGGCACTATCAAATGCAGAGCATTTCCGGGAGCGCACAACGTTAAGTAGGTTGCGTTACGGTAATGCTGTTGCACTTGCGGCAACTGCTTACGAGAGAGCGCTCGTCAGCAGTAATTTGAATGAGTCAAGGATATAAGGCGCGTCCGTAGCCTCCAATTCTGTGTGGCTTTGTGGCGCAGTGGTTAGAGCACAATGTACATGCGTTCGCCCGCAGGGTCGAGGGATCGAAACCTGGCGCCGGATAGTATTTCTTTTTTCTATATAGCAGGGAGGGGTGCGGTGCGGACTACGGACGCAAAAGCGGGTGACATCGTGAGTTACTGAAATGCTCTGCATTTAAAATGCAGTGACGATTCACCTGCCTCACGGATGACGACGACAGCGTTGATGATGCCTGGCCGAGCAACAGCAATGGCTTCAAGCGCGGCGAATTCTAAACGTCCTCGAGCCACGCCGGACAGAAGGGCGGGGGAACACCTCTTCGCCCACGAGCAGACCAGAAGCCGATGTGTTCCCCCGCCCTTCCGTCGGCGTGGCTCGAGGACCTTTGGTGCTTCGCCGCGGTTGAAGGCATTGCTGTTGCTGGGCCAGGCATCATCAACGCTGTCGTCGTCATCCGTGGCGGCAGGTGAATCGTCCCTGCATTTTTAAATGCAGAGCATTTCAGTAACTCACGATGTCACCGCGTTGGCGTCCGTAGTCCGCACCGCACCCCCCCCTACATATAAAAAAAAGAAATACTATCCGGCGCCAGGTTTCGATCCCTCGACCCTGCGGGCGGAACGCAACGTACACTGTGCTCTAACAACTGCGCCACAAAGCCAACACAGAATTGGAGGCTACGGACGCGCCTTATATCCTGGACTCATTCAAATTACTGCTGACAAGCGCTCCCTCGTCAGCAGTTGCCGCAAGTGCAACAGCATTACCGTAACGCAAACTACTTAACGTCGTGCGCCCCCGGAAATGCTCTGCATTTGATCGTGCCCCTCGCGAGGGGATGTTTCAATGCTTCTTCCTACTGGCCAGTACACTCGTCGCCATCTGTCGGATGTTGTGCGAACCCTTTGCGGCTGAGGGCGCGCGATTTGAAACGACATTTGCATATGATCAAACTGAAAGGCTCTCCAAGAAAAACAAATTTTACTACGACAGGTGCCATAGTTCGGGGCACAAGTTTCGAACAAGCCTCGCACGGCACACAGTGTGTTTGGAATGATTTGGTACTCTTTTTCATCTCAACACTAATCCGTATTCAATCGCCCATTTGCCTCGGCGTCGACCGGGACGGTCGTCATTGACCGGGGAGGTGATGTCACGGGACGATACAATCCCTGTTGCCCGATGGCCCAACACCAAGGAGAGGACGAAGGCGAGTGGTGTGCGGAAGGCAGCCAGGCCGGGTTCGGTTATGGCTTGATGTAAATAGTTCTTCACCATTATGTACACATCGCTTCATCGCTACACGGCTTGTGTCATCTGTCGCCACGTTACAATATTACCATAATAACTTCTATGCGTGGACCCCATGCTATTTACGTCCGAATTTCTGTCTTTCTCGCCAGTTAATATGGCCATTGCCTATTATTCTGAGTTGCCTCATTGCCCAATTTCTGCTTTATACATGCAATTACACGGTAAATTATTTATAGTACAAGCAATAAATATTTTCTCTAGAATTACCTGTATAAAACAGAAATCAAGCCGCAAGGTACAAATAATACACAGCATAAAGTTTGAGACGCAATTACGTGACTTCCGAAAAACTGTTGAGCACCTTAACACCGCAGACCTCTTTGCTGGCTTCTTTTATTATGCACATGAAATTTACAACAAGACATATGACTTAACGGTGACAAAACAAAATAAGTTCGTTCAAAAATTTAATACTCGAAAGCAAAGCCCCAACACAATAGGAGACAAAAAATAAAAAAGCTCTTGAAGCCCGAACCGATTACTGCTTTGTGTAGCTGCTTGCGATGCCTGAAAACAGAAGCATTCAGGTCAATTAAAAGAAGATCCTTTTCTTCAGTAATTAGCCGATCTGAAAGATCACAATATGTAGTCCAACAGCTCTATTTTAGAATAGTCCAGGTTGGAAACTTGTTGTGTCTGCTGCATCCGCCACATGTCCACGTGAAACACCTTTATTTTGTAGCGCCTGTAATAAGTAAGAAAAACCGCTCTTTCTCGGCAAGTTTTAAACTCATTTCACTTTGTCTCTTCTATGTCCGCACAACCTCCCAATAATTCAAACCGCAGTAAAGTGGCTGAAGAAATGTAAGTTATGTCACATATGACAGTACCCTTTTCTTGAGAATGTTTTGGACAGAATCAAGATGAAAAACGGATACGAGTAGTAAGGAACCGCGGAAGCAAGGAAGAGACAGCAAAAGGAGAGAAGTCGGCGTACCAACCAAGGGCACATAGTTCACTTTGTTTTAACTGCGGAGTACCTCAGGAGCGCACAATGTCCGTCCGCGCCCCTGCGCATAGCATTAACAATCGCAAAAAATCGCAAAGGCACCGGCAAAAGCCGAGCATGTGTCTGGTAGACAAGACAAAGTTAGTGTCAGTCGTCTGACCCATTGGACTACGACCATGAGTTAGTACCCGAGAGTCAAACGGCTTATTCACTCGCCGGTAACGGTGCGGAGTACCTTAGGACATCCAAATGTACGCCCGCATCCATCCTAGCGCACACCACCATCACAAGATAATTACGCGAAATTGGGTTTGAGCCGTGAGTTGCTGTTTCATTTAGGGAATAATCAAGGTGCAACTCATGGCTGATACCGAATGACGGTCTGGGCACAAATCGTATGTCACACGGGGAGCAACTTGGATGTCATTTCGAGCCCTCGTACTCCGCACCCTCGGCATCATCCCACGGTGTGTAGATGCTGCCAATTTTTACAAAGCATTCTTGCCGGTATTAGATACGCATTTTTGTAAACATAACAAACTGTGAGCATTTTAAATGCGGAGCATTTCTTAGGCTCGCGATGTCACTCGTCGATGTTGTCGGCACCGTCCACACGCTCACTGCGCATGCGCGTCGCGTCGAGGCGCAGGTGCGCGTCTCTCCCCCGTACCCTCCTCGCTCTCCACAAAAGGTGCGGTGGTGCGGGAGGAGCGCGTGTACCCCGGCGCTCCGTCGCTCTCAACAACAGCTGCGGCGGTGCGGGGGGAGCGCGTCTGTGCGCGCATGCGTCGTAGATACCCGAGCGCTGCGTCGCGCTCAACAGTAACGGCGGCAGGGGTGTACACGTGATTATGGCGTGGTGGGGGTGGTGGAAAGTTCGCCGCGCTTGTGTACGAAGGTGTGCGCATGCGCGTCTCTCCCCCGTACTCCTCTCCCTCGAACGCGGGCGGTGTGTATATAAGCGCTGGAGCGCGTGTTCGGAATTCCGTCAAGGGCGTCTTTGCTTGGCTTTCGCTTGACTTGACGCTTTGCTTGAGGGCCCCAAACAATAAAGACAGACTTAAACTTTACACTCCTTGCCTTCGCTTGTCCTTCATTCAATAAATAAGAATAATAAAGACCAAATAACAATTAAGCATTCCCAAACCATACCCAATTAGGCAACATTCACGCGATACCCCCACCACTCTGCGACGCATTTACTCGAGTTCCCCCCGTGTGTTCCCCCCGTGTGAAAAACCCCGGGCGGGTTTTTTCATCTCAACGCTCATCCGCGTTCAATCGCCAATCTGCCTCATCGTCGACTGTGACGGTCGTCATTGACCGGGGAGGTGATGTCACCGGACGGGACAATCCGCGTGGCACGATGGCCCACCACCATGGATGACGACGAAGAATAGCGGTGTGCGCGGATCAGCCTGGCCGGGCTCGGTTATGGCTTGATGTAAATAGTTCTTCACCTTTATGTCAAAACATCACTTCATCGCTACATAGCTCGTTCCGTCTGGTCTTCATTCGGGTCTTTTGGGCTGGGGAACACGAGGCGGGAGATCTTGATGAGGCTGGGGCCGCCCGGCGTGGTATTGTTGTCCTTGACGGCTGCGTCCACGCCGATGCGAGGCGATGCTGGGGCCAGGATGAGGATGACAAACCCGTACACTCCACCAAAGTTTACGTAGCGGCATAGTTAATGACTATAACCATGTTAAAGATGAAGCGATGTATTTACATAATGGTGAAGAACTATTTACATCAAGCCATAACTGAGCCCTACCTGGCTGCCCCGCGCTACCGCTCTTGTTCGTCGTCATCATTGGTGGGGGGCCATCGCGCCACAGAGATTGTCCCGTCCCGTGACAATATGCATTGCCAAGCAGTTGTGGCCTTCGAGAGCTTGACCAATTGTTGGCTTGGGACTTTTCCCAAACAACTGCCAATAATGCCGGCCAAGGTAATGCCACGCTCGGACACGCTCGCCATTGATAATTTGCCATGCTTAGGCTTGGCACTTTCGGCGGCCTGGTTGCCTTCCTCGGCCTCCCTGAGCCCAACCAGCGCAGGTATGCAGTGCTGCCTTCCGCTGTAGTAACCGGCATCCGTGATACCTGAGAGGCTCAAGAATATAGGTTCAACATAATGTGAAGTTTTTAAAATACAAACAGCACTACCTCAACAGAAAAAGATCTGGCTACAGTGGTCTAGTAGTTGGCCGACACCTCCTATGATTTTCCAAATCAGAATTTCGGCACTCAGTCCCCCGTCGGGAGCTGCTGTAGAGCACCCGACCTCGGTGGGGTCAGCGCAGTGGTTCAGCACAGGGTGCTAAGGCTCTGGGTCTGCACAGGCTGCATATGGAACTGCACCCTGGCAATGTTCAACGCTCGAACCCTTTTAAGGTAGGACAGCTTAGCTCTGCTACTACAGGTGCTCTCTTGAACTAGCTGGGATATCATTGGGTTATCGGGAAGTAAAAAGAACAATAGAAGGCTTCATAATGCTGACTATGGGCGCATATCTTGTGCTACAGAGGACTCCACAGGAATAAATAACATGGCCAGGGATTCTTGATCCATCATGAACAAGCAGTAAACCTATATATTCAGCAATATTGAAATAGTCCCAGCCGTAGTGATCAAGCTACATAAGCTCGCAGGTTAAAGATAGTAAAGGCGTACTCGCCAGAAACTAGCTACAATGACGACCCGTAGACATCTACTACGACGACGTGTAATGAGCAATTTAGAAGGGCAAAATCAAGTTCACGGTGGTCATGGGCGATTTTACGCAAAACTCGGCAATAAGCAATTAGGAGACAGTTAGTGGGAAACCTTTGAAATAGGCAATGGCAACTGTGGGGGAGATACACTGGGGGGATTTGCCGAGAGAAATATTCTACCGTTTAAGTACACATTCTTCTACAAACGAAAGAATAAGAAATGGATATGAAAATATCCTGATGCTAAAACAAAAAACGAAATATGCTTCGTTTCAAGTGGCAGCCCTGGTATTTTTCAGAAGGGAGATGTTTTAAATTGGTTCGGAACAGCGACCACAGGATCGGTAAATACAAGGTAATACTTAATCTCAAGCGACAAACAAGGCCCGCCGTGAAATTCTTGTATTACCGCGCACTATAAACAGGACACAGTGAAGGACGCAGACACAGCGCAGTCTGCAGCGCTGTGTCTGCGTCCTTCACTGTGTCCTGTTTGTAGTGCGCTGTAATACAAGAATGTCGAAATACCAACTCGCCCATCAGTGTACACTCTTCAACGCCGTGAAAATTAAGGAACCCAGCATGAAATCAGAGTCATTGCGAAGGAGTTTAAAGTAATACTCCAACGCAAATTTGCGCTTCGAAACCAGGAGAACGAAGATACATGTGGACACTCACAACGGCAATCCTCACCTGACAATGACCACCTCACAACGGCGATCACAGAATCGGCAGCAGCCGCGTGAAAAGCAGCATGCAGGACATAAACGGGAAAACTGGCCAAGAAAACGAAACTAATTGATAATGAAAAAAAAAAAGCATGAAGGTGTCAAGGTTGGTGGATGAAATTAGTTTAGCAGAGCTATTTAAATCGATTAACAGAAGTAAAACAAACCAGCATGTCCAGACTGCTGCCCCTTCCCACTTCCGCCATGCGTCACCACCGAGGAGAATCTATCGCGGGCTCAGACATACTGCCCTACCCCTCACACTCTCGTCACACTTTCCATCCGCCTTTTTCTTCTTCTCTTCGTTTCCTCGGTTATAACGCCGACGCCAAACCACTAGTAGCGCCCGCCGAACTGCTTCCCACTAAAATAATCGCGCCTGAAAAAACTTGCAGAAGGATCACATGTCGAGCCTTTTCATAAAGACACAAATTATAGTAAATCTTTTTGGACATCTGTTAGTAAGATATATGGCGACTGGGTGGCACGACGTATATTTAGGCATAAATTACCATTCGTGTTAACGTGACCCCTTTAGTAAAATTGTACTTACGTATAGTCACCTCTAACGAAACTCTCTAAACACTCGTATTTTGTCCATGACAAGTGAATTTTCTTCCATTGGAGGCACTCAATCCTTTCTCCCTCAATAATGGGTGGTACAGTTTGCAGGTAGACCCATATTGGACCGTTGGTATCCAAAGCCTACAAAAAATATTTATAACTTTTATTACCTTCCGCGCCAAGACATCGAGAATAGAAGGAAGTAATAATTTGTAGAATTACATGCAAATGTTAGGTTTGGATCTTTATGAAATATTTCACAACTAAAATAATACAAAAAGCATGTACCCATCCGAAAAATGCCGGCGATGGCGGAGCGTGAACTTTTGCAGTGACGGATTTCTTGTTTGTCGTCTCAATTTTCTAAACCGCTTCGACAATGTCGAAATAGAGCAATCGGATGGACTTCGGCTTCGCAACAGGAGGGACCCAGGTTTCAATTCCGGAGACGGGAATCTTTTGCTATTTTACTTCCGCGAAATCGTGTTACAGATGCCATCAGAGACAACACTAATGCTTCGCTTTAATAACCTCTGGAATATTCAAATATTAGCAGTATCTTATGGCGGTAGCAGGGTCGGTCGAGATACCAAAGCGTGTAAAATATGCGGATTTATTTACTGCAGAGCATTTCAGTAAACTCACGAGTCACCCGCGTGACGTCCGTAGTCCGCACCGCACCCCCTCCCTATATATAAAAAAAATACTATCCGGCGCCCGGTTTCGATCCCTCGACCCTGCGGGCGGAACGCAATGTTACATGGTACTCTACCCCACTGCGCCACAAAGCCGCCACAGAATGGTACGCTACGAACGCGCCGCGTATATCGTTGACTCATTCAAATACTGCTGACGAGCGCTCTCTCGTCAGCAGTTGCCACAAGTTCAACAACATTAACGTAACGCAACTACTTAACGTCGTGCGCCCCGGAAATGCTCTGCATTTGATCATGCCCCTCGAGAGGGGGATGTTCACTGCGTCCTTCTCTCGGTCGCGGGACCCGTGGCGCCTATCTGGCGGAGGCGCGGCACAACTCGTAGCACTTTCTTTGAAAAGCGCCTCGAAAGCGCGGCAAGTATGAAATAGGGATGACGCGCTTTCGAGGCAATCCGCCGACGCGGCTGCTTTGTGTACAGGACTCGGCGGCGAGCGTCCCGGGATTCTGGTGCCACGACCCCGAACCCCATTTTTTGTTACGTGTTCCATTTGTTACTCGTCTCATTTACCTGTTTACCTGTACAACTGACTAAATTACGCATTTCCACCTGCTGTCCATACAAGTACTGTTAATGAAGGCGTGTGGTTATAGAAGACGGCCGGAACTTGTGTTTTATTGAAAACATCCGTAAACAACTTGTAGGAAGACGTTGCGCTGAAATTATAAATACCCATTGGAAGTTCTCAGTAGTACGTATCATTACGGGATGTGTACTTTTCTAGAACTAAACGAAAACAAACGTAATGACCTTGGTAGGCTCCCCAATAACTTCAAAGGCTACTTTATGGAACCTGTGGCCGAATTAGCACCCCGGGTACAATGTTATAAGAATACTACCACCTAGAATTGGAACGAACAACGGTAATTTCTACGTTGTGCCCATGGACTCGCGCATGAAAAGCCAATACCTGAAAAGTTTCTTCTCAAGTTTGGATGACGTGGACCTGGTTTCGACATTTCTAATATTTTTACGCAAAGTAAGAAAATATTCTCCTCTCGCAGGTTCAGCTGACGCTAAAGTTTCTTGTTTCTTGTCCTACTTCTAAGGCATTTTTACTATATCCCTGCGTTTCACCAGAAACTCACAAGGGCGACTGCGAATGGGAGAAAAACGGCGTGTTTTAAATTATGGAACACCTTTAGTTCCTATCAAACGACTACGTACTTAAGTCAAGATTTATCTGCCACCCCCTGCCATTGTGTCTGCGATTTTTTTCTGGAATCTATATAAAAGCATGACCGCATTGTTCAGGATTTCACGCATCCCGGTCCCGCATAATATGGGCTTTTGATAGCCTCTCCTTATCCAGGCACCGAATTCAATACGTTCTCCTTACCATCACCTTAGCAGCGGGAAGCGCTATGAGGGCGCCCTTCAGGACCCAAACCTCGATGTAAAAAGAGGCGTGGTCAGCTTGGATGACGGCAATAAACACCCTCCCAAAAGAGGCTATGCTGCCTGATGGACAACGGAGGAGACGTATCCGGCATAATCGCCCCGGCTGTGGCCAAATAAAGTTATTCCGTCTATCTGTATCTCAGTAAGTGGCATGGAAAGTTAGAGGTTGCAGTTTCAATGCAAGTAACATGAGCTCCTAGGAAAGGCATGGAGATACAGAAAAGGCCCCGCGCTGCCATAAAAAATTACGGGGAAGTTATGTGAACGCGGAAATTATCTGCAGAATCGTGCAATGTAAGTTTCGCCAGCGGAGGCGAAGGTATTGAGTGGTTAATAGGGCAGATAAAGGCAGCCGGAACCTTTATCAAATCATTTGTGCTCCGGAAAAAGTCCTTTTGAGCGCGAGAACTCTACGTGGTTTTCCAAAGACCTAAATTGACGAAAACTATACTGTATTCGTCATGTGACTTCCGCGAGTGCGAATGAAGCCTCGCTAAAACAGAAGATTACTGTCGTATACAAGACACACGTTTTTCTCTCGTGAAGAAACTGCTTTCAGACATAGGCAATTTTTCGCAATGCCTAGCTGAAGCTCGATGCCTCTGTAACGTTTTTCAGTAATTTTGATTCTCCATTTTCACGTGCCCGTTATGCGTACTTTGCCGTCTCTGTCTTTGTACGCCCGCTGAAGGCGCACGGCAACTGAGAAGCGGGCGGAACTTCCTCGGCTTATCTGTTACGGTGAGCTGCCGAGGGGGCTGCTACGACAAGATATGCTCGACATGCACGCCCTTTGTGGATTTTGAGAGAATCCCACTGTGTTCCGTCTCACCATCGGAGCGGCGGGCAAGAGAATATACGAAACAACCAGCAGCACAGTCAGCCACGGAAAACCCGCACAAACGCCTAAGAGGCATATAAAGTATCGCTTCAAAAAGCAGCAGCAATGGAGGAGTTGAAGCTTCAGAAGAGTGCTCTGGAAAGGGCGATGTCGCACACACGGGGAAAAAAACGGCAGCGCCAAAGTGGACTAAACTACAATCTCACGTGCAACCAGAGCCACCTACAGGGGTGAACGTGCCGACGACAGTAAACACGTAACTCCTGGCGATGTTGAGGCTACGAAACAGGCATGGGAAAGGGCTGTCAAAAAGTCTTTTTAGGCGGTGACGGGCGCCCCCGCAATTCTTAAATAAATGTTTGACTGATTTTGACTTCTAACGCGGAGGCACTACACGGGCGATGATGCGCGCCGTAATGAAGGGCTGGGAATAATTTCGACTACCTGGGGATCTTTCACGTGTGTTTTCGTTATTTATGAAAAAGGGCGCGTGAGTTTTTGCTCTAAAAAGACAAACAAGACAAAGCTGAATTTCGTCGAAATGGTAGATTACCGTGCCCCTAAAACAAATACTCCATTGTCAGGGGCAGTACCTTTAAAATAATCTCGCGAATGGTACAAAATGAAGCTATCAGTTTCCCAGCAGAGATGACGGAAACAGTGACTCAGCGGATGTGCTCAGGATCAAGTGACACCGAACAGATCAAGAGCGCTCACACAAGATATCAAAGAAACACGTAAAATATTTCTTTACCTAAAAAATTCATAATTCATAAACAATTTTAACTGTACAGGTCCATTTAAAGCAATGCGACATTCACAAGGAGCCATGCCATGGCGCCGGGGTTGTAGCGATGGCGATAGCAGGTTCGGCGTAGCTTTGTAAAAGCTGTGACGTAGTTGCATGCTTGTTGCTTTCAATTCTACGCATAACAAGGCAACGCATAACAAGGGCATCTGTCGAGCCATATATGTAAATGTCGTTTTTTTATATTTTGATGAAGCTGTCCACGCACGATTGCATAGTAATAGCACGCAAACGGGCAGGCGTGGTCATTGAGGTGCTCGTACACTGCAGCACCAAGGCTCGCTTTCACACGAGGCATTGGGCGCTTTTGCATGTGTAACTATCTAATGGCACCGCGTAGTCAAACATTGTGCATCGAAGCGCCTAAACCCGACTATTTGTAACGATACTGCAACTTTCTAGATGCGATTGCTCTATCCGATAAACGGTCTGTAGGTAAATTAAAAGGTCTATGACATATTCACATTGTTTAACCACAAACGCACGCGCACTGCGGTACCAAGATTAGGGCACACAAGGCAGCAGGTGTACGGACGTGTAAGGCGGGCAAGTGGTTTTGTCGTATGCGCCGAGAGCGCGAAGAGTGGCTCCTGGGGCTCTTATGGTGTGCTTGGGAGGTATATTTATCCTGCTAGACCATACTACCACCATCGGAGTCTCTTCTCGTCTCCCTTTGCGTCACGCGAAACTGTATGAAAAGGCGCGAGGGACGAAATCCGTTTTTCATTTCGTACTTTCGTGGCCATTATTAGCTTCTTTCACCGCCGAATATACACTTAGAGGGCTACAGGCCAGTTGAAATTTCGTTTCAACATAACTCATTAGTGGCCTTCATTATCCCTTTAAGCCTCTACCAGAAATCGGACTCCGCGACTTGGAATCTGACAGGCGTCCTTTGACTCAGCAGCACAACTACTTCGCAACTGAGCCACCGCTGCGGGTAACGAAAGGTTGCGCAAATAGGCAAGGCCTAACTTTGTCTTTCCAATCGTGGAGGGTTGTAGGCATCCCTATATAATTTTCTAATGCCCACCACCAATATGTGTTTTTCAATACACCTTAGCTGACAAAAATGTACCTTCCATTCTCAGCTACTCTTCTTTACACACAAATCAGTTGTGCCATCTGTGAGGCCAGTCAAAGATTTGGGAAACATTAGGTAAGATTTTAGAAAGACTGAGAAAAAAATTCGCAGTCGTGCCATCATCACCACCTCGCAACGCTTCTGCTAATAAGGTAGGTTCGGTAACAAAGCAGAACACCAGAGAAAAAGAACACCGAAGTTAGATGTCCTGATTCACAAAACACACTGAAAAGGTATGTTGTGACGAACTGTACCGAAAAAAAAGTACGTCGGCAGTCACTGCTTCCCCCATATCAATGCAATAACCACGTAGGAAAAAAAACGGAGAGCAGTAGTTGAACTAGGTTTCAAATAAAGCATTACCCCAGCAACTGTAACGCTTCCGAAAGTCACCAAAATAGCGAGCCTATCTGCTACAGCTACGCTTTCAGCAATAGCTATTCAGCAGAGTCTGAATGGGAAAACTTCGCATCAAATCCTCGAAGGTCTCAAATTCGTGCAGGTAATCGTAGTAGTTCCTAAGGCCACATTCTAATCTTTTTATATTGAGCAAAACCTTTACCTTCTGCCATGGTTCAGGCGAGTATATTGTTCAGAATGAAAATATGCCGGATGGTAAATATTCAATTCCCTTATTCCGGTGCCTAATTTAAACCGTCAATTAGGAATATTGAAAGTCGCGATTTAACGCGGATGTTTTTTACCAGTGAAATTGCCGTGAAGTGCCGGAAACATTAAGGAGCTTTTATCAGGGGGCATTTGCGGTTCATCAGATCTGAAAAAACTCCAAATACCCCTCATTTTGTGTCCTATTTCATGTAAAAGACTTCTTTTTGTGCTTGGTAAAAAATAAAGCACAAGTATTATGAATTAGTTGCGATAAATTAGGACAACACCACCGGATTTTCTTACACATAAATCACGGCAATATTTTAAGGTTATTACTACAACTTTGTGGTTGAGTCTATTCAGGTTTATCGCATCTAATATCTTCATGAATAACTTAGCTCAACTAAACTAAATAGAGTTTGAATCTCCTTAAAAAACAGCTTATCTTTCGGATTTTGAGTTCTTGGCAACACAAATAACTCACGTGATGCAAATCTTTCAAGGTAAGCCATGTGGCAGCGTGCCCAAACAAAAGGGCAAGTATAGATAAAAGTACAGAACGCCACATAACAGTGGCACCTTATGGGGATTAAAATTATAGAACTTCGAAGCTCTCCTTAAAAGCTGCAACAATGTCGGGTGATTGGCAAAGGCTTCAGGCATTCTCTCTGATACACTTTTTTCGAAGCACTATTTGTGGTTCAATGTCACTGCGGAAGGTGGTTGCAAAATTTATGCATTGTTCATTGCTCTATTTTGAAACAAAGGACCGCCAGCTGCCGTTTTCGTGAATTCTGCAAGCCAACTTCAAGGAGGTTCAGAATGTTATATCTTAGCTTGCTTAAGCGTAAACCATGAAACGTGAAGAAAAGTTCAGAGGTAAAAGTCGCCGATTTTTTTAAAGTTTTTTATAGCGGTAAAAACACTGTAAAAATTTTGTGCAATTTCAATCTCAGACACCTTCACTTATCATAAGGATTTGAAGCACAATGTCAGACGAAGTACGTAAAGGAAAAGAAAATTCGCTATATTCCAGCTGTAACAGATGTCCCTCTATATTACATCCTTCGTCGCAATTGCTTCGCGCATACAATCCTTATCATGCAGTGAAAACTTGCTCGCACACATGCATTAAGCTACACTTTCACTTATTGGCATAAAAAGTGATATAGGAAAAAAAATCCAATGTACGATCACTGCAAAGATAAAAAAGGCCCTTAAAAACTTGCCTGTTAGTGTCGTTTTAGCCCTCATGTTTTAAACAAAATATTCCCCCAGTACCTTTACGTCTACTGTGACGCGGTGCCGGACCTTGGTCATTAGACAAGAAATTTCTGAGGATCACGCAGTTAGCTAAAACTTGAACAGTTCCTAAGAAAATATTTCCTTAGCGCGTTTTTGTTAGCATAAATAACTCTTCAAAATATGATCACGGAATCACAACTAATTTTTGTTTCGGAGAGTTCTACATAGTACAGTAGGATCACAAGACTTGTAACTGTCAATAAAACCCCCCTAAATTTAAGGTAGGGTAGAGAAGACCGAAAGGCTATGCTGTAATAACAAATAGAGCCGCAATGGCGTATTATACTGCTAACACGAGCTGGAGATGTTCCTTGCATTTGCCAACAAAATATTTTCATAAGATTTATCATTTCGCATCTTTCAGTACTACATAAAAGGACACTGCAACATGTATAAAACAAAAAAATAGGTTCGTCTAGTATAACTGTTCAACCACCGCTTATTATCACAGGCAAGTACAACCGTAAAAAAACAGGAAAACCAACGTACCAAATACAAGTGAAATATCACCATAAGTCCTTATTGCCCCACTCACCCATTTGTTCCTTTTTTATTGTTCTGTCTCTTTATATACCAATACATGCTGAGTTGAAGCGACCTAGGCATAGCGGTGTCCAATTTCATTCATTGAGAGCCGAATGGAGGTTCGCTAGGGTACACTGCTCGACAATTAATCCCCAAAGGGAAGGCGGGGCTTGTCGTGCACGGTTGCTGATGTTCATGGATAAATCACCTTGCTACTGCCTGTTTGTTTTCATCTCTCGGAAGTATTCAGTTGTCTCGCGATTGCACCTCTCTGCATCAGGTAGACGAACGGGGTATCAAGAAGACCAGTGAGCAGGTAGACATTCGCTTTTCTTGGGTATTCATACTGGTCAGCCCCGTTAGAGCCGACCTTAGAACCCGGGGTGCTGATAAAATTCGGGACCTGCATTCCGTACCGTTGCTTAGCAGTAAAGTTGATCATACCAATGTTACCTAGACGTGTGAATTCAAACGTTACATTTTGGAAGGTAGGTAAAACATTCGCACCAGTTTCAATCAATCACTTCTTGTCACACAGGAATCCTCTATCTAACGACCACCTGTAGAGCTAAAAAATTGCCAAACCTTCCTACAGAAAGCTGACAGAAGCACCACAGGAAAAGGGGCGACCAACAGTCCCTGAAATTTCGCCCTATTAATCGTCAACCCTTCAAAACCCGATTGCAGACAAAGAGCAAACCAATCGGACGATTTTGCGAACACTGAGTGAGCGCGTCTAAGAACGACCTGCGTGCATACCGATACGGGGCTTACGAGATAAAGATATACTATTTCACTCCCTCTTCATGATCAATACGTGTGTTGTCTTATATAACAACGCAAAATCTTGGGTGAGGTGGTGATGCATGTTGAATCACAGCGCAAACGACAAGACACAGGACGATAGCAAGAGGACACACGAACTGGTGTATGGATAATTGCAACAATTATAATACGTAGCAATGTTTGCCGAGTACCCCACTAGCCAGAACCATGTAATGCCCTGTGTTTCCACAAAAACGCACATACCGCGGTAGTTACACCTGTAATCGCTGTAATAGCGAAACTGGAGATAACCGGTCGCCTGAAATTTTGAAAAAAATAAGGAGAATATAAAAAATACGGCAAATGGCGAAAAGTGCAACGGCATGCATTTCCACAATAATGCATATTTCGTGAAAGTTCAACCTGTAATCGTTATAAACAGCATCAAATGGACATAATTAAACGAACGAAACTTGGAAAAAACTAAATAAGTAAATAAATATAAGGTATATACGGAAACTGGCGAACGGTGTATGCCCTGCATTTCCACAGTTATGCTGATATTGAGAAAGTTTTATATGTATCGTTAGAATAACATAAATGGAGATAATTGGTCGGATGACATATTGATAAACTACATAACAATAAAAATATATAAAAAATACGGAAAATCAGCAAAACGTCATACATTTGGCATTTCCACATTAATGAGGGATTTCCGAAAGTTTCATCTGTAATCGTTATATAGCGTAAACGAGCATAATTGCAGAACAAAACGTGTAAATACTAAAGCAACAGGAAACATGGAAACCTAGAGAAAAAGCTTCGTTAATTCGAACTCGAAGGAGACCATAAACTGTTCGAATCAAGCGGAGTCGAATTAGCGGGTGGAGAGCTAGAACGAATGGACATCTCGCCATATTGCGCAGGCAGAACACAAAGCCACCTCTGGACTCGTTATCGCAAATTAGGCGCTTCAGACGTCTGTGGCAAGTGATTCCGTAAATAATGGCCTTGCAGCTCGAGCAGCGGACAAAATTAATTGATTTAATGTCGAAAAAATGACGCTCTTTATGCTTGAAAACACGTTTATTTAGGTTATTTACATGGCAGTGTCGACGGAATCAAAATAAAAATGATCTGTGAATTATTGCTATTTTGGGCAGAATACTGGGCTAATTTCGTCTGCAGGTAACGATGGAAACCAGAGGATCCAGTTCGAATTTACCGTTTTGGATGCCGACGCCTTTGAAGTACCGGGAGTTTTTTTATATTGGAATATACAGGGCTGTTGCGAGACCAGGGCGTCGGTTCGAAATAGCAGTAAGGTCCAATTACCCGAGTTAAAATTCACAAACTTTTCGTGTAATTACGGAAAATGACAAACCGTGCAACGCCCTGCATTTCCAAAATAATAGCAGATTTCGCAAAAGTTCCAAATGTAATCGTTATAACGCGTTAATGGAGGTACTTGGTCGGACAGCATTTAGAAAAACCAAAAACCTTTGGGCTGTAAAAAACTCACACTTAAGACAAGCGGCATAGCAATGCTACGCATTAGTAGATATTTTTCTGAGTTTCTGCAGAGTTTGTTTTTAACAAAACACCATTATTCTTGCTAAGGAAGGTTTCGCATTAAAACGCTCAGCCGCGCTGTCAGAGTGATCTATATTCGGCAGCCCCGTCGATAACACCAGTCTTCCAGACCCGGCCCTGATGCCACTCACCTGCCGCGGTAGCTCAGTGGCTAAGGAGTTGCGCTGCTGAGCACGAAGACGCGAGTTCATTTCCCGGCCGCGGCGGCCATATTTCTCATCTGGTCTAAAAGCGAAAACGTCCTTTGTACGAGATTTTGGGGCACGTTGAGATCCCCAGGTGGTCGAAATTAATCCGGATCCCTGAAGTACGGCGTGCATCATCGCGTGCGTTGCGTCGGCGCGTTAAAGCCTGCAATCAATCAACCGATGCCACTCGTCCTGTACTATTCGTAGCAACGATATACGACCTCACCGGTTCCTGCTCTACCAGTTGCTATTACTATTCAGACTTGTTTCCTTTGTGACGACAAAGTGAGGGCGAAAACGAATAGAATTGTCTTACGGAGATAACTATAGGCCCCCCTTTTCTTCACGGTCCTAACGAATATTTGTATCTGAACCACGAAAGCTGATATTATGTCTTTGATTGATATTCCAAAGCATTTTCCGGGCACTTTTAATTGATCCGCGGCATAAACACTGTGGTTTTCACAGCGCGTATGCGTATGAGAACTAGAACTGCGTACTACGGCTTCAACTTCATCACATATAGACGCTGTGAAGTTCACGGGAACTCCAACGCAGCCAAACCCGACGCTGACAAAACGTGATACATTTTACACGAGATTGTTGAGGCGCCTTCTAAATTCTTGCTTCCAAGAACGGCAGATCCGTAACCTTATGCCAAATTTTTGAGAAAAACGGAAAGTGCTTTTATTCCTTAGTCGTTGGGGACAAAGGCACATGCTTTCTGATTTTTAATACCTAAAGGCTAAAATAACGTGGTAATAAAGAATTTTGTCTGCCAAAAGGCAATGTTGTCAGCTATCGCTCGTGTCATTTGTCAGCTGCTTTCATTGGAAGTGCCCTCGGCTTTGCAGGCGACTGCGGTAAAACTTTTCAACGAGGTTACAGAAACTTTTAACTATAGAATAACAGCTGCTACAATAAAAATGCATGTAGTTCTGCTGTAGATCCAAGCAGCTTCGGTTGCCATGCGGATAAGGTACACAAAGTAATTGCATAGCCACTGCAATTCCAGCGTCCTGCCAGTTTTTAGTCCGACATAGCAGCATGGCAACCTGCAGCGTTATAGTACAGGCAGCTCAAAAAAACATCCCGTCGCCAAAACAGTCTTGCAGTACGCGTATATTGGCACCAATAGGAAAACCTGCACATATATTTTTCCTGGACCAGCCCCCAACATCTGCACGCTACTCCCGAAGTGTACAATATTTCGCTCAAAGGTTCCAGGGTATCCTACGGGCGGCTCTCACGGCATCATATGGTGATCGTGCATAGAACATCTGTAGGGCCGGTCCCTGCCTACCGGTGGAACTGAAAAACGTTTCCGACTACGATCGCTCTGCCGTCACTCTCTATTCTTCAAGCATCGTCAGCCTTCCCGTACTCATAGGGAAGTTGATTTGCGCCGTTATTGGGGAAAGAACAGCCAATTCAGTGAAAAGGCGAGAACCTGGCGTGACTCAACTAAATTTTATTCGCGTGCTACTAAACGGAGCGTCCGGGCTATTTTTGGTTGAAATCGTGGAAGCCATAGTTTTAATGTGCGAAATTGCGCTTTTCATAAAAAATCTCTGCGCACCTTCTTGTTCCGCTACAACTTGCATAGAAAGGCAATATTATTTTTCTGCAACTGCCACCTAACTGCTGTCCCCTCACCAACGCCTGTCCTTTATGGCCGGTTTTCTTCTTTTCCTGGTCATCCTACGTTATCGCTATGGAGGTTTTAAAGCGAAGCTTGCTGTGCCTTGCTTGTTGCGACCGCCCATCCCAGAACGCACTGCAGGAAGGCAAACAGTGCCTGTATTTGACAACGATTTCTCAAATTTGCTTTAATTCGAAGTTTTAAATTAACTGTCTTCAAAGAGGATGTCCAAATCTTTCGGATAAAAACGCAATGCAGGAAAGCCAACGTATCCTTTAGGTTTTCTGAAAAATATCAAGCGCCCCAAGAAAAAAAAAAAAACATTCTTGTGTTCAGAATCAGCCCTAGGTCTATCGCGTTATAAAGATGATGTCTATAGTATGGTGTGTTTATGAAATGGTTGAAATAAATTAGATTTCATACTTTGACTTGCACTAATTTTTGATAAAACAATGCTTCACGTTTATAAAATAGCTCGTTTGAGACAGTGGCTTTAATTATGGTAAGTTCAATTCAATTTTCCGGACTTGACGGTGCTGGCAGGCTGTGGGTTTAATCTTTTTCTGGTACGGTGTGGCTGGCGCTCGAGCAATCAGCTCGATGTTTGAACGCAATCTCATTTTGTAAGTATGGGTAGCAGGTTGGATTTTGGGCTTGGTTGGGGTTATTAACATTATGTTACCATGCAGGCGCTGGATAAATGCGAAAATGTCATTAGAAATGTCGCTTTCTCTTCTTTGCAGCAATTTCGCTTGAGGTTCATTATTTCAGCATGTTTGAACATTGACATACACCACAAAGGTACCGTTTGAAGACCTGGAACGGAAAAAACTACACGGCGTAAGTCAGTAGTTCGTACATCTTACTCGAATAATGCGATTGAAAGAAAATATTTGGAAGTTTTCAGTTATGTTCAAACAAATCAAGAGTCATGAAGCTTATTACACGCACGGAAATCACTAAACGCGGGAGCGTCATTGCTATAGTGGCGGCTGCGAGCAATATTCCTGGGTGGATTGTGAATTGGAAACCTTGCACAAGGCACCATTGTTGTATTCAAATAATTGGGTAATATTGTATTTTCTCAGATTAGATGCGAATCTTTTTAATAATAAACGTCTCTCACTGCAGCCATATTTCACCTGAAGGTTCAATTCTCAGGTTCAATTCTCAGGAAAAAAAATGTTTAGGAGAGTAGATTATTACATCCTTATTCGGGTAAATAATTTGACATGCCAGTGGTTCCTTCGTTATAATCGTTAAATACGAAAACCAACACTCAATTATGTCCTACTGTAATTAGAGAATGAACGCCTCACACTTCACTTTGCTTTTGTTCAGAGGATATTTGGAAGCTTATTATTGCCTCCAAATGTGACAACATCCACGACGTTTGGTTTTGTTGATAAAAAAACTCAATTTTCTCGTCTTACGATGGTTTTAATGAGCACTGTTATCGATTACAGGGAATAATTTCTGACTGCGGCTAAAACGTTTTTATACCTAAACGACAGTAATATATTCAAGAATATCAGCAACCAATATCGATTAGAGCAGTCTGTTTATAATATCATCTCTCATCGTCTGCGTCTCATCTCTCTATGACTAACTTTTGGTTAATAAAGAAAAGCAAAATTTAGTTCCTCTTAATACAAAATCATTCGCTTGCAGTGGTTCAATTCTTGGAATCACAAGTTATCCGAAACAGATAACCCAAGGGTGGCCTTTTCAAAACCTGGACAAACGAAAGGGAAGAGTAGACAAAACACTACTGCATTCCAGATTTGAGGAATGCGTTATGAGTTTTCAAATGATAACATTTTGCATCTCTCCTTAAGAGCTGCCTCTGTATCTACTGTTGGTAAAATGCTTAAGGTAATTTTTTGCGATAGACCTTTTTCAAACCAAAGTTTACCGTTCAATATCCCAGGGACCGAGATATCGCAAAATAATTGTATTGTATTGCTTAAACAGGACCCGGATAAATAGAGATGTATAACAGAGGCCTTTGCCCTACAGTGGGAGTAGATAGGCTGTTGATGATGATGACATTACGTAAGTTTAAATAAACGACCGCCAGCTGTTTCGTTCCTGAGCTAGGTAACCTGAGTCAGGCGTGTTAGGAACAATGGTCTTTACCTTGTCTAAGCGTACACCTTTCAAACAGCAACAAATTTTCTACATAAAATCTTCGCTATAATGTTCTTGGAGCAACGAAATGACACTATAAAATGAATGTTGTACAATTCTTTGTTATCCACATTAACCTATGAGTACAAAAACAAAGTATAGGAAAAAAAATGTTCAGATATCCTAGTACCACAATCAAAAGAAAGTTCACTATGATCTTGCGTGTTCATGGTTTTTTATCCAGCAAAGCATTCCTTCATATACAGTCACGACTTTGACGTCACTATGCAGGAAATTTGTCATTATTTCTCAAATATTTCCGAATTTATAAAATGGTGGGTATTTTAGGCAGATAGAACACGTAAACATTTTCCAGGCAGTGTTAATTACTGGAACTAAACAATCTGCAATCTCATAACGACCTCACGACACCCTTTTTTCGGCTGTGCGCTTTATGGCAAACCTGATGTACTTGCTGTAAAACTCTATTCCTAAAACATATTTTCAATCGGTGGTGTGTACGGGAAAAATACAGAAGATAAATAAAGTAATGTAAAATGCAGCGTAAAGTGAGAATTATAAAGCCGAAGTTACACTTTTTTTGTTAGTTGTATTCGTCAACGAAACACCGTTGCCCTAGGTGTTGACCCGTCGTAATAATTGTTTACAATACAAAACCTACGCAGTTGGGAGTTAGAAACAAAATAAATTATCGCAACCAGTACAGATTTAAAAGAGAACGTTTTTTTAAAAAGTCAGTGTAAGCGAAGAATGGAATGAAACCTATCTGACTAGTACACGCAAAATATCACAATAAGCCCAGCGCCTCCGTTGCTGCCTCCCGCTTTTCTTTCTCGAAATACAGATATATATACTAATAGAGTGTCTTGGTGTTCACTTCCTTTGATTGAGCCTTTAATCCACGCTTGAATGTTGGACAGTGGCCAGCAACTATCATCACCTGAGGGTGTTCGCCCCGAACAAGTGGCGATGTTGACGGCGGGTCCACCTGATTATTTCCTGCCCGTCGCTCTTTCTCTGTGGGATTGCAGCACTTAAATAGTAGTAGAGCGAGGTTGAATGAGAATCGCCGCAGCCTGAGCTGCGTTTCAAAAAATACCTATGCCCGTCAGGCCCATTCAAGCCACCCACCGATCACCGCTGCTGATGAAATCGGTTATCTGTGTTTCGTAGCTTCGATAGCACAACTGAGCGCTTGCAAGCGTCGGAGGTGGCCATACCAACGTTTGCTAGATTTGTCATGTAAAAGGTGACGTTGTTCAGTATACCCCAAAAAAGTTGGAATGGCCAACTGTACTGCTGAGGGCGCTTAGACGCTCAATTGGAGCCATACATGCCCGTCAGGCACGTTTACACCAGCCGTGAAACCCCGGCATCCATGCAATGGTCCCGTGCCGTTCGTAGTTTTGACAGGTCGGCCGAGCGTTTTTAGCAGTTCATGTTGCTATGACGATCACGACAAGTTGTCTTGTGGCATAAATGGAGGCGCCAAAACAAATGGACATTTTTTACCGAGGTCAACAGCGCCACTTTTTATCTCACGGTCCTCGCGAAGCTACCTCACGACAAAGCTAGCGTAATGACATCGTGTGTTCTTCAATCTAGATTCACTTTTGTCGTTGATCGACCTTCCACATAAAGACAGAGTTCTGAAGAGCATACGCGTACGAGGACCCAAGCTTCGCTTGAACTTCATGAGATATATAAAAGCCGTGAACCTAACCTGCCCTTCGAAACACTCCAAAAGCCAGATGGTGAGAAGATAAGGTATTTATTGTTCAGAATTGACCACGAAGCGTTAGAAATACTTATTGCCATGCGCACGAGATCTGTAAAGAGATGATTAATTGTGAAATGGTTTGGCGAACCCCTCAGAGTTACTTCGTTTCAAATCATATCATGTACAAAGAACGCTCTCGATTGTCATGGCTGTTTCGGAGATATTCCCCTTCAGACGGTAATTAGGGGTTTGGCCCGTTAAGTAGTAGCGCGGCAGCGAGTGGTAAAACTGCCTTCGTTCGACCTACCTTCGGCTCTGCAGACAACCACCCCAAAAGACATCGCCGAGTCTTAATAACTTTCTGACCTCTGAACCATGGCTGCCTCCGCCCAAGTAACTGCGGTTGTGGCGCTGCTGACACATGCAGCTTAAGTTGCCACATAAGCAATGTATGCAAATTTTATTGTACAGGCTGTGTACCCATTGTTGTGTTTTTTGGGCACGCGAAATCAGTGTGGCACTGAGCTAGTCAGAGCCAGCTCCGTAATTTTCACCCATCACTCCGCCAATTGAGCAGTACGCGTAATCTCCTCGAACACATGACAACCGGCACATATATACATACCGTCAGCGTTGGCTGGTATTTTCCGCCGTGTACGTCCATTCGCTCAACTGTTCAGGCTGTACCCAATTCACAACAGACACCGCATCGTAAGGCTACCTCAGGAACGCATCCAATGGCATACCCAGTCTACCGCCAGCGGTTAAATTCTTCGATTACCCTTGTGCAGTCACTGCTCTTTATACCTCAGGCATCGCCAGCCTGCCCCTACATACACCAAAGAGCAAAATTTGCAGACGAGAAAAGCAGCAATTTTGGGTAATTTCTCGGCCGCCCGGCAGCCCGGGGTACTATGTGCGGTATTTTGGTTACTTCAGTAACTATACGACATCTCGCATGCACAAGGCAGTTTGTCAGGCTGCTACCGGAAGGGAAAGACCCCTAAAATTGCCATTTTCCTGGTCCGTACACTTTTGCTCGTGGATGTACAGGGAAGCTTATTTGCATCATTCTTTTTGCAAGATCTGCGCAGCAGGTGAGAACGCAGTATTTCACGTGCTTCATTAAAATGCTAGTGTGGAGAGTCACTGGGCTGGACCTGCTTAATACTGCGTGAGGCATGTCTAATATCCGTGCTAAATTGTGTCTTTAAATTAAACATTGGCCGCATAACTGCTGTCTTCGCTTCAGATTACTTCTGGAAAGGTAGTGCTCTGTCGCCGCTTCAACATAAGGGCGTCTTCTCTTTCACTCGCCAGCCTTTCCAAGGGCGCAGTGGGATATTTCTTGAAATAAATTTAATTTTCCCGCTTTCGTACTGGTGGTGGGCGATCTGTAAGGACCGTTTCTTACTCTGTGCTTGACGTCCATGCGCCGAGCCACCAGGCTGGACCAAGAGACTTTTTTGTATGTTCTGGTGAGAAAATACGTTTTACACGTTTATTCTGTCATGTGAAAACAATTAGGGGAACGTGTATGTTTTTATAAAAGAGCATTGCTTGTATCGCTACTGTGTTTCTGTTTACCATCGTGCGTAAAGGTGTAATTCAAGAATTCTAACTTTTCGCCGAGAGTCTGATCAGTGTACGGACAGAGAAGTACCGGATAAACAAGCAACGTGATTGAAAAGGTCTGTCATTAGGTGCGCCGAGAAAAACGTTCGTTGTAAAAACTAATAAAATCACCTTTGGGACATCCTTGATACATGGCGGTGAAACCTTGCAAGCTAGCTATGGTAAGCAAGCGCGTTTCGTAAAACGCATCATTTGTGCACACAACACGTACGGTGGCCACGACGGGCACAACTGACTGACAAAACGATGCCAGTCTCCAAAGGTACAGGACGAACCAGGGGCTTTATTAGTGGAATACTGCAAGCAATTGCATAGTAGCTGTACAATCAGGGTGCCATAATAACAAAATACTAAGACACGCCTCAGCGATATGCTATAGAAGTGCCGCGCGTCTCCAAGGTACACGTTGGCCCTTCACGAGGTGTGGCTATTGGGGCTAACCTCAGCGTACGAACAGTGGGCAGATGACTCCGTCCGGAACAAGGCGACAGCCGCAAGACCAGGCGAGCAGCATTGTTCTCCCGCTGAGTGCATGCGCCGTCCTTAAAAGGAGCGCGGAAATTGGGGAAATTCCTGGGTGACAGGAAGTGTCGCCGGACACTGACCAATTTTAAAAGCGAGTATCTTGGACGCTTGACGCCAGAGTGACGTGGCGTATATCCAGACGCGAGCACGCCCGGTGCACACGATCTCAAGTCCGCGCTCGTGGGTAGAGGTGAAGATGGTTTAAAGTATCCGCACGGAACGTACAAAAGGCGTTTTTTTGTGCGTGATCATTGCCGTTTTTTAGTTATTTCAGTTTTGGTTTTGTAGGAGGAGGACATAGAAATTACTTTGGGGAGTGAACTAATTATCTCTCTTAGCACTATACGAAGGGGTGAGTATTATGCAGAGCTTCATTGCAGCTCGTGTAGTTTAGAGTTGAGATGGCGACTGCCAAGACGATTTGGCAGGCATTTTGTCGAGAGAAAACATACAGCTGTAGATAAAAGCTTTGTTTGAGTGGTCAACTGTGCCTCATTTTTGCAGTGTGCCACTCATCCTGTCCCGAGGCGTTGAATTTCGTACGATGGGATCGTCCCACAAAACGTTTTGATAAGAACATGACCTGAATGCATTATTTTTCCTACAAGCTCCCGGTGTTCATGGTTTTTGGTCTCAGTTTGAGACATATGTCTGACTAGGTGACAGCGAGAACACCGGGGTGGCCACAAAATATCAACAGTGTTTTTTTTCTCCGAACTGATTGGACATTAGTAGTGTTGTGCAAGGGTGAAACGTGAGGCCTACCAAAACAACTTTAAGATGCGTTGGTGACCCCTATTAGCCATTCAAAGAAGAATGAATGCAGTAAGGCTAAGGCATAGGGAAAAAAATCTTCAAATAAAAACCCTCGATAATTTGGGTGAGGGCATGGGAGAGATGCAAAGAGTTATTACGTTTTCTGAGTTACAGAATTTTGATGTTATTTATACATTACAGACCTATACCATTTCCTTGTCGTATTTTGTAGTTATGAGCCTCTAATAACAAATTGTGACCATGCTAAATAAGACGCAGCTTCTTAGCTGAAATATTCTGTATTATGGTAAGAATCGTTTCCTAATTAACCACATGTTAGGATTAAAACGGATTGTTCATGAAACGCACTTGTTAAGCCAAAATAGTACGGGCACGTAAAACAACATTTATTGTATCATGGTTATCTACATTTGTACTTGCACGCTCTAAAGTAAACCTGGAATACGCGCCTTGGGCAAAGAAGCTTGTACACCTTTTTACACATGTGAAGGGGCGTATCAGCGGCCTTGTCCCACGCATGCATTGTACAATGCAGTCTTCCTGTGAAATGAAGAATAATAAAATATTGATCAATTGTTTGCATTCAGCGAGCCATAAAAGCACTGTTCGCAAAAGGTTGCTGCATGCGCAACGTTTCATGGATCCCATTTTATTAATAATATCTAGATTACGACAACTGGATTGCTAAAAATATAGAGGTGTTAATTTACACCTGTGTATCATAGAAAAAGTGAGGGTGCCGAATAAATGTTTTGCCAGAATACTTTATTCAGTCTGGAGTGCGATAAGTGTATAACTGAGAGTTTCCATTTTGGATTGTCCTTTCAAGAGAATTGATTACGTGAGCAAAAACAACACCGTAGTAAAAGATTTCATCGTATCCTTGACCTTTGGGTCTACACAGAACGCGCGAAGTCACAGTGTATAGCTCTATGCTCAGTCGCACAACAGCACAGCTATCCTGGGCTTCTTTTCAATTGCGCACTACAACACTACCCTCTGGTTATGTGGAAACTTTCTTTGTGGAAATGTTTCTGCTTACCCAACACGCGGGTTTGCAAAATGGAACAGCGTTCAAAGGCATTCCAGAAAAGCAGCGTGTATTTTCTTCCTTGTCCCCTTACTGCAAAAACAGAATATAAACTGAGGTTGGTATATTACAAGAAAACATGCCTATCCAAAAATAACGAAACAGCGCTTCAAATGTTTTACGTGAGCTTGTAGGTTTACCTATTTATGTAGCAGTTACAGAAAAATTACACACGCATTCACATCCACACGCACACCCTACATACACACACATATATATTATATATATATATATATATATATATTATATATATATATATATATATAGATATTATCTCTACTATATATAAGATATATTGTTAGCGCGTATGTCGTGTCACCACGGCCTGGACACTCTTAGGGACTGTTCATACACTCTGGCCAATCTCCCGCATTCCCTCCTCGCCGTGACATTATCATTCGCATTAACATTACCCTATCCTCTTTCCTCGTGCATCATCATCATCGCTCTCGGTTCGGTGTTCGGAACCCACTGGATCGCCGAATAAACGTCCCGGCTCACCGGTTGCTAATGGGCCTTACAGTATATGCACACCGAATCAGAGTTGGATTGAGGGGCTCGGTGAACTAGACAGAAATAAGGGTTGGCACTCAAGAAACCCCAGGAAAGCAAAGGGGAGAACGTAGTAGGTCATTGAAACAGATCAAGATTTTTAAAAGACAGAAAGAAAATCTAGAAAAAATGACAGCTGGGTAGGGTGCAGCAGGCGTTTCTCCCCTATTTGCTTTCCAAGGCTTTCTTGACTGCAACACCTATTTGTCTTATATTAAATAATATATATATATATATATATATATATATATCTATAATATATATAGATATATATATATAATATATATAATATATATATATATATTTACAAATAGAAAGTGACCCTAAAAAGATAAATTTATTTTTTTAACGTTTCGACCAGGGACCGGTCTTTTTCAAAGATACAACAAGGCAGATAAGTTGGGTTTATACATTGAAGTTTGGGCGAGCAAAACGGTGTATCAAGCAAACAGTGCTCTCCTCTCGCTGTCTCTCTCTCCTCTCTCTCTCTCTATATCTATATATATATATATATATACTATATTTATTATATATATATATACACATATACATATATACAATATACATATATGCCCGTTCGGCAACCACCACCCTTCTCATCAGTGACGTTGTTGAACAGCTGTGAGCGCGCCCCGCGGGCCCGCCGACGCACAGCGGCCTGAAGTATGACCGCGGCACCATTATGACGCCGAAGAATGCGCCGCAAACGAGACCAAATCCTAGTGTTACTTGTTCCGCGGCTCGCTGGCCGCGCGGCAAAGCTTTGCTGCACCACTCGGTTTCGTCGAAGTGGGGCCAAGACGAGAGCTGCTGTAGGGTTAACCAGTAGTAAAACAAACCCAAAAATGGGACAGGAAATTCCGAGTATGGCGCGGGACCATGTGTCGACTGGGGGGGCCGTGCATGCATGCGGCCTTGCAGTTTGGCCGAATCGAAATCTATGCCTGTGCCACCATCTTATGTCCTTCTCCCTTCATCCCCCTCATCCCCCCGCCCCCCCTTTTTTTGTTTGCCCATTTTCCCTTTCCGCTGACTACTTTTACACCATTTGCGGAGCCCGCAGGACTCACTCTTGTTTTTGAACTTTGTTGCTTGTGTGCCTCTTGTTACGTTGGGTTTCCGTGCTGCCTTTTCGTCCGTTTTCTTTCCCCTTCCCTCACCTTCCACTTCTACACTCTAAGAAGACGAGGAGTGCTGGGCACTCTGTCTAGGAGTAAAAACTTTTGTCCCATATTTCACTCCCTTTGGAAGCATTGGGCGACTCTTCCGAGGAGTAGCGCGTGGCGGCCAAACGAGAGGCGAAAACACTCCTCGTGGGATTTACTTGCTGCTTTCGAAGCGGAGTACTTGAACCCTGTGTGGGAATTGCTATGCCATGTACAAGGCAGCGTTCCGTCACTCCCTTTAGGCGTGAATAAGCTCTATTGGCTGCGGCGTTCCCGGATACTGCAGACGGGTACTACTACTCTCTCTTGTAAAGCATCTCGTTACGCCTCAAGAGCGTTCTGCTATTCCCCGCGAGACAGCGTGTTTTCGCTCCGCCTGCTACTAGACCCCCCCCCCCCCCATCCCCACGATGGTACTATAGGCAGTTACAAGCAAACAAACAGGACAAGCCATTTTGAAACACGGAAAAGAAGAAAAAACAAGTCAGACTTTATTTTTCAAAAAAAATACACAACAATCGGTTCATTCTGCAATTTCACACAAAAAGCAATTTATTTTGAATTAAAATATCACAGCATAAAACGGTTCTTACTCCACATGCACACAGGAGACGTAACGCCTATTGAGGATACATCCAAGAAAAATCACAAATAAAAATGCAGCAAAGCAATTGATAACACTGAAATACAAACATTAAATTAAGACAATAAAAATGACATTAACACCCACAAATAAAAAGGTACTGGCATTAGCACGAAAACGTCAGTAGAAATACAGCAGTGGGAAAATAGTTAACAGTATTAACATAAAACAAAGTGGCCTTAGTACATCAGTGAGTGCTTCACATGGACTGGAAAGCCAGCTCTTATTTAGGACACATCAAAAAAACATTTACAAATAAATTTTGCGAAACAAAAATCTTGGACTAAAACTATTCAGCGTGGATTACTATTAGCGCATTACAAGGTGCAATCAACACAAAGATACAAAGCCACTGACACGGGAACGTGGTGGGACAATAGGAAACCACCGGAAACATTCCCACTGGGTTTTTTAGGCGGGTGGTTCTCAAATGAGGATGCGCTAGTAAGATTTAAAAAGGCATAACTTGGTATTAAAAACAAACACGTTCGAGCTGACTGCTTCATAATGTTGGTGGCGGCCTTCAGAACAGTACCGACCAGGGCACCGTGCTTGAGCCGAAGTAACGTCTACAGAAGCAAGAAGGTGCGCTTCCCCTTTGAAAACACAGACAGCAGCAATGGGAACTCATCCACGATGTCCAAGGATGTGAGGAGAAGTGTCTTGAATGCGACGGCCACTCCTGCTGACGCCTCGGGGATCTCGTTCTCTCTCAGGAAAAAAAAAATCTTCGGGCAAGTACCGTCTTCCCGTGGTTCCTACATAGGAAGAAAGAGGGGGACAGCAAAGATAAGTTCTACAATGAAAAAAAATTGACGAGTTTGACGACGTGATAGATTAGTTTTTGCGCCGAGACGCATGAACCCGTATTGGAATGCAATACTGCTTGGCGCAGTCACAAGTCTACATGCGAATGTGCGGTGACCTTGGATGCAGCCACGCTCATTGTGCCACTTGGCCAATGTCATGTCAGACAGCGCGCCCTACAGCTGTCTGCCTACGCAATGCGCCCCAAACCCATTAGTGCTTACGTGTCCGTAGCTTCTATTGTTTACCCCGCTATCGTTCCGCTATAAAAACATTTCACAAAATTTAAGTAAAGAGAACTCTTTTTGTAACGTTATAATCCCTGATTAATTTGCATAGGATTTTGCCCTCAGCCGACTGCAACGTACGGCCCATTATACGTTCACAAGTACAGCGTGTAAAAGTTGCTATGGGTCATATAGCTACTGTTTTCTTCATTCTCGAGTACGCTTCGTTGCATGCACGCTGCAGATCGCAACATCTGATGAGAACCAATAGGCTCGTTATTGAACGATCAGAACGCTCGAACATTAAATTAAACCACACGCAGCGACGGACGACAACCGACGCGAAAAAAGTACCGTAATGGGTACAACAAACACTATGGGCGACAGCGACAAACGAAAAAAAAAAAAAATAATGCATTGCTGCCAATGCCATTCGTCGTCGTTGCTGCCGCTCGCTCGTGGGCTGCTTCTGGCCGGTATAAGCCCGCGACGGCGACGGCCCGTCGCCTGCCGCAGTTGCCGCCGTCAGCGGCCTGTGTAAAAAAATTTTGTCTGTGTCGCCCACAATACCTGTTTGCCGGACCCAATGAGCGAGCTTTCTCGCGTCGCTCATCGGCTTAGACGCATGTAGTTACCCCTTAACAGTGCGGGGCGTACGCCCCGAAAAGTCCTATCTCCGGCCATCCTGCCCTCAATCAAAACGCAAAAAACCTAAACCCTGTCAGGACAGCATTTCAGTCTGCTGCTGTACGCGCGGCGGTCACTAAAATTATTGTAATTTTAGTGACTGCCACGCGCTAGACGCGCTCCTATCACTCAGCCTATTGTACGAAATTCTTTGGAGCCGCGCAGGTCGCCACAGCTACTGCACGGCAGCCACTCTAACCCTAGCCGCCGAGCTAAGAGTACAAATCAAAACGCAAAAAACCTATCTGGACAGGATTTCAGTCTGCTGCAGTACGCGCGGCGGTAACTAAAATCATTGTAATTTTAGTGACTGCCACGCGCTAGACGCGCTCCTATCACTCAGCCTATTGTACGAAATTCTTTGGAGCCGCGCAGGTAGCCACAGCTACTGCACGGCAGCCACTCTAACCCTAGCCGCCGAGCTAAGAGTACAAATCAAAACGCAAAAACCTGTCTGGACAGGATTTCAGTCTGCTGCAGTACGCGCGGCGGTAACTAAAATCATTGTAACTTTAGTGACTTCACGCGCTAGACGCGCTCCTATCACTCAGCCTATTGTACGAAATTCTTTGGAGCCGCGCAGGTAGCCACAGCTACTGCACGGCAGCCACTCTAACCCTAGCCGCCGAGTTAAGAATACAGGGTAGCGCTGCGACTACTCGCGCGACCGTGCTTCTTACCTGCGAAAACATTCGGCTAGGATACCAACACTTCACGAATCAAAGGGATTGAAACGGTGCAAGAATCGACGCTGTTTGCACACGGGTACAAAAGCCGCCCTTCAAATCTAAGCAACGGTCAAAATGAGTGACGAAAACATTTAGGGTTAGCCGCTTCCGCGGACCGAAGCTAGAGAGCACTCTCCTTCGCTAAATACACAAGATAAGAATACCAGGTTAACTAATGGCTTACCTCCACTTCCCGCCAGCATTTCTTCGTCCGGTAGATAAATAAATCCATGGTCGTCATCCCAAGATCCCAAGCTTAAGGCGCGAAGCCTGCAAAGGCAGCGACTGCACACCGGCTGGTCCGGCGGCTTGCGCGCGCATTGCTACACAGTGCATATAGTTCCGGTATCGGCCTCTGCGCCGCCGCAGCTGTGATGTCCGTCCGAAATAAAAACTAGTTCCACGCATGCACGCACGCACGAACGAACTAATATACGGCTTGCTTATGTGATCGTGATCTAACGCTGACGCACAGGCATGCAAGCAGTTAGCGAGCACGCGTCACACTGCGTTCAAGCAAGTATGACGATAAGGGCAGGTCAAACTTCCCATGTTGAGCAAGCCGTCTCCGAAGCTTCGGATAATTCTCGCGCCGAGAATGCTGGCGCCGAGAAGGCGAAAACGAAAACAGACACCGGCAGCCTGCCGAGGGGCCAAGCCCGGAGCACGAAACACCTGAAACCGCCACCGTCGCAGCGAACGCGGCCGGATGTTTATACCAACGAGTGAGAGCTTTGGAGTCTTGCCTGGGGCGTGTCACGTGCTGTTCGCCGAGGAGAGTCGCCCCACGCCTGCGCACTGCGTGAGACGTTTTCTCCCCGTGCTCTTCTGTCCTGATCCACTGTAACCTCAGTTTTCTCAATAATTATACCTTATATTCTCAAAACCTAGTTTCTCCTATTCGATGCGAGCACGCGTCGTACTGTGTTCAAGCAAGCATGACGATAAGGGCAGGTCGAACTTCCCATGTTGGATGAAGCGTCTGTTTGAAAGTCCACTTCGTGCGTAGCACATGGTTTACAAAGCGCAGCCCTGTGTTCCGCGCTGGCGGGACATCACGGTCTGGCGCGATCAGTCGTCGCTCGCCCGGTTCTTGCGGGTGCACCGCCTGTGTCTGTTTTCACCGTAGACGCGAGATCGCGTGGCGGAAAATCCGCCGTGGTAGTACGCCGTATCTTCTTCGTCGGGCTGAGCTACGGAGACGCGGCGTCCACCGCCGCGCCGCCGCCGCTGGGATGCCCTCAGTGTAATCGGCGTAATCGCTGAAATCGGCGCGCAGTATTCTTTCCTCCGTGGTGCGCACCTTTTATGATGCATAGTCTGACAACTTTTTAAATGTCGATAACTAAGCCATTACAGAGGAAAAAAACAAAACCAAATCGAGACATGCGTTTTAGTTTTGTTAAGCTTGCTCCATTCATGTCACTGAACGCTGCGAGCAATCGTTACATGAATTCATATTCTTGCACGTTTAGAATGCGCGGCGGAAGTACTCGGGCGCTTTTTACACAACTGCTTTATATGTATACGTATGCAAATAAAACATCGCTGATGAGTTGGTGTGCGTAAATGGTAGGAGTGCATCTCCATGCTTACTCCCGCACTGGACAAGAATGAAATTGCAATTTTACTCTTCGTACTGGAGAGAGGAGACGATGTGCAGCTTTACTCTTCACTGGTGCGGGAGCGGAACTGTGGCTGCACTCCGCCGCGCACGAGAAGAGTACGCTGTCAGTTTTGCTCTTCCTCCTCATGGGAGCGAACATTACATCCAACTCCCCGCAGCTTTCGAGGGGAGCGCGCCAACGCTTGCAGGAGTACAATGACTGTTGGACTCTTCAACTACTCCCCCGATTTCTTAGAGTGTAGCCAATCGGAATGCCCCTCACTTCTCAAACTGGTTGTAAGCAACCCCTCACCCTCGACCTCATCCTGCAAGGGATTAGGGAATTAACCCTCCCTCACAGAAGTTTTTGTATAAATTGCGCAATGTAAGAAATTAAAATACAGCGAAGGAGTTTCTAACTCCGAAACTGTTGGCAACAAAAACGGGAAACGTGTCAGTCCACTTCTTTCACTGTGTTTATACTGGCCCATCGAACCTCATGATCTCTAAACAAATGGTTGACGTTTGTTTAAAAACATAAACTGTGGTGTACTGACGTTTCGACTGTAGCACTAGTCTTCATTTGAGTAACATACAACCTAGACGCGCACACGCTTATATAGGTGCGGATGGTGTGCTACAGTGCACCCTTGTTGAGGACATAAGTTCACGTGTAGGGGCGAGGAAACAGGGAAAGGGAGCGCACTATACATGTAGGTACAAACTTTCGTGACGTGGTGCTCCTTACAATCTCTCAACAGCAATAAAATAAAAAAGAAGAAAAAAGCGACTTTTCATAGTAACAGGAGACGCGGTACACGGGGTGACAAAGTTTCTTCTAAAAGGCAAAGCAATAACCAACTTCATTTCATTGAAAAAAGACAGGGTGGGAAGCAGAAGAAAAGCATACACTTCACGTACGAATCACAGGAATAAACGAATGGTGCAGCGAACGTCTCGACACACGAAATGCAGAGTAAGCAGGCTCATAAGAACAACGCATACAGGACGGAGGCTGCCGGTGAAACATCCATTCATAAAAAAACCAATGACCGGTGGCGTGGCGAATGCCAGAGCAGTTCAGAAGTTCACAGAAATCCTGGGAAAGCAGGCGCAAGCAACGCTGCCAATTATAAAAATATGTAGTTGTAGCAGCCGGCTACGTCCTGCGTGGAAGTTATCATAAAATCGGTCAGCAGTAAGAGTGAGAAGCTTTCCGTGTATAGGAACAAAGTATGTCGCAGTAGAATGGAGGCATGGAAAGAGGTGGGGAATAAGAAATTTAGAGTTAAGTAAACCTTCCGTCAAGTGGAGCGGTGGGGAAATTGCGCGCATAGCGAACGGCGAATAACCGCGCATACGGCGTGTTCGCGGTAACAAATGCGCCCCCAATGGGCCTTCAAGCTGCTGTAAAGGCCCCCCAACTTGTCAACTAGAGTGGGTGGCGAGAGCGGAGACGTACTGAGTAGACAGCTGCAATTCCGCGAAAAAAGAGAAAGACAACAAAAAAATTTGGGGGGAATGTATGGAGGCCGATAGGTGATCGGTATAGCGAATGAAAGGAACAAAACAAAAAGGTGAAAGTGGTGTAGGTACACAGCAAAGACGATTATTTCCAATGTCTCAATAATGCCTGTGGATGCGGATTTGAAACTTGTAAAAATGAAGGTAACGAATTCGTCGGATTAGTCAATCGTGGTGAGAGCGAAACCCAGATTCTAATATCGTGGCTCTGAGGTGGTTCTACAAACACTCCTTTCCTACAAAAAGCCATCCGCTGATGCGTTGTGTGGTACATAACTTTTTGCGATGACAAGCAACCGATATGTTCTGGAGTAGGCACCTTGCAATACTTACTGGGATCTTTATACGTAGTCAAAGTGGGTCCTGGCTGCCAGCTTTCTTGTCTTGAAAGGGTAGCATAAAAAGTTTCACTGTGTCTATAAAAATAATAAAATGAGTGTCACTCAACGAGTCACAAACTTTTAGACGTACTGCACTCCCAATAAGAAAGGTCACCTGTCACAAAAATATGACTCCTTATTAGCGCGTAGTATGAAATACCCACAGAAACTACCCAGAAGCTACAATTCTGCGAAACAGGTATCTGGATCATTCATCAGAAAAAGCTGTCTATATAACCAAAGACGCTGTTATTGATTTCGACCACCACCGCCGTTTTCACACCGCCTGAGGAAAACAGAAGCGTTTAGAACGCATCGCCACTGGTTATCACTTTTTTTTGCTCCGCAAAGCACAAGGTGTCGCAATTTGCAACAGTGTCATTTCTGTGTTCGACCGGACATACTCTATGAAGAATAAATGCCAATGAGCGAGATGCGGCTTGATAACTGTGATGTCAAACGAACTATTTGACACTATAGCCTATGGTGCCGTACTGTCGTACTGAAATAACCGATGGTATATAAACTTATGTCTTCATTGCATACTACGGATGCTCCAGTTAGCGCATTATTCCCGTAGCAGTACATAAAAATCTTGACGCGGCCTGTGCAGGGGTTTCAACGAGTATTGAGAAAAATTGTTTTGCTATTTCTACATGGGAGAGGCACCTACCTTCTTCCAGGCTTTATACGAGTTATTATACTACCTTCTCTTTCAAATAACCTAAACCTTGAGGAATATCTTCCTTGACACAGTCCTCAAGCATGACGTTTCCTCTCTTCTAAACCATTGACTGATTATGCGGCCTTATTGTTCGCAGTCGCAGGAACGCAAAACCCATGCTATCCCGTCGAATTTGCTGCATGGTGGTAGCTGACAGACTTTAAATACTCTTCCAAAGATACAAAAATATCTGAGTAATTATGCTCGTTATGTGTCTCGACGTTCAGGGCGCTGATCTTCCCCCTTTAGCTATGTTTCTGCATTATTGCCATGCTGCAGGCCAAACTTTCCCTATTCGAGCTTTATTTCTTTGTTTTCAAGTCATTGACATCGTTTAATACATAATATCGCTGTTATTTTTATGTTCTCGCCCATCCCAAGGCTTCAATTTTTTTGCGGCAATCTTACGCGGTTATTCAGAGTGTCACAAATCCTTCCTCTTTGATTTGATATGCATTTGATATATGCAAATGGTTCAGCCAAAATGTTCGGCATATTTGAAGTTAACCGTCGACTACTTAACCGACAGTGGCGGCGTCCTCGTGTTTATCAAACGTGTGATGAACTTTCATAAATACGCTCTAAATAATGGAATGGAAGGCACGTGAGGTTCAAGAAAATGAAAAGTTATGCAGCTGTTTCAAGAAAAAAGGAAAGAAACTATTCCGTGAAATAGCGGGCAGGTCTGACAAAGAGGCGAAAAAAAATAATATTGATGCTGCTTATGGAATGTATAATAGGAGGAGTGGGGGAAAGAGGCAGTAAGGTGGGATAATGTAGCAGGTGAAGATGTTACGAGTCACAGGAAGAAGAACGCGATCATACTTCGACAATATTATTAAAGTAGCAGACAAATACGGGTAAAATTTTGGTTAGCATTGGTGGGTAGTTTGAGTGCAACTAAATAGAAGACAACTTCTCATAAAAAGTATATACGACAGCCTGCTCTAGTTTTCACTGTGATGATAATGATGAGATATACTAGGGCTAGTGTCATTTGCGCGTTTTACCGCAACCATGGTAAAGTTTTTTAACAGCTAAGCTGTTTAGCAAATCGTAATTTTTTGTGGCCGCAGTCAAAACTACCAAGAATTGGCCGGGTGCCCTGCACGGGCGCGCCGGCGTCGCGACGAACCGCCCGGCGTCCACAGCGCACATTTGTAAAGCCAAGCATGCCCACTTTGGCGAGATTTGCCAATATTCGCAAAAAAAAAAAACTGGAGCGTTTGCGTCGTAATCGTGTGAACACTTGCTCGGAACGAGAAGGGTACATCATAGTGTACGGCCCTACGAAGGTGATGTAGCAAGGCATTATCACTTCAAAAAAAAGAAAGAAGCTCACATTTATGCCGACAATGATAGCGTAAAGGTTGCGCACAGCTTCGCTACCGTCGCTGTCTACGTGTTTACTGTGAGCTTCCTTTATTTATCCACCTGAGCGATCGCTTCAGTGAATATTATGAAAAACTCGCCGCAGTACCTTAAGACACGTTAGCAAAAAAGTTTACCGCGTTGCCCTGACTCCTGACTCAGCTAAGCTAATCCTGCCCTGCTTTTTGTCCGTCTCCTAATGCAACAGGTACTTTTCGAGCGCCTGAGGTATACGGAAAAGATTAATAGCGTTGGGTCAGTTTAAAAGGGTAGGAACACACCGTGTCTTTGGTACAAAAATACCCTCGAAGTATTAAGATAGGGTACTTTTGATTGCAATAACTGATAATTGTTCAAGGCGTTTTGATTTGCGTTTAAAAATGTTAGTGGTGCGCTAACAGGAAAGGTTTTGGGAAAAAAACAGGAAATTTGTTCATATGATGCTGATGAGGCCACGCTCTTGTTTTGAAAAATCAATAACAATAACATATTATTTATTTCCAGCTCAAACGTTCCCTGAAACGTATTATGTGTGCGAAAAGCAACTAAGGCGATTTTGAGAAAGCCGTGCATAGGCATTTCTGGCAACGTATCAAAAAATTCGTTCCAAGCTATAGAAAAGATAGTGCTCGTTTTGAAACTGCTTTTCAACAGCTAATATATGTTCAATTCCAAATAAAAGCTAAAACAAGGCAATCGAAAGTCTGTTAGTTACTACGACGACTACTAACATGTCAGCACAGCCATTCGTCCGTTGGGATGTTTCCGTAGGTATCTCACGCATATGATGTGTTTCATAAATCGGCTTTTAATGCACCCCTTATTGGCACTATACTGTCGCGACGGCTACAGAGAGATGAGAAGACACACGTCTGCACGCTACAGCGCCGTGGACCCAAACTGGGGTCCCCGCTTTATTCCACCTCGTGCCCAGCGCGCACCGCAAGCGCGTGGTCAGCACTCGCCACTCGTGGCTCAGCCCCAGCGTCATCGTTCCTGGAGCGTGCCCGTTTGCGGCCGCAGACGACGCAAGCTGCTGGGGCGCCGCCACATAGCCCCCCCTCTTCAGACGGAGGAGTGTCGGCAAAACGGACAGTCTTTGCGCTGGGATGTTCACGGGTGGGGCTGCGAACGGAGGGGAGAGTGGTGGTGTTCAGGGTGGAGTGGTGGATGGTGGTGTCGAAGGCAGGCGGTTCGGCCTCGGTGAAAGCGGGCTTGAGGCGATCGATGGAAACGACAGTGTCGCGGCCGTTAACGCGAACTGTAAACGTCTTTTCGCCGCGTGAAATGACGAGATGAGGGCCGGTGTAGGGCGGTTGAAGTGGCCGGCGGGCACTGTCGACACGGATGAAAACGTATTGGCTGACAGAAAGACTTGGGTGAATAAAAGTGGGTTTTGTGGAACACGGCCGTGGCGGTTGGGGACGGATATAGCTGAAAAACCGGGTTAAATCCTTTACGTAGGATGGGCCAGGAGAGGAAGGGTTATCTTGAGGCTGTGGAGGGACCAGGAAGTCTGCCGGTAATCGCAAAGACGTGCCGTAGACCATTTGGGATGCGGCACAACCAAGATCATCTTTGATGACAGTGCGCAATCCTAGCAGCACAAGAGGAAGGTGATCTGCCCACTGCTCAGGTGATTCGTGAGCCATCAGCGAGGCCTTGAGCTGACGATGAAACCTCTCGACCATGCCGTTGGCTTGAGGATGATAGGCCGTTGTTTTTAGGTGAGTAACACCGAGTAGGCATGTCAAGCGGCGAAAGAGTGTGGACTCAAATTGGCGGCCACGGTCTGTGATAATCTCCGACGGCACGCCAAAACGGGCGATCCACGTCGACATAAGCGTGGAAGCAACAGTCTCAGCCGTAATATCGTCGATTGGAGAAGCCTCCGGCCAGCGGGTAAAACGGTCGATCACTGTCAAGATGTAGCGGCAGCCCTTAGATGGTGGTAGTGGGCCAACAAGGTCCACGTGAATTGTGGAGAACCTTGAGTCCGGTAGTGGGAAAGTAGCCAGAGGCGATGTGGTATGCCGAGAGACCTTGCATTGTTGGCAGGCGAGGCAGGAACGGGCCAGGCGTGTACGTCAGTATTCATGCCCGGCCAGACGTATCTCTCGGCAATCAAACGCCGTGAGGCACGAACTCCAGGATGAGAGAGACGGTGAATAGAGTTGAAGGCAATGCGCCTGAGAGACGCAGGAAGGTACGGCCGTCTGCGGCCTGAGACCGGGTCAATGTCGCAAACGATGCTGATTCCCGAATCAGGGCATAGAATGTCCTCGAGTTGCAGAGAGGAGCTGTTTGAAGAACGTAGAGTTCGGAGCTCCTCGTCATCGCTTTGGGCTTGGGCCAACTCCTGAGAACTGAAACCGGAGCGCTGTATGGCGGAATACGGCTAAGGGCGTCGGCTGGAATGTTGTTAACTCCCTTGACATGCCGAATGTCCGTCGTAAACTCTGCAAGATAAGCCAAATGTCGCGTCTCTCGGGGAGAATATGTAGTCTTCGATGACTTGAAGGCGTTCGTAAGAGGCTTGTGATCGGTGAAGATCACGAAGCTGCGGCCTTCGAGGAAAAAGCGGAAATGCTTCACAGCGAGGTATGCCGCCAGGAGTTCCCGTCCGAAAGTGCTGTACCGTTGCTCAGTGGGAGAAAGCTTCTTCGAAAAGAAACCGAGCGGGGTGCCAGCTGCCGCGGATGTGCTGCTGAAGTACACCTCCAATCGCACAGTGGGAAGCATCTACCATCAGGCTTGTGGGAGCGTTGTGGCGCGGGTGCACGAGGAGGGTAGAAGAGGCCAGGCGCTCCTTGATGGTAGTGAATGCGCGATCAGCGGCTTCAGACCATTCAAGACTGCACTCGGGAGACTTGGGAGTTTGAAGGAAAGTTTCGAGAGGTTGAACAATGGCCGCACATTCCGGGATGAACCGTCGGTAATAATTCACCAGCCCTAGGAAACGGCGCAGTTGGCGCAAGGACTCAGGTCGGGGAAAGTCGATTATGGCCTTCACTTTGTCTGGCAGAGGGCGAATTCCATTGCAGTCAACGAAATGACCGAGAAACTCCAACGACGGCAACCCGAAAGCACACTTTCGCTATTAAGGATGAGGCCATGCTCTGCTAGGCGTTCGAAAACTATCCGCAGATGGTGCAGGTGCTCAGATAGCGATGAACTGGCTACAAGAACGTCATCTATGTAGGCGAAAACAAAGGGTAGACCACGGAGGACGACGTCTATGAAGCGCTGAAAAGTCTGAGCTGCGTTGCGTAACCCGAAAGGCATCCGAGTGAATTCGAAGAGGCCAAACGGTGTAATGATGGCAGTTTTCTTGACGTCATCCGGGGCTACGGGGATTTGGTGGTAGGCTTTTTGGAGGTCAAGCTTTGAAAAGATGGTACATCCACTGAGGTTATTGGTGAAGTCCTGTATATTAGGTAGGGGGTACCTGTCGGGTACAGTGGCCACGTTCAAGGAGCGGTAATCACCACAGGGTCGCCCAGTCTCCTGATTTCTTCGGGACCATGTGTAACGACGAGGACCAGTTGCTCGATGACGGGCGAGCAATGCCGATTTCAACCATGTGGTGAAATTCCTGTTCCGCGATTTTATGTTTCTCTGGAGCCAGTCGACGCGCCACGGCGTGCGTAGGTGGACCGGTGGTGATGATCTGATGAACGACGTCATGCTTCACTGGCTTTGTCCAGTCTGGAGGGGCAGTCAGGGAAGGAAACTCGTTCAGCAATTCCCGGTACGGAGAAGGTAGGTCGCAAAGAAGCGTGAATGCGAACGGATGGACTGGAGACGATTTGCCGATGACAGAAAGGCCGGTTGTGGCCTCCAGGATTCTTTTCGGGCCATGTCAACCAGGAGGCCGAAGTGCGAAAGGAAATCGGCTCCTAGAATGGCGTGACTCACGTTGGCCACGAGGAAAATCCAGCGGAACGCACGGCGTAGGCCGATGTTTACCATCAGGGATTTTTTTCGGTACACGGGAATGCTGGACTTGTTAATAGCTTGGAGATGGCACAGTGGTGCTTGAGTGCGGTCACAGGAATTAGCGGGGAGCACACTCACTTCAGCACCAGTGTCAACTAGGAAACGTTGACCACTGGTTGCATCTGTGATGTAGAAAGAGGCGACTGTCGCTGGCTTGGGAATCGGTCGCCGCCGCTAACGATCCCTCGTCCGTTTCCCGGCCAGCCGCAAGGACGGGTGCAACGTTGCGCCGCTGCACCGAAGCGGCGATGGTACCAGCACAATGAATCAGGGTGTTGAGGTGGCTGGCGCGTTGTGCCTTCCTGGCGAAATACTTGCGGAGACGGGGTACGGCGAGAAGGGCAAAACCGGCGAGCTCGAGGGTTGCGAGGCGGCGGCGAGCTGTAACCAGCCGAGGCGACAAGCTCCTCCAAGTTTTGCATGCGCTCTCGGAGAGCGGCGAGGTCGTCGGATAGCGGTGAGGGCAAAGGAGTAGCAGGCGCCGCCACGGTGGTATGGTCGGAAGATTGAGCGGATGCCACCGTGGACAAAGGCGGATGCAACGTGGCGACTTCCATTATCTTGTCAGCATGCGCGGCCAACGCGGATAAGGGAAGGTCAGAAGCAGTCGCGAGGATCATCTGCACAGAAGAGGGGAGCCGTCGCAGGAAAAGTTCCTTCAACAAACGGGAGTCCGTGGCAGAAGGTGCGTCGCCGAGCAGGGTTTGCAGTTCGTGAAGGAGCTGCGAAGGTCGACGGTCACCCAACTCCTCTGCAGAAAGCAGCCCCTGGAAACGCTGCCGTTCCGAAGGCTCGTGCGGCTCAAGATGGCAGCCTTCAACGTGTCGTAAGGGTTCGTGGTAGGCGGGTTGGCAAGGATGTCACGAACCTCAACCGCGATCTCAATAGGCAGTGACTGTTGTAGATGGTTGAAGCGGGTCTCTTGCGACGTGATGTGACTCACTCGGAAGCTTGCCTCGGCTTGAAGGAACCACACGTCGGGGTGCTTAGCGCTGAAGGGGGGCAAACGGCAAGCGACGGCGGAGATGCCAGGTGAAGAGGCAGCGGAGGACACAGAAGCACCGCTGGCGTCGCGGGGAGGGTCCATTCTGAGTACGTGGCTCCGCTGCAACGTCCGGGTCACCAATGTCGCGACGGCGACAGAGAGATGAGAAGACACACGTCTGCACGCTACAGCGCCGTGGACCCAAACTGGGGTCCCCGCTTTATTCCACCCTCGTGCCTAGCGCGCACCGCAAGCGCGTGGTCAGCACTCGCCACTCGTGGCTCAGCCCCAGCGTCATCGTTCCTGGAGCGTGCCCGTTTGCGGCATAAATCGGCTTTAATGCACCCCTTATTGGCACTATACCATTCCCTGAAGTTTGTATTTCTATCAATTTTCTGCCCTACAAAGTTCGAAACGCCGTTTTGAAATGTGTACCTGAAACTATTTGAGACGTTTCCGCATCCGCGCAACATACGCGACAAGTCGGCGTGTGCTATTTCTTGTGGCGTGTCGCGTATCGAATGGTGGCGAAACAAAACATGTGGGCCGGATATTTTTCTGGGGTTAAACTCTACAGCGCTGGGAGTGAAACAGCAGTCTTTGTTTCTAGACGATGTAAATGAGTGCGAAAGCGCATCCCCAAGTTTAATTTTTGCCAATAAAACCACTGCCCCGTTTGGGCTAATTTGAAATTAATTTTAAAAATGTCAAGCTTAAAACCGGCTTTCGCTATTCATGCTAATTTGGGTAGATGAAATTTTGAAACGTAAATACAGAGTAGGAAAAGAATTCGCCCTTATATTTGTTCTTGCCCAAAATATGGCTATTAGCAGCCTATTTTTAAAAAAATGGTAGACACCTGCAGCTTTTCTACTAAACTTGCCTCTTCAATAAAAATATGTCGTCATTTGAGAAGATTACTCACACTAGTAGTTAGTAATAAAACACGACTACATTTAAAAATCTAATATTTGTTAAAATTTCCTTTACAACAATTTTTTGAGGCAGAGGTGTGCTATCAGCACAAACGCTCCATCATTCACAAAATGCAATGATGTTCAGTCAGAAAAAGAATAAGGAAATAATCACAGTACTTCATAGGCGCAAATCAAATGAGAATAGGCACTGAATTACATTAAAGTAAACACTAGTAAGGCCGCCTAAAAATATACTGACTCTTTGTCGCCGAGGCGGTAGTAGCGCAAAAAATTGTAGTCTTCCATCGTCAAGAGAGTGTTTACAAACTTGATGCATGTAACAAGTCGGTGGTGGATTTCCGGTGGGAAACTTTGCTGCATTACCCATATCGGCTTGGAGGTTCTCAATGACTGTAAAACAAATGAGTGACGCATGTTTACCATGAACATAATCCACAACACCAAAGAAACAAAAAAAATTGTCTATACTCCTCCACAGGTGCATGATTTCGGAGACTATACAACGTAATAAAAGTGGGAAAACGTTATAAAAGGCTTCAATGTCTCAAATATTTACCTACCTTGATGCAAAAGGTTGAGCGTGTGTGATAATTACATAGCTTGATTATCCTTTGGTTCTATAAAGGACGATTGCGGTCATCTAAGAAACTAGTGTACCTTTTTTTATAATAATTCGTAACGTGTAAGAAGCAAAAATCAATTAGTACGAAACTTGTCTTAACTATTCCCTGTTAGCCTCTATTTTAGAGCACCAAAGTACTTTACCGTACATGTTATCCTATGATCGTCTACTTGTGCGTTACTTTGGGAATGTCTCCTTTAGGGCAAAATTTAAATACTTGGTTTTTGATTATTCATTCTTAAAGTTGTAACAAGAGCCACCATTGATACGAATATATTAAACGCAAAATACCAGTCTATAGACGCACACAAGGCAATAACACACAGGTAAGCGGCATTGCCTGCAAAACGATATTTATAAAATTTTGCCTCGCCAAACAGCGGAGAAAGTAATAGTAAAACGTACATCTCAAGCCTGTTCCCAAGAAAATATGGGACGTATACAGCCAGCATTAGGGTACTAAAGAAACATAAATATTTATGATTGGTAACCTATGCAGTTGTCTGATGCGACGCTGAATATAACAGCTGTTTCAAAGACCCCTATTACTTAACACGCACTCTTATTAGGTTAAGCTATAAAAGAGTGCTACGGAGTAGCAGCTGAACAGAAAAGAAGTACAGGGATTACTAGAAAAACACACGATATTTTCAATATCTTGCAAGTAAATCATTTCCAGAAATGCTAATATTTTCTCTGCAGTAATCGCCCTCATTCCTTTACAAGAATAATATGGAAACTTTGTTTCCACATATTGTTTCCATATTTTGTTTATTTTGCCAACAAAATATGATGTTTATTCTCAAAAATAATTTACTAGCGGAAGTGCCACCAGTGATTAAAATAAGTATCCAAAGTAGATTATTATAGACCAATTGTGCTTCAAATTATACAATACAAAAGTAAAAAGAACAGAGCAGGGAATTTTCTGGGTGGTTGCATAGAGCGGCGCCTGTATTTTGGGCAAAGCAGGAGCGAAGAAATTTTGGAGGTAGGGAAGCTGACATATTTTTTGTAGTGTAAATGGGGCTTGGTGATTCGCTAGTCACAAAAAAAACGTAACTCGATTGTGCCCTGTAATTACTAGACGTGATAATGCGATACACTCAGGCAATGCCGCCGTATATTTCTAATTTGTGAAAAAATCCTCAATCTACGATTGTAGCTTTGATGTAAACTGGTACGGTTCACTAACGCTTGTCACAAAAAGAGACCGAAATATATAACACAGATGCTATTTATCGGACGTTTTCAGTGATTGCTTTCGATATGCTACAATATATATTTGCGGGTGAAAAGATATTGCTGCAGCTAAACAAACGTATGATCGGATCACATGGAAAAACTGCGTTTTCTGGGTGAATCACAAATTTTGTTCGGCCCTTACGCCTTGCAGATGTTAGGCCACTGAAACTGGAAAGGGGCGGACCACGGCTTTTATCCTATAATTGATGAAGCAGGTGCTGTAAACTGCGTACGAACTTTGTTACGCAATTGTGTGTTAATTTACGCACCCATTTAAGCCGAGCAATGACGACATGGACAAGGTCGACCTGGAATCCTCACAATGTTTCTTTAAATGGCACATATGCGTAGATATATAGTAAACCACCATCTAAGGGTTCGCTGGAAGGTTGCCTCTACCTTGACATTGGCGCTCTGCGCCTCCAGTCAACTTTTCCCCAGTGTTGGAATACGATGGCGGAGGCAGGCGGACTCCCGGAATTGTTCGCGGTGCCGCTGTCATTACAAAACGCTACTTGTTACCTTTCTCCCTCACACTTGGTACGAGCAGACTGCCCGCGGCATGCGTAACGTCACACGTACGCTACCAGAAAATGAGCCTTTCCATTTTCTCTTATACCTTCACCGATGGCGCTTTTGCTCTTCACGCCGACTGTGCGAGAGTGTATGTACAATGATGAACTAAAGAAATGAGAACAGCGAAAAGATGCATCCGTAACGCACAAATAGCTTAATTTCATTTCATCCAAGTAATGTGTCCGGTGTAGTTACTGCTGTAACAATGTCAGCAAATGTGTGTTTTCAAATGGTGCAACTAGCGGTCTATTATTTTATCTCGAAACTCATATTCTTAGATCTTGCGAGCTTCGGTTCATATTTTCGTGTTCGCGTTAATATTGTTCAAGACTGTTCGTCCCCAACTCGTGTGGCTCCGAGAAAGCTACCAGAGTCTAGGGGGTCATTGTCCTATGTATTTCTATTCTGCGCCGTTGTCTTTTCCGGGCTTTTCGGAGATCAATGGATCTTGTGCGTTACAAAAACAATTTTTCTTCTTCACCTATTTCCGTACCATCCGACGTGCCGAAGGGATATGTTTTGGTCAGCTTTTTCTTTTTCTGGCAGCACTATTACTTGCGATTTTATTACTTTCAGATGGTAACTTTGTTCAGTTTTGATTGCTTCATTGCAAAAAAACATTTGGAAAATTTTCAATTGCTTCGAAATGACCAGAATCTTTTATGATCGTTCTGGACCAGATGAATGTGTCATATAGAGATTGAGATGAATAACGTCTAACGGTAAAAAATTACCGCTATTTTATCACCCTTTATTGTTTTTTCCGTGGCAGGAGAATTGCACGCACACCTCTGCACGCATACCCACTTGTAATATTCAAATATATTATTGCAGGGAACGCCTTTATTGTCTGCATGACTAATAAGGCATATCACATGTAGGCACTTTCACTACTCATTTTACGTGGAAACTAGGGAGAGTTATCTAGTGGCCGAGAACACGTTGATAAAATTTCTACTAAAATACCTGCTTGTTGTCGGGATCCCTCTGAAGATATTTTAGGCCACCTCTTCATATTGGGCAATCAAAAATTCGCTTCGTTATTATTAATACACACGTGACACTAGCGACCTACTCGAAAAATGCCTACATTCAATAGACTTTCCAAAAGGTTCCCCAAACTTTCAACGGTACGTTTTGTTATTGCTTTACATATCGCATAATAGCTTCGCGTTTTTTATATCCAACCACAATCTGACATCTTCCAACTGCGGACCTTCTGGTTTATGAGCTTCTCGCATTCGAAAGCGCAAACATTTGCAAATATTCACCAGTTATATTGGAAATGATGTGGTGGAATAAACTGCTTTCTCGGACGTATATGCAGTGACTGACATTTTGCGATGCCTTGTCACAATTTTGTTTACAATCATTTTTTTTTATTTGCCGCTGACTATTTTTAATTTTGGTAGCAGTTGCCATCATATTCATTTTGGCTTTTGCCAGTCAAAAAGTTTTTGACACTCTTGTGAGATTCAGCAATCTTTGTTTTGTGCGTTTTTACGTGGTTCTGTATATATGTTTGTAGTTTTACACTTCCTCACACTTATTTCTGAATATTTTTGAAGTTAGGCTTGCTGTGTGTCCCTTGAGTGTTAGATGTCGCCCCAAAAGCCCTGGAGGAAAATGAACTTAAAACATTGTTTTACAAACCGATGATGAGGACAAGCGAGGTACATAAGTGCTTCAAGAAAAAAAATGATTGCTGTGGCCACACGCGAACCTCGGTATTTCGCGTTATGAAGCCGACCTCGATGACATTGCGCGTATTGTATAAGCAGCTTCGTTTCTCATAAAAATGAGTTTGATTTTTTTATGATTTGTGTCCCAGCCTACGTTATACCCTCACCTGGGGCTCGTGCACGTACCTAAATGAATTACAGATTTGACATTAAATTTAAAATTTAAGACAATCAATTAGCGAACATCGCCTTATTTTCTTGCTTGACTGCGGTCATACAGTTTAAGGTTCATAGGCACCCGTTATACACTAGTAGGCATGTGTTTAGGATTTTTCCATTCCTCTGCATGTGTTTTTTTCCTGTCCTTGAAATAACCGAAGGTTCATGAACAGAAAAAAAACTTGCATCATTGTATTATGACTGCTAGCGAAATGAATATTCCAGATACTGGGTATTTTTCCCGTAAGCACCAGACACGTCGGTGGCTTGAAATAATAACAAAGGGGAAAGGTGTAACTCTTTTGTTCACTCGCATTCTATAAACACAAATGCGTCAGCCTGATTTAGCGCTCTTGTAAAAGTAAACAAAACGTAACTGAGACAAATGCCGTTTTGACAAAATGTAAATCAATAGAGAACGTGAAAACATTTACAGCCAACGTAGGGCTTCGAGAACGCATAAACATGTTACTTGTATTTTAAAGGTCTTTTTGTTGGGCGAGATGGTGAATTGTCTCAAATGGGGTAGACTGCGCTAACGAAGACGCCACACAGAGAGAGTAACACAAAGACTGCGCCTGTCTTTGTGTACCTCTCTCTGCGTGGCGCCTTCCTTAGCGCAGTTTACCCCTTTTGAGAAAGGGTTACGTGTAGCCTCTCGAACCAGCTCAGGAGTACAATTACTTTTATAAGTCGATTAGTAATTCTTCAGATTAACCACGCTGTTCAGTGTTTGTTCGGGAGATTTGCAATGTTTTCTGAACAGAACTTGTGATTTCAACTAAAAATGTAGATTGCTAAAATATGATGGTATTAGCACTACCGTGTGGAAGTTTTACGATGAGCGCTTACCCGTAGTTTTCATCAGTATATCTGAGTGATTGGAACTAAATACTAGGCTTGCAGCGTGACACCGAACTGCAGTATACACTTTCGGGTAGTGCACGATCAATTTCTTTATAGCATACAACACTACCTTTCGTTATCATTAGGTGAGGACTAACCTTTCGGAGTTGTCTTAAGATATCACACGATTTTACTTTTCTAATCTTTTGCTTCCTCAACTGCAAACCGGCTGAATCTTTGCTAGTGTTAGAAGCGTGTATGCTTGGCAATTCTCACACACGAGTTGTTCATTCACCGCATGCAAAATTTTCCATGACACGGAAAACCTACCTCATATAAATCTCTTAAGTTCGCCATACGATGGGCTACACACAGGCAAACAAGAGACAAAAGCAGGGTGCACCGCATTATAGAAATTGTTTCTACAATGAAATGACGGCCTGTTGCAGCTTTCTGGAAAACCTGCTTCTACGCACAATACCCAACCAACGTCAGGCAGATGAGGACTGCTTTTCAAATAATTTTTTGGTATTGTTGAATGCATTGTTGTTTGAAGACTGTCAAGTCCACGTGAATATACTCGAATACGCCGTATTGTGGGCTGCCCAAATTTTCTTGTAACAGCTGGAAGGAGGAACGTGGGTAGAGCGCAAAGGGTTTGATTGTATGCTTGGAGAACCATAATGATGACCTTGTCAGAACTTGCTCTCGAGAATAACTACAAAGATCCCAGAGCAGAAATGCTTGTCTTTTTGAAGCCAAGACAAATGCAAAGGTTGCGAAATATAGAAGAAAAGACATTAGGAAAGATGCTCTACACAGAGCAATGAATTACCTTCGGGCTGGCTACCATCGAAAGGGCACGCTGTGTTTTTACTTTTATAGTGCTTGCTTCTTTTGATAACACTGTAAATATGTTGTTTTTATAACACCCTCAAAACATGAAACAGAAACTTTGCACTTTATTAACTTTCGCTGCTGAAACCAGGTATTTCTTGTATCTTTAACTTGCCGTAAGAAAAGGTTCCTCCACATATGCTCCTGATATAAATGATTCTGTACAACACGCGCAGTGCGAGAGCCTATACATCGTGTAGACACGCTTGGAGGATAAGGTAGCATGGTGCTTTTTAGTTCTTCGCCAAACTAACTGCTCCATCCAAACGTGCGGGCAGTATAATCCGGAAAATAAGTACCAATTTATTTGGGTGACGATGCGACAAAAAACCGCGGTTATAAACAATTGCAATCTGTCGGGGCTCATCGCTTTGTTCAGCATTTCTTACCCTTATTTTCTTATGCAAATAAAAAAGACACAGGCGCGAGGTATACCTGAGTTTTCGGAATATCAATGCCTAGTCTTAAAAGCATCTTTGGCTCTTACACCATGTACAGATGGTTGACTGGCGAGGACAAAATGGCCATGCTATTTGCCTAAGATTTACCACACGGTTTTATACAGTTGTGTCTGCAATACCACAATAAGTACGCAGTTGTACTAAGCAATGCGCACCAGGACGACGAGGCATGAAGACATGAAGGTTGTAACACGTTGTGGTTGGGTTTACTACAACTTGGCTAAATGCTTTTTATACCACTTCGTAACACCACAATAAATCAGCCGATTGCACGTCCGGCTGACGATGACGCCTGCGCTGTTGGCCTGACAGCGAGAAACCTTCCGGCGTTGTTTGCGGCAGCGTTCCTCGTACGCGACGTTCCCTCTCACCTTCCGGCATCACAATTAAAAAGCGTGCACTCCCCACAGGCTGCGACACGTCACATCCGGGCTCGAAAGCAAGCAGACCTTTCTTTTCTGCTTACTCACTAGGACTTGGAGGGTGCGCACACCATGCCGACGCTACGAAAATGTTTGTATGTCACCAACACATGTTGCTCTGCGGTGAAATACCCATACATTCCCTCTCCTCGTTCTGTTAGCTCATCTCAAAGAGTTTTGTTTGCGCATGTGCACTGTTTTCTGCAAAGGACCCTCCTGGCTGTGGACAGACATTTTCCTTAGGTATATACTTCTTCGCTGTGAAAGCTAGGCGTATTATCTTTTGGTGACTTTATAAATATATCTTCCCGATTGGGGTACCTGACTTTTATGCAATATTTGGGAATAGTGAAAGCGAACCATATAAACCTGGTGGCAACATGAGTTGCTCTATGACACCATTGCCACTACTGTTAACGTTCCACAAAATTCTATATCCAAGTAGAAGTGCGGGCTCAGGCTTCAGCAGTCAGTGCTTGATGGAAGAGCCGGTTTTGTATTTGTAGAAACATAGATGCCCATCAGAATCACATATACTTATCACCCGCAGTTATTGCAAGCGGCTGAAGCTGGCAGCGTTTAGAGCCATACAAGCAGGTTAAAAGATACAGGAATATTTTCTTGAAATTGCCGCTGAAAATTGGTACTTATGATGAAATTAAAATTCTGTTATTGTGTCAGCGCCATTCACGTGATAGATTGCTGTGTCGCTACAAAACTAGTAACATCTTTATCTTCCACATTCGTTCCACGGCTTCTTTTAAATAAAGCAAGTAAATTACAAAACATATTTACATCTTTTATTCTATCCAACTAAAATTCCTCTATCAATAAATCCAACTTTGTCACGCAGAATAAACTGCGACGTATTCCGGAACCGTGGCGGTGCACCAAGAACGTTCACGTACAGATTATTAAGATGGTAGTGCCTTGCCAGAATATGCGTTCTCTTCGTAGTTTGATGTGATAGTAGCAAGGAAAGTTACGTTAGAGGAAACACAGGATCAATGCTTCAGGGGCAGTCAACTGCATAAATTTAAATTGTTTAGATAAGCGCTAAGCGCACTTGTGTGTGTATGTGTGTGTGTATGCGTGTGTGTGGGTGTGTGCGTGTGTGACGGCGTGTGTGTGCGTGTGGTGTGTGTGTGTGTGTGTGTGTGTGTGTGTGTGTGTGTGTGTGTGTGTGCGTGCGTGCATGCTTGCATCCTTAAGCAAAGGACTAGCTACAAGGGCTCCAGAGGTCTTCCTAGAGTATATTTGGTTATCACTGGGTTATCACCTTATTGTTGTTGTTACGAAGAACGACACAATTGAGACCTGGGCCATGGCCGCCCTTAGCGGGGACGATAACTTTACTAACCCGGTCTACACGACGATGGTAATTAAGAAGCGCATACCCATCGGGAGATTCAACATCCTCCCGCGCGCGCAACGTTCGTATCTGGTCTTAAACAAACGCTGTCCCACACACCCAACCTTCTAGCTGTTCAACAGCTTCAGCAGCTGGCGCTGTGTATCGAACACGTTCCTGCGATGCAGTACCTTGTAGCGCTGCTTCAGTGCGTTCCCCTCGGGACGATTCTCGCGCAATGAGTCCCGCAGTCCATCCAAAATATTGAACCGCACGTGGGCTCCTCGTAGCAGTATGCACGCAGGGGCCGCTTTGTCATGTCTTGTACAACTGTGAGCTGCGGCACAAGTTAAACGTGCGCATCCGACACACGCCGTCACCCAAGTAAGAGCTTTTCTTCTTTGGCGCGTTAAGAAACTGCAGGGTTTGCACTGCCGCGCTACGCTTCTGCTGCCTGGTATGGCAACCTGAACCAAACGGTGGTGAGGTAGGTGACTGGCTGCTCGACCTTCAGCTTATCTCGGAGCTTGCCCTGACCCTCATTGTGTTTGGCGACGCCTTCTCTGTGGCGGCTCAGCAGCTGGGAACAACGAATGCTTCTTCTGTCGGTGCGCACGAACGCGTGGCTATGGCTCTGTTGCTCCACAGGACGCTGAATTTCATCAGGTCGAAGCGGCTCGTCTTATTCCCCACTCCCACAGGCGAGAAATCGTTGTGGGGTTTCAAAATTGTCCGCAATCATAGTGTACTTTTTTCTTTTGAAAAGGTCATTCCTTGGAACGCTACCCTGAATTGCTGTCACCTCTTTTGCTTCCAGCGGTGCATCCGGCGTCTCGCAGCTTTCACGACAGCCAAGCGCCGCCATGGTGAAGCGGCCGACAACCAAACTGTGCTCCAAGCTCGCGTTTCCTGTCCTTAAGTTATGGACCTATTTTGGCGAAGCTGATGTCTGGAAAGTCTCAATGATTGATGGTACCTGCAGTTCTCATGCAGCGAATTGGCCGGTATATTCAGATTCGTCTTGTCCCTGCCTCGGGTTTTCCTTTTGCCGGTTTCCGATTCTGGCGAACTTGCTTTTGTGCGAGGTGTCAGCTCGATATGCGTTATTGATGTTTCTTGACAAGGCTTAGGTGTTTCGTTACATTGACCCGAAATGGTCAGCAATAGCGGTTCAGACTTCCTAACCTCAGGAACGCAGAACGAACCAGACTCGAACCTGGGTGCAGCGTTCCGCTGTAACTTGACAATTGGTGATAGCCGGAGTTAAGGATGCTCCGGTAAGGCTTCCTCATTCATGAAGTCTAGAACTTCTGGTTCGCAAGGACGTCGTTTTTGGCGATGGTGATCTAAATCACTCTTTCAAGGGGTGGCATTTCTGCGTCTGGGGGGACCAATAAATGCGTCAGCAGTGAAGCAGATGGGGTTCGTTCTTTTTGCTGACAGAAATAAAAGAAACGTCCAATTCCCTATCTGTTCAAGGACGTAGTTTAAACGTCAAGTTTTATCTCATGAAAGCTGAAGAGAGCCATCGTCCCAAAACGAAGCTCCTTCGAGCGTGTCGGGATAGCTCAAGCGGATAGGTGACGGCCTAGTAATCCCAAGGACGCACTTTGATTCCGATCACGGAGAGCATTCTCTTCCAATTTATTCATCATAATGTGCCATTTATTTGTGATAAGTTGACTTTAAACAGTTCGTTTTGGTTGCGAGATCGCCATATGTGTGACCAGGAAAGCTCCCGTTCAGAAACTTTATTTTGAAACAACCCCACTTCAGACCATGCTCTGGTCCGTGCAGTTTCTCATTGCACTTCTGTATTTTTGTAGATCCACCTTCAGTTAGCTGCCCCTCAAAACAGGAGACGAGAGTCAGTCAGACTGCGCCAATGGAAAATGAAAGCTGCGTCGGTGTCAGGAAGTCTGGTACATTTGGAGTATTGTAACAACGTTCCCGTGGGCATTGTCGGTGAATGGGATTTCCCCTAAGTCTACATGGTATTGGTGTACTGGCCTTTATTTAGAGAGAAAATGTCGTGTACTGAGGTGCATACAGTGCTAGTTTCAGGTTACCTTAATTATACTGCTTGCTGCCTGTGAAGGTAGGGTAAGGCAGGGGTAATTAAATTCTGTTAATTTTATTATCTTTTAGCGTATTGTCCGTGATGGCACGACCACTGTACCTCTCTAGGGAGATGCTTGGTGCCCGAATATTTATCTCACGGGGAAGCGACTCGGCCGAAGGATGACAAACATCTCTTCAGCACCACGTATCCAATTGATGTTGTAGTCACGATGGAACTGAGTATTTAACATGTTCGGCTGCAAAGACACGTAAAATGTTCGGGCCATTCATTTTTAAACGACCGTATTTTTTGAGTATGAGGCACATAAGCTGTCGCATGTCTTGGGATTTCGTTACAAGCTGTTTAAGTAAATTTTAGGGTGAGTACTTACATGAACGCTTACGAGGGCAAGTGGGGCTTCAACCATTGGCCCCTTTAATTATTCCGTGACGTCTTACCACCTGCTGTTCTGTTCAGTTAGGATAATCCCGCACTCATATCACACAGCAGTCTGAGTGTGAGCGCTTAGACGAAGCCGAATTCTTTGAGGCGCGGTTTTGCAACAGCAGCCGTTATATTCAGCGTGTGTGGAGTCCAAATATTGTACAACCGAAATGCTTTTCTTGTGCCGATTACGTAGCCAGGAATTTGAAGCCTTAACAAGTTTGGAGGCTACTCGTTGTATAGACTGGCAAAAGTAATAAACCCATTCAGTGTCTAGCTGCGAGAGTTCTGATAACACCCGTTCTCAAATCCAGACGTAACCGTAGTTGGGCTGATTGCTTGTCCCGGGTGCCCGTTTTTCTGCCACGCCCACACACCCAAGAACATAGTTTTTACAAAATAAATCAATTGAACCGACAAGGCCCTGAACAAATTTGGTTGCACAGTATCTCTAACACCTGGAGGGTTTAAATTTACCGCGCCTTTTGCAGAACATCTCGTCATCCAGCGTCAGGAATAGCGTGCTCCACAAGCGACATTTAGTGGTACAAAGGAAACGTTTCTAGTAATTGTGCCAACGGTATTATCCGCAAGGGAATATTGAATGGCCGTCACAAAAACCCCGTGGGCCACTGTGCTGTCGCCTCTACATTGGTGACGATTTGTCAAACGAACCATACGCCGAAGTTCTTCCCAACAGTTCAGCACTACATCCAGTGCTCCCGTAAGTGCAAATTGGGGGGGGGGGGGCGAAAGGGAGATTCCACCTTTAACCCCACAGGGTTACTTCAGCCTGTTGATCCGCCAAAGGAGCCTCTCCACCATGTCAGTGCTGCCTCTCTGGCCCATTTCCCGCCTAAATAGGGCGTAATAAATGCATTATGCTGGTGAAGTCAGTAGCTATCTCAGCAGCAACTACGGCTGAAATTGCTGCGTTAGTCGCCTCCCAAATGTTTTAGATGCGCCCCATCTCTTGCTCTGAGGCATGTCCCTCCTGCGTCGTCGTCGGCGGAGGCGGCGTCCGTCCGCAGCCCTCCTCCGTTCGCCTTTCCCACAGCTGTGTGCAACACTCTCCCTCTGGCGCATTAGCATAAAGACAACTGGCGCACTTAGTTGGCGCGCACTTCGCTGCGTTAACGCTGCGTTAACAGCTGCTCCGGTGCGCATGTGCGCGCATGCGCGACTCTCCCCCGTGGTCTCCGCTCCTTGAACCCAATGGAAACGCCAATTGAACCCCCAGATGCGCCGCATCACACCAGGGTTCCCTCGCGGGGAGACGGAGGCAATTTGTTTTTCTTTTTTTTATGCAGCTTCGCATATTTTCGCAGACAAGCAAGTTTTACAATTCATTCACGCAGTGCGCTGTTATACTGACACGCTAATCATGTGAAAAAAATGCGTACCATCCGAAGATCAGAAGGTTGACTAAAAGACCTGACAGGATGCTCGAAGACGTGCTTTTATATCTATCGTATTGGAACAATAACCTTAGAACGACATATAACTATACAATAGATTTGTCTAACCAACGGCAGTGCAGGAGCACACAGCAAGGGCTCCATTTTAGCTGGTTTATGGTCGGACTTCCGCTAATGTTTCAGATGGGGTTGAAAGTGTTCACGAAGACGCAGGGGCAGTGACAATGTATATTTCGGAGAAAAGTCCGAAACATCATGCGTGGAAGTATGACAACGAATCCAACGTCAGCAGCGTGGAGGTATTACTCGCTGAAATGAAAGCACATTGACGGATTCTACGGTCACAGATGCACTGGGTGGTTATGAACATTCGTTCGACACCACATGGGTTCAGAAAACTGCTAAGTCGGTAATTAGAGACCTGAAAATGTTTGTTCCGCCTTAACGAGTTGTAGGATGAAGTAACAGGTCATGGTAGAACAAACGTTTGGCGACGGAGGCCACTTTTTGAGGTAGGACAAGAATAAGAATTTATCATACTTGCCGGGAGCTGGCCTCATTTATCCAAACCAGGAAAATTTCAAACATTCGATGGTTAGACCTACTTGTATCTCTCAGATGCACCGAACCTAGCAATGCGAGGGGGACTTACTATGTCTTCTCCTTTGAGGAATGTCCGCTGTGCTTCACTACTGCAGTCCTAGAGTCAAGACGATGGTTCTTGTGAAGTCTGGGCAATGCCACCACCTGGTGGTTGGGCAAAGCAGAAACACTTTGATAGAGAACGCCTTGCAGTGATAATAGCGTCGAGGGCGATTATATCTTTCTGGCGCAGGGACGGTGCGTGTAATTTTGTTCAGAAGAGAGGACGTTGTGTCGTCTGTGCTCTGGAATGCGACTGTGGTAATTCATATTCCGTTTTCCAATATTCTCAATGATCGCTCCTAGTGGGCGTTAAAACTACATCTAGCGCTATCGAATACAACCTGCTTCAAATATTTACATTAACTGTGTAGTGTATGATGTGTAATAAAAACGATATTGGAGACAGAATATATAAAAAAATTACTTCGTGAACATGGTTTACCAGAGGGAAAATTTATCTTGAATTATAGATATTTTTTAAAGGAATCCACAGAAAGCTGATTTCACAACACTGGTGTCGACATGGCCAGCCAAAACTTTGACCTCCTTCCTATTTGTGTCTACAGCGAGACAAAGGACTCTTCCAAAGATATGAAACAGCTTCGCCGTAAGGTTCTCGACTCCATTCCATGCCGCCTTGTTTTCTTAGCCTGTAGCTCCATGGAATCTTTCTCTTCTCTTGTATTGTTTGCTGTATGTTGGCAACCGTAACTTTAAAAAAGTTGGTGCACCTTTCTTCGTCCATCCCCTTCACACGACTCCCCCAGCGCATTTTTTTTCGACGAATTTGAACAACAGTATGTCTTCACTAGTTTGTTGCCTCATCCACGCGGCTGTTTTATTATCTCCAGCTCCTCTGAAAGTTGCGAAGTAAGGCTCTTTGGGCTGTTGCAAGTTTGTTTCAAGAGTACTCGGTCAATTGCTCAAGAGTGCTCTATAGAGCTGTCGGTTAGTAACAAAGCTACATCACTGCCAAAGGTTTTGAAATACCTACCGAATTCAGCCAAGCCAGCAATGTTCGTACACTAAATTTTTTTCGTGGTTTGCGTCGCACCATGTTACAACAAGGAATTTATTTTTTGAATATTGAAAACCGCAAAATTATGGCTGTATTGCACGTGTTCAGTGGGCTAAATTATGAACAGAGTAAAAGACTTTCAAGCCTGGATTACAAAAGCTGACCGCAACACTTTAAAAATTGTGATGGGATGTAGAGGAATTATATTATTCTAACCTCTCAAGTCCTAGTGTCACCGATCCGCCTTCCTTCGAACAATAATTGTCTCTGTAAATTGGTTAAGTTTATACTACGTAATCGCAAAGAAGTACAAATTATGGGAATTTATTTCTTTATTTATAGATACTGCAGCCCATAGAAGGGCTTTGGAAGGATCGGGAAGAGGCAGGTACGAAAAAGAATCCACGTCTAATATGCTGTGAAGTGAAGTCCTAGCGCGATGAACTATACAACGAATAAAACCAAGAAACATGGTGGCAAGAAACAGAAAATAGAAAATATGACAAAATGGAAAAAACGCACTCAAAGGGAATTTGAGGTCAACAAAAATTCACTCAAAGGCAAGGAACGTACGTGACCTGGCAACTCATTCCAATGTTGAATCGTGCTTGGAAAGAAGCTCAATTTGAGTGCGTTAGTTCGGGCGTAGAATGGTGTGGTATTAAGATGATAATGGCTGGCTGAAGAAGGCCAGGAACACATTACTACATATCTTTTGGTAACTTGCCGGAAGAGTAGATGATTGAGTGAAAAAAAATTCCGCCATCTCCACGAAGTGAATGATGATAAGGGGGCGAAGCTAAAATGCTTATCGGTAAAACCGTGAAACATTCGCCCACACATCATATACAGACTCGACGTGTTGTTATAGGTCTTCTTCACGGCGGGCACCATCTGAATGAGTGAAGGACATAAGGCGCGTTCGTAGCCATGCTCGCGTCACGGTTTGTAGTGCAGTGGGAAGAGCGCCACGTACCTCCCGTCGCAGCCAGAGAGTCGTGGGATCGAAACCGGGCGCCGCCGCGTCGAAGCCACCACTCATCACTCGCAAAGCTTGAGACTTCCCACCGCTCCGTTGACAAGCCCGTCGACGACGTCGATGTTTGTGCGGATCGTGTAGGGCTTGTTTGGGACGATGAGAATCTCCATGGGTAAGTTGGCAAATTCGGTGTTTGACATTTTAGCCACCTGGCCGTCGCCTTCTCCAGAGCGTCTTGTGTAGCGTACCCCCGGTACGTGTCTTGAGCTCGCAGACGACGAACGACAACCTCTTCTTCTTCCTCTCCTCCTTGCTGGGTAGCAACGAGCGCGTTGAACAATTTGACCTCTTCGTCCGATCTTTGGCTGCCCAAACCCTAGGGGCATCCTGCCATAATCATCATCAGCGTTATGTACACGGCAGCAACGAGGGACGGGACAGTGCCCGAGCAAGGGGAGCTTCGCCCCTAAAAGCTTGAGTCATTCGTTGCTCCACCGCTATGAAGTTGTGATAGGTTAAAGATGGTAATGCTGACGTAGGTGAGAAAGCAGTGTCGTATCGCCGGAAGATGCCTACGGCGCGGAAGTGAAATTGACGGCGCCATGTTTGTCCGCGAGACTAAAGATCGGGTTGTCCACGTTTAGTTCAAGTAATTGTTTACGAAGTATGCTCAATCGTATCCTACCAAATCAACGTGTTTTGTTTCGTGCACTCCGCTGACTGCGTCCAGATTCACAGGTCATCCTTCTTCCCAGCGTGAAAAGTCACTATTTTTATGGTAATTCTGTGTGGAAACTGCAAATATACCTGATGATAACCCGTTTGTGTGATCTGTTTATCCATATCGGATTGTGCTGAGATGCAAAATATCGCTAACTTTGTTGGTTCGTTTGGGTAAGTACTGTACCGGAAAAATTAGGAGGACACAATGACTTAATTCGCAGGTCTCCGCCCCCAGGGTGTTATATATCCTTCAACGAAGCTCTTCTAAAGGAATCATAAATAAATTTTGAAGGCCCAAATTACATTGCCAGGTCTTTCTCACAGCCTCTCCCGTGCTTTTCTGTCAAGAAAATGTCGATATCAACTATTTAGTAAAGGACGATCTTCTGCAAGTCATTATAAAAAGACAAGACCTACTTTGCTCTATTCTAACCCACCTAAACTTGTATTGCGACCAAGCAAGTGCTCTCTGATCACGCCTGAGGACCTTGTCCGACAACGCAAATATGGTTTTAATATTGTAAGTCCCATTAGAAGTTCTCCCGTATCGGCTCCATCAGAATAAATGATGATAAGTAGCTTTTGAAATCGTTGCTATCGTGAGGACGCCAATTGAATGTCGGCGGAATGGACGTTTTTTGGCCACTTCGCGCGGAAAAAGTGCATAACACCGCCGATAGCAAGTGCCAGTCTGCTCAGCCATACAACTGTCAGATTCAGACATGAGAAGGTCGGATTTCTGCGAAAAAGGTAATATCAAATCATCTGGGTGACAAGTTTTAAAATACAAAAAAGCAGATCTTAATTCAAAATTTGCCATAACAATTGCGGTCAAATTGACGTGCTACATCAATCTGTTCCGACCAGCTACGCTTTTAGCACTGTGTCGCCATCACAACATACACTAATTCCCAAAACATTCTATCACAAAATCTCCCCGACCTCCCCGTTGGGAGTTGATCGATCCCGGCCCACGCAGGCCTTGGAAAACGAGGCAGGCCATGACGAGCTCGAGGTCTCACGAACCGAGCAGACCCCAGGCTCTTTCCTTACCATAGGACCAGATCCGCCAGGGATAGACTGGCAACGTTCCACGACATCGCCGCCTAATACTGCCTCGCCCGCCGTCAATATTCTCCCGCAAACACAACTGACCCATAGACAAGAACGTATCTGACGACTTCTGCAACCGAAATTCTCCTTTGCAGGGTGGTACTTAACCCCATTCATCCCTCCTGTACCGATCAACTAACTGCCCCGCGTGTGGCATCATGCTACAGTCCCCCACTCTATGTGGGGCTGCTTCTGACCCATTTCCTTTCAATCACCTCTGACAAGCAGTGGGAGGCATCCCTGGGTAGCTCTGACCCGGGAGTAGAAACTCACTCGTGGACAGAGGTGCTCTGTCACCGACAGAGATGTGTCGGCGGCCACACACGCTCCTCTGAACAACATAACAAAAACTTTTTTATAGAAGGGAATACTAAGAAAGAGGGAGGAGGGAGTTTTAAAGATTACATTTGGCGGTCGACGCCTGAGGAGTGCACGAATTCCCACAGGAGTAAAGCAGTGTCTGCCGTGCCAGTGGCAGGTTGCAGCGGCGTTGTCCAGCCCACAAGCTGCTGTGCGCCGGGCGGTAGACACTTAGAATGTCGGCACACTCCCACAACATGTGGTGTACGGTGGGTGCGGCTCCTCTGAAGCAAGAGGTGCAGGCAACTGCGGCCACAGGTTGCTAATCCTGGACGGCATGCTTTTGACGTTTGGCTCAATAAAAGTTTATTTCTCTCTCTCTCAAAACAAATGAAGTAAGCGAAATATTGAATACACGTAGGCCCCCTTATGGTACACCTAGTATTCAGGGACTAAAGAGTGTAACATTAGTGGCTGAAAAACAAGAAAAACAGACAAGTACGGATAAATGTTTTATTGCAGGTATGATTATCCAACTATGAGTATCGGTGCACCCGGTCGATTGGCAGTTTGTTGTGGTGGCTAAGAGAAGTGATCATGTGATTTTTTTGCCTTCCGCATCGGACAGAGTAACATTATGTCTGCCTCTTAATGCAGCGACAAGACGTTTTCATCGTACTATTCGCATGCAGAGCCATGTAAAGCTAAAAAATAAAAGCGGTGCACTACCAAAAATATGTCGAGAGTTATCTATGCCCTCTGAAGTGACATGGAGCCCGTTTGGTTTGCACAAGTCAGGATGCACCTGCGTGCATTTTGGCCGAATTCTCGCATGTTCGCGCTACACGTTTTCTAAATTGCGATGCTGGGTAGGAGTAAAATACCGCTCGACAAGGTGTAATAACGGTAAGCTGAAGGTACGTCAAATGTGGTGAGGCGCCAAATCAACATTACGACAGACCTAACGATGCTCCTTTCATACCATGCTAGGGACATATGCTCTTGTTTTTGTCCTCTTTTTTCAGACCCGCCCTTTTAAAGGACATACACGCCACAATCTTCGCTCTTACCCTCCAAACGTCGGCCTCTTAAAGTCGACCACACACCTTCCCGTGGCGAAAATTCGGAGCATCTACTAATTGGCATGCTCTTCGTTGTTCATTCTTTATGGTATCAGGAAATTGCAGGACTAGTAGTACGCAACTTTAGAATATTTAAGCTATTGTGTGCGGAAATTTGGAGAATCGCTTGCTTATACGTAATCCGTTGTGTGCCAACCTTCCTAATTGTTTTCTTTATAACGAGATTGCGGTGAGAGTCGCGTTAGCGGGGTTATTTTATTTATAGCGCCATCTTTCGGTCCCCACTCATATACCCCGGAACACAACATTCTTTGCCACACCTTCATGGCATAGAAAAAGGTCATAAAAGAACAAAGGTACAGACAATTCTTTTTTTATATAAAATACAGGTTACAAGGCAACTAGTAAAATATCTTCTCACCATTTCTGTTTTTTTAATGGCAAACCCTTCTTTCAAGCGGGTGTTAACTCTTTTGTGTATGCTGCTTTTACCACATTGTGTGTTGGAGCGTGAAGTATGGCCATCGATGGGGGGACTAAGAGTACAGAAGATGGCTCCAACTGCTGTGTTATGATTGCATCTCAAACCAAATCAAATAAAAAACAGCCGATAACGCGATTCCACCATTATACTCTGTTTCATTCACTTGTGATAATTAGTTGAGAGTGATGTCCTGGTCGTTAGAGAACTACTCTGTGCTATCAATAAAAAGCCCTATGCGGAGACAGTAAGGATTCAGAAAACGGTTGTAACTGCTGTTTTTAACGGAACTGTAGGGAAACATTGTATAACGATGAGCCTTTAAGACGACTTTCCGATTACGCAATCACAGCTCACCCTCGGTGGTGAAACCTTTTAGCATCAGCGCGGTTCACAGGGACATTGAAGGCAAATAGCAAGTTTGGCTCAGCCCTCTACGCGTTGATTCGGCGGCGAAACATGCTCAAATGCCAGGAAAGTACCTATAGAAAACTTATTTTTTTTTTCTCGCGCCATTTTATGACGTTTCTCGTGACGTGAGTGGTTCCCAGTTCAGAGTGACACAGGGGGGTGGTCTAGCAGGAAACAAGCATACCGAGCGAACCGCAGCGGCCACAGGAGCCGCTGGTCGTGCAATCAGCGCAAACGGCAAAACAACTTGCCCGCACCTACACTTCCGTTACATGCCACTCGTCTGTGCGTCTATCGTGGGGCCGCTTGGGATGGGTGGCGATGGTTAAACAGTCTGAATGTGCCGCGCAGCTTTCACTTTACCTACAAAACATCTAGCTGACAGCGGCAACCATCGCGCGAACTGGCGACAGGGTGGTCTTTTTAGTTGCAGTTTTTGTTATGGATAGTCTGGTTTTAGACCCTACGGCCCCTCAGCCAATGCAGGGCGGCGTTGACTTACCACTGTAGCACCATCTGTTAGTATAACTTGTAAAAGCCTGCATCGCTAAATTGGAGCAGCCACTGCATCGGCACCGCGACGTGAGTTTTAAAGCACGCGTTCTACCTCTGCCAGCCAACGGTTCTTTCGCGGCGTGCGAGACAATAAATTCCCAACGCGGCGGAGGCGGCGGCGGGGGAAAAGGGGATGATAGAGGGCAGTGCGTTTTACTCACGGAGCACACTGTAGATGGTGCGGCGTATTTAATCTGCGTTACCCGCGCGGAGGTTCGTGGTCGCTGGCAGGCGCGTCGGCGGTATAGCTTTGTCGTCTGCCTTACGACGGTTGTTTTGGGCGTGTTTTGGTGCAGCTTACCGTCCATTGCGCGTGAATTTCAGCACGGTTTGATTATCTTGTTCGACAGCACATCCAGGGTAACCCGCACCCGACGGAATTAGGTGGTCGTACGACCAAACATACGTCAAGGATTGCCTTCAGCGCTGGAAAACAAAATGTAGAAACCCCATACAGACATCAGACCGCTACAGAAACGCGACCTTTTGCGCTGTGCTTGCCACGAATGGGAATCCGTTTTCTAAATTGGCGAATAACTGGTTGGTTGTATTTCAAGAGGTATTACTAAAGACAATATTAGCAGCAGATTCTGACAAATAGGCATTATAAAAGTTCCCTGAGCTTTTTTGCAATTCTCATACGTACTAAGCTAAGTAGTTTCAATTGGTATAAATGCGAATCACTAAGCGCAAATGCCGCATTGTTCCGGTGTTTGCGCTTGCGTCGCGTGGTGGTGTAGCCCCAAGCTACCACATCAGTATGGCTAGGTTCCGCTGTCGGACATTTCGAAAGACGTTCCTCTCTGTTTTCTCTCTCCCGACTCACGGCCGGGCTATAGCGGCGGCGTCTGCCTCTCAAGCCCGGCCATGGGCGACGCTGCTGCTGCGTTCGGGGGGCCGCTCTCCGCAAATTCCAGGTAACGGCTGGCATAATCTCCGGTTTCAATCTTTGTGGAGTAACGTGTGTGAATTCCTGTGACGTCGCATGAGGTTGTATGTTGTTTTAAGCTTTGCTTTCAACCACCTTTACCGCGTGGATTGGATACAATTTTTTCATTAGAGGTGTATATGGAAGCCCGAGGGCTATCTTGTTGGCCATTTGGAGAAGTGCGTCGACTATTTCATGTTCACTCACATCGGTGTGGTGGTACAGTAAGCGGTAGGTAATGCTACTCATGATTATTGCTTGCAACATGTTGAGAGACTTCTTATGTAATTCTTTTGTCTTGTTTTTCAGATTATTCGGATGGCTCTAGCCAAGTGCTTTGTGGTTTTCTTTACATTGTCTAAGATGGTGGTGGCCTTGTCCTTTTGTAGGTGAATGCCACATATTCCTATTGTCGTCTTGAAGTGAGTGTTTTGGTTGTCAATTACCATGCGCTGCAGACCTTTTTATTTAACCTCGTTGGGAGTTGCGGTACGCACACGAGACGGCGAAAGCGTTGGCTACTAGACGTAAAGGCATGGCTTTAAAACATCGCTCTCACTCTACACAGGGCTCCTGTGTTGGAGTTATGATGATGATGATGATGATGATGATGATGATTATAATTATGGGCTTGCTCTTTGTAACGGGCTGGCATTGCACAGCGGCCTGAGTTGTAACCGCACTGTACAATCACCGCGCCAAAAAACAGAAAAATAAAAATAAAAAATAAAGGAGACTTTACTAAATTTTCGTGCTAGTCTGACTTATTTGTTCGCATGTCGTCCCACATTATTGTTTTTCTGCCAATTAACACTAACCTTCTTTTAAAAACCTGTATTGCTCGCCAATTCACTTTTCCGTTAACCTTAAGGGCTTACGGAAGCTGTATGCCTCCCTCACGTAGGACTGGACGGATACTTTTGCACTCCGTTACAATAGTCTCGCATAGTGTTCTGCCTACCTGCCGCACCCTCGCGCAGCAGTTCTTCTGTACCGGCTCGCGGATAAGTGTTTTTTTCCGCAAGCAACCCCCGAGGCTTCAAAAACACTGCACTTCCCTTTGGTATTATCGAAGAATTTTTTCCTTTGTGATCTTCTGCTTCCCGGTCGTGTAGATATCTACGTTTTGGCGACATGCAGTGCCCCCTTGTGTCCGCGGCATCTGGGTTTTACAAAAGCAGACGTCCATCGCCACCCTGCATGTGTTTTCAAGTAAGAGCGAGAGCGACAGTTAATTGTACTCAATTTATCATGTTGCGGTTCATTTAAATGTCTACGTACAGAATCAAATACCCCATTAAATTAGTTTAAAAACTAAACAAAATAATGTCCGCTTCAACAAGCTGATTTATCGGTTTTCTTTTGAGTGCGCTGTCGCGATCATCGTGAAGTGGGACAGTATCGCCAAATGGGGTGGTTTAAATTATATCGTACTTGCTTTTCGTTCTTTCTTCTTGCGTACAATTGACAATGAAAAGTTCTCGAAGTTCATAAACACAGAACGCCGTTCATCCAATGGCAGGAGCAAACGGCAAAAGCTTGCTTCAGCGGGAGCACACATGCGGACGTGAGAAGCGCAGCCAACTTCAGCTGACACATCTGGCTGGGCACCGCATTGAAAATGACGTGGAAATTTTGGTTCGGATTTTTGCAAAATAAATGATTCGTGCCTAACAATTTACACCGCATGATTTACGAAGAGGAGAATACATGTGTACTAGTGGGTAGGTAAAACAATAGCATCAAACAAACGTATTAGGCGCTATTAAAAGAACAGAACAAGCACCAATTTGCACGTCCCCGCCTACAGCGTGTCCACTTCAATATTTATAAAATATAACACAGCCGCATAAGCCGTGCGGGGCCCAAATATTTACATATGTGTATGAAACTGATAGAAGTGTTGAGCGAAGACTACGGTCATGGTCGAACTTTCGGTGGTCTCGTACTTCTGCTCTTGCTGAGTGTGCTATTACGGTCATTAACGACTTATACATAAAAATTTCAAAGCTTTGTTGATCTCACCTTTTTTTGTAACGTTTTGGGATCGCCGAGGCTGTCAGGCAGCAACGGAAAATAATGTACAAATAATAGACATTAACGTTCGCAAGGGGCGTATATTCTCAGAATGGGATATGTATGGCAGGGAAGGCACAGAGGCTTTGGAAAAGCCTGTCATATCTTTTTCGTCGCCATGCACGCGCTTGCCAGCGCACATTTGGCCAAAAAAGGTACATGTTTTAAAGCCAATAATTTTTGTGGTGAAAATTTTCAAGCTGGGGCGGCTGGACGGTGTCCGCGCATACGGAAACAAAGTAGAGAAAAGTACTACATAATTAAACAGAATGTTGGAGGAATATAGGATACATTATTCGTGCTATTATGATGTCTGCTTTTACAATTTCTGGTGTGCTTTCCTGCTCATATACAACAAGAAAAAAATCCCTCTTAACGCTTTGCATTTGGTTTATAGCGTTTTTGTAACCAGCTTTGTATTTGCAGAGTTAGTGACGGTATCTCAGTGATTGAAGGAATGCTCTGTGACTGGTAGTTTTCCTAATGAATAACTGTAAACAACACATGTGCCGTTGTTGCTAAACTTATACGCTGAAAGAAATGACCTATTAAAAATTTGTAAGCCACTGTTTCGAAAAATTGCTTTTATTTCCTATGTCTGCGCTGGCACCACGGATAGAAAACTTGATATTGGCGCTGCGGACAATATTGATTGTAATAGCTCATACATTTTTTCAGGGGCGTGTTAACGTACTTCTTCCACACATGCATTTCACACTGCCTAGTGCCTGAAAAAAAGTACAATATGAGGAAACAGTTCGCATTATACAGAAAATAAAAAAATGGGTTTCAGAACAAATTTCTGCAGCCCCAATTCAGACACAAACCTTGTGGATTGAGCTACGATGGCTGAAGATGAAAACTGCTTTGCCAGGAGACAGGAAGCTATAAACGTAATCGATTCTTACAAACAAATATGCTGCTGCGACAATATACTCAACAAATATATCTTAATTAGTTGTGCATGTGCAATACAGTTAACGCTGGAATTTTCAAATTTGTGTAACCCTTGAAAGAAAAAAATTGCTCTCCAGCACAAATCACGTCGCAATGAAATTTCCCCCACAGCACCTAGCTTCCAGACGTAAACATAATACGTGAAGCTTGTGTTTACAACATACATCTTATTTAACACACCACACGTCTTATTTAGCCTCATTAGTTAGAGGTCCTTGCCAAAAAACCTAATACTCTCTTCAGCGTTCGTTAAAAAAATCTTGTGCAACAACACCGCTGATGTTAGGAGGTGAGGTGTGTATTTTTGCGAATTAAGAACCTTAAAAATGATTGTGTGCAGTGAAACATGGTCTCCACTTTTGCCTAAAAATGCACGTTTTTATATAGAAAACAATTCTTCGTGATAATAAAGTAATGAAACATTACTAATCGATGCCTCATTGTTGTTCGGCACGTATACATAAATCGCGTGCCTAGAAAAATAGGTGCGCTCACCAAAGTGAATTGTTTCCAAAATTGAACATCCCTCATCAGGAAGCCAAAATATGAGCATGTACTCTCTTCCCAGTCCCGTTGCTGAAAAAAGCGAAGATTTTAAGACGTGGTTCGGTGCAAGAGGAAACAAGTTTCATTAAAAGATAACAAAAAAATAAAATGTTCACCTAATTAACCGTACAAAAAAAATAAATATAAATATAAGAGCCTAAATATATATATATATTATATGGAATTGAAGCTGCATGTATATATACAGTATGTTTCTAATCACGGCGGACGCGTTCGAACAGAGCTGCGCGAATGTTCACGTTTGGGTCAGAAAATCTTGTATGCAAGTTCTTATCCCTTCGCACTGCTCTTTCACAAAGCTCTAGGGCACATTTGTACCAAATTTAAACCTCATAACGCCCATATATTTGAAGTGATAATTGTTTTCGTTATTTTCGTTCTCACTGCTCTTTAAATAAAAGTTTTCTAGAGCACACTAGTACCAAATTTAAACATCATAGCGCCCATAGGTTGGAAGTTATAAACGTTTTCATTATTTTCGACGCGGGGACAGCAGCAAGCGCTGTTGCACAGGCAAGCAAACCATACCAACCTAACGTCCGCAACAAGGTGACCTTTTAAAAGCCGTACTCGCGTTATGGCATTGCGGTACCAATTTTTTGACAAAGTTAATCAGCTTTCTAGCCGCATTTTTAGTAAAGTTACTGCCAAAAGCCCAATGGAAATAAATTGCACTCGCCGTAGCCAAATTCTGTATAATCACCGATTAAAATGCACGATAGGAAGTAACGAACGAGGTGGGACTTTGAAACAATACAAATAGGTAGCAAACACTTCGTCTACATCTGAGAGTCACATAGAAACAAGGAAAGCCCGATTAATAACAGCGCTCATCAAAGCGCCTTATGAAAAATGTAGTAACTACAAGCCCAATCGGCCCAGCCAGTGGGGTTATAAAATCTAAAGAAAAAGTTACTATGGCTAAAAACTCAATAAGTTCAGGACTATGTCGCAGCCGCCGTGACCATACGGAACTAGGAGCATGCAGGGGGTTTGGGGTGACCTGGGTAACGTCGCCAAACTTTTATTAACTCGCCAACCCTTTGCTGCACAAACAAGTGCAACCACTTCCTCTTACCGACTGAAAAAAGGCCACCGAGATATGTAATCAGCATTTATGTACAAATTTTATACTTAAGTTTTTCAACCCGTGTTGCACTCTCAAGGCATCCTGTCTTTTTAGAACCCAGAGTTGCCCAACACTCTAGAAGCCCTGCAAAGGGGGCACCGTTGTTCCGATAAACACTTTTTCGGCTTTGAATAGTGTTCAAATGGAGAGAAAGGACGCTAAAATATCTTCAGCGGCCCTGTTGGCCAGCTGACCTCCAAACTATTGATTTATGACAACTACACAATTGAGGACAGCGCTGGCTCACTTTTACGACGCCCAGACGTCAGTGTATCTCTCTTCGACAGGCTAGCGCATCAGCTTATTCCTTCAGAATCGCACCTGAAAAAGTAAAGCAAGCAACGCTGGCGCAGAATCACTGCAGGCCTCCGCGGCAACTTCGTCCCTGGGAAGGAGCTCTGGCTTTCTATCGCTTTTAGATGCGACGCTCAGAGCATCTCTTGTCGGCGGCCCTGTCCTTCCTGCGTGCGTCCGTTGTTGCCCGCAGCCACTTTCCCCCGCTCCTCTCCGATAGCGAACACTCTCTTGCGAGGTGCATTGGATTGGATTGGATTCGATTGGAATGAATTGGCTTGGCTTGGATTGGATTGGATTGGATTGGCTTGGCTTGGCTTGGCTTGACTTGGATTGGATTGAATTTGGAATGGATTTGGATTAGATTAAAGTGGATAGTGTTGTTTCATAGCCGCGGCACTCTCTCCGCGGTCTCCTCTCCTTCGGACGCGCTGCGCATATAACCGGTGTGCCGCTCTCCGGAGGCCTTTCGGTCGACGGTTGCTCTCCGCGTGCGCTTGAACCTCCCTCAGCGTCGCATCACACCAGGGTTCCCGCGAGGGGAGGTGGGCGTAATTTTTATCGTTCGTCTCGGTGCCGTACCTATGCAGATATGTAGTTACCCCTGCTTCGGAAGTACCAATCATCCCAGATTCATAACAGGCTGCACCAGAAAGGTTCCACCATGCTGCGAAGGCACTTAGTTACATAAACAGCACCCCCTCAGCAGAAAAGTATCCGGCTTTAGTAGATCGACGGCACCTCCCATGACTGACCAACCCAGCTCTCGGCCCTCAGTCCCCAGCAGCTTAGATCACGTGTCCGCATCGGTGGTGAGAATAGCAATACAACAGAGGGTGCTACAAATCACTGGTTCTGGACCGGAAGCCATTGGGAAGGGACACTCACAAAGTTCAACGCATACACTCTGTCTAGCGAAGAAAGCTAAGCTGAACTACTAGAGAAGTTCTCGCATATTAAGTGGGAAGGTATAGGGCTGCGCGAAGATAGAAGAACAGGAAAAGGCGTCATGGAGCTCAGTAGCTGGCATATTCTGTGCTACAGAGACCCGAAGCGAAGAGATAGCCGGAGTTGTTATACACCAGAAAAATAGCAGGAAACGTGGAGGAGTTTTTCAGCATTAGGGAGAGAGTCGCGGCTGGCGTGATCAAGCTAAATAAGCGGAACAGGTTCAAGAAAGTACACGCAGGTGCTCCAAAACCAGCGTATGATGATGAAGCCATAGACAGCTCCACGAGGATGTCGAATCATTAATGTAGAAGGCAACAACACAGTTTATGGTTGTGACTGGAGATTTTAACGCGAAGGTCGATGAGGAGCAAATAGGCGAAAGGTCAGTGGCAAACTACAGAACGGACAATCGCAACAGTTGACTACTAGGGGTATATACTAGGGGTATTAGCAGAGAGAAATAGCAGGGCTTAGATGAACACATTCATTTGCAAACAAGAATCCGAAAAGAACATGGAAAAGTCTCAAGGGTACAACAAAAAATAAAATTGTCTTGATTTTAAGTGACACCCACGGTATTCTGCAAGACGTAGATGTGCTAAGTAAGATTCGGAGCACTGATCACAGCATGGTTAGATGCAAGCTAACGCTCAATCCCGACAGAGACAAGAGTAAACTCGTTAAAACTTAGAAATCCCGCATTGAGTCAGTCAGAGCCAATATCCGGGTTGACCGGATAGCAACGGGCATTTTTGCAGAATGGGCCATTTAATCATTTTGGTTTAAGATAGCAGTCATGGATATCCAGCAAAATATCCAGGATTCGACCATGCAATAACCAATAAAAGTCGAATTAGTAGAACAAACCTTATCTCAGCTTGAAGTGATGTTCTAGAACGGGCCAACCAGTGGCGTTGATATATGTTCATTGCGCAGGCTGAAGTTACCAGCAGGAACACGATGGAGAATGTTATAAATGCACTCGTTTCCTTCAAGAATTTATTCGTAATATACAGGAAGAATTTTTCAGGCTAGGCACCTTATTTCACTTACCTGGGTGTCTATACGTAGTCAAAGTGGGCCCAAACAGCCGCGGAGTTCGTCCGTTAAGAATCCCAACAAACGTTTGGTGGTGTCTACGAAAAAAAACCAAATGTCACCCAGCCAGTTACAAAATTTTAGCTGAGCAGATATACCGAATTCGATCTTAGCAAAAACTACCAGCTGAGTATCAAGAATAAATCGCCGCTAGTTAGCGCTTAGCTTATTTGAATAGTAAAGAGGTTGCGCGTATTATCGTACATCACATCTATCTTGTTCGATCATTAAAAATTAAATAATAATTATATGCTAATATTTTACGAGTACACCACTGCATTCTAGTCACCTTCTGAGCAAAACTCAGGCCCTGCAAAGTCATCGCTCCCATGTCACATGTGGATGCCTCTACGCTTTTCGTTGCAGCAGCCCCGTCTGAGAAAGTGCGCCGTCTTCAACGGCCACATGCACGCGCACTTTCCGGAACTGCCTTTTTGTAGAGACACCGGGAATATTGTTAGCATAAGCAATCGGTTTTAACGGGCGATGCATCTGTCTCACGGTATCTCAAAAACAGAAAGTTAACAAAAGTTTCTAGCGCTCTGGTATGAGGCTACCATGTGCCATTGGCTGAGCACGAGGTCGCGGGCTAAATTCCCGGCCGCAGTAGTCGGTTTTCTGATGAAGGCGAGAAGCAAAAACGCCCGTGTGTACGAGATTTGGGCGCACGTTAAAGATCCCCAGGTGGTCAAAGTTAATCCGGAGCCCTTCACTACGCCGCGCCTCATCACTTCCGTTGCGTCGGCGCGTTAAACCCTACAATCAATCAATCAATCAATCAATCAATCAATCAATCAATCAATCAATCAATCAATCAATCAATCAATCAATAATCAATCAATCAATCAATCAATCAATCAATCACCATGTGCCATGGACGGTAGATGTTGAGCCAGCATCACTAGAGCGCGTAGATAAAATATATCCAAAGTACACTAAAAATGGTATTGCTTTCGCCAGAACCGGATATACTTGCGTCTGCCCTTCTGTCTGAGCGCTCAGGGAAGCGGTGTTTTACCAGCACAGTGGTGTTTGAAACATTTTGGCGAGTACTGAAATTACGCCATTTCCTTCGTGGTTGACTTGTACTATGGAGCTATGGGGGCGGCTCAAGAGAAGTGTCTCTGTTCTGAATCTTGAAACAGAATAAAACAAACAGGCAAGTCCGGCTTCTGTACAGGTAAGGGGCAGTTTACACGCATCCGATAAGAAACGTAATGTCGCTGCTTTTTGTGGTACTGCCGGCGTCAGGCCCGTTAATGAGGCAGGTTAATATATTCTCTACCACGGACGATGCACAAGTTCTACTTGGAGGCATGACATGCTTGTAACCCTACACAAAAACTTGTGTAGTTTTGCCAGGATGGGCGCTCACTTGAGTGCACAGGTGTAAACGCCAAGCACTTATCCAACGAATTGGGCATTTCGCAATTGCACGACAGCCATATCGAAGTTGGGAGAAGGTAGCATGCATATGCAATTTCGCTTTTTTGAGAGCGAGGCAAAAGAACCAGAAGAAAATTGTCAATCTGTAACGGCCGAAAAACTGAAACTTAGAAGTTCGTAATTACAGTTATGTTGTTAAAACTGAATTAAGCTTTTTTTGCAATATCTAACAAAATTTCTTACTGCTCCATTGGCAGAAAATAGAATAAGATATGCATTCCCTTTTAATTGTGTATTTATGGGCCGCATTGACTTGTACATTGCCGGAATTTTAGCGTTTTCTCTTCGTTTATTGTACTTTCTCAATATTGTTTCTTGTGACATTGAGTTACAATTTCTGGTCCGAATTATTTTTATCTTCCTGTTTCTTTTAAAGTACTTAAAATACAAAATACAAAACGCAGTTTGAGAAGATGTAATGTCAACTGTCAGTAACAAAAGAATTTACCAATTTTGTGGAGGCGGTGCGTACGCGATCACTGGTATTGCGTTAAGGATGGAATTCAGTAAAATCAACACACGCGTTCGTTGCGTGAAACTACATTTTCCAATGATGGAAGTGTCGAATTTTATTAACGGGTAAAATCCGAGAATTAAGGAATATTGCAAAAGTCTGGCCACCAGTTGCATTGGGCATTTTGTTTGGTCTTTTGGGTATTACAAGAGTTCTTCCATTTTTATATTTCCGTAAAAATACGTGGCGTGTATAATGCCTTTAAGACATGTTTTCAGAAACACCCTATTCTCTAAATGATTCAATGTACAAAATTTTGTATTCCTGTTTTCTATTCGCAGGTAAATCCGCAAAGATGGTTATTGAACCTAGTTTAGTGCGTTAATAATTTTTTTTCATCCGCCTTGATTCCTCATTGAGATGTATCTTGCACTTCCTATTTCCACGAGGTGTGTTTTGTGGTGGCGAAATACCAAAACGCATCTGTCTCAAGCTTTTCCTTATTTAAATCTATGCCGCCGTTCGAAAAGAAAGAGCAATTGCTATTAGTCCGGGAAATGACAAAAACTGGAAAATGGCCATTACGAACTTATAGATTTGTCTTATCTGAGTGAATTTGTGAAATACTAACCAAGATTTGCCGAGTTAAAAGCGTCGTTATTTATAAGTGTACACGTGTAAGCGAGTGGTGCATAGCCGTCAGATTTTATAGGTGTTACACGAAAGCCAAATACACAGTAAAAGAGGAAACCAATATTTATTTTTACCATTAAAATGTTCAGATATCGGGTAATCAGAAGAGATTTTTCAGAAATGGCAGTTTTCTGGAACTTCCGACACCATGCACAATGAAGCATACTCTGAATGTTCAATGTCTGATGGTTACTCAAACTTAAAGTTGGTCGCTGCACAAAAAGAATATATTTCCGCATTCGCTTTTTTGCCCTCAGTATAAATGGGTAGTTGACATCGGCTGATTACCCACTATAAACGCACTGCAGTAACCCTGCAATGCAACCTTGTTGATGTCAACAGTGTAACAAGCACATCAAACGTACCAAGCAATTCAGAAATAGATAAAAAATGAAATTTGATATGTTTCAGTTACATTAAGTAAACTCACTCCTTGTTCCATTGCCAGTACAACCGAGTGAATTCGTATTTTTTCCAGGACAAGGATATTTTCTTGAAACAAATGCATTTCGCTGGCTTTTCATGGACTTCCGGTGGGTAACTCTGCTTCACCAACCATATTCGCTTGCTGGTATTCAAGGACTGTAACAAAAGAGGTCTTCCTGCATACAGGTCCCACAAGAACACCATAAAAAAATAAAATATATCTCGGAGCGACGTACACCAAGTGGACTTGTAATATTTGAAATTAATAACCGAAATAACAGTGAGCTTAAGACGTCTAAAATGGTAAGTTTCAACTATTCACTTTAAAGCGCCACCTTAAGGTCTGATAATGGATCATCACTTGCACAAATAAATGTAACAAATAGCTCTATGTCTCAAATAAATTGAAAATAGGACCATAAAGACCACATACATTTTCAAACAAATCTTGTATTTAGATTATCAATGTTCTCACTTCTAGGCTTTTGCTTGCGTAGATATTCACAATAAAATTTTTATATATTTAATAATAGTATTTATTTATTGAAGAATGTCGTCCATGGTAGGTTTATGTGGTAAAATTTGCAATGTGAGTGTGGTTGTTCAAAAGAAGCTTGTATTGGCTGACTTATGGCGTTAGTGGCGGCATGCGCCTACACGCCTGGCAGAAAAGCCGACTTTAGGCAAGTGATCGAGTGTCGTTGATGATGATTGTGCCCTTGATGTGTTTGCAGGTTCCCACTCGAGGGAGAGAGAGAGCGAGAGAGGGAGAGAGAAAGATAGAGAGAGAGAGAGAAATAGAGAAATTTTATTTTGAAACCTATGTCCAAAGGACTGCTCGGCTTTTTTGTTGGGTTACAGAGAATATAATCCTGACTATAGCTGGCTGTCTATAATCCTGGCGTGTTTTTAGTGTGGTTCTGGAGCGTACTACAATAGAGCTCTTGAAGCTCCTTAGGGGGTGTGACCCATGCCTCCCTGCAAATAGAGCCCTTTGTGGCAGGAATTGGTTGCAGGGAACATCTCAGGGCGCTTTGTATGTTTCGGCATGTCCGAGGGTGTGTTCATTTTTGGGGTATTGATCGCAGTGTGAGCATTTTGCTTTGCCTGGAAGCCCATCTATGCGGTGTTGTATGTGCTGTGTTGGTAGCATGCCGGTTTGTGCTCGTCGAATGGCGATAGCGTCAGGGCGGGCAAATTTTCTGGGGTAGGGTAGGGTGGTTCTCCGATCTCTGACCTCCCATTAGTACTTTCTACCAGTCTGATGCATTTCCCGGCAGTGCTCTTTTGGGTCATAGAAAAAAGGCCAGGGTATTGGGGTACCTGGGTCATAGAGCGGAACAAGCCCAGCTTGCAACCCTTCTTCATAGAGAGCAGCTGGGGCTAAGGCCTGGGCCTTCTCATTCCTCTTTACACCTGTGTGTCCAGGAACCCATATCGCAGTGGTATGAAGCTCGGGGTAGGTACGTGTGATGCTGGCGAGTGTGTAGCGCCCGTGCAGGTAGAGGTGATTCTCTCGTAAATTGGGAATTGCCAATTTGCTGTCCGTGATGATGACCAGTTTTGTGTGATCCACTTCTATGGCGTTGACAATAGCCTGAAGCTCCAGTGATGCCGACGATGGTGCTGTGGTGTACTTGGCTCAGTCTTGGGCAGTAACTAGTTACTAGTAACGCATTTCCGGTAACTAGTTATCTATTTCAGTAACTTGTAATTGTAACTAGTTACTTTTAAGTTATAAGAATTTGTAATTGTAACACTGTTACTTTTTGCGGAGCAACTGAAACAGAAAATACCGTTCCAGTAAGTTTTTTTAGAATACTATTCATTAGGTAAACACATTAAATGTCGACGTACAGACTGCGCTTTCTACTTTTTTCGGACTGTGCGCATTTCAATTTTCCGCCACATTGCTGCTTTCGCAGTTTACGAGAACAGATCGCTACGAGGGTGGATCACCTTTCCAGCAGAAGACCGAGGACGGTGTTCGGTCCTAGAGGGGGTGCCTAAAAATATTCCTCCCTTTTGAGCGAGCAGAAACAAGAAAAGAAAACTGGAAAGTTAACCTCTGGAAAGAGGGAAGCCATCGGTGCCAACTTTTAGGAACAACTCTTCCTAAGTTAAAGTGAGTTTCGCCAAAATATTCTCTGACGCCAAGGGCGCATGAGCAAACGAGGTTGATGCAACAAAGTGAATCATGGAGAACAATTGTTGGTGTTGGGGTTCAGTGCGCCCTTTTTAGGTTCCCTTTGTCTGGGGATTTACCATGTTCACTTTTCACTACCCGCACTCCTTCGCACGTTAATATGAATAAACTCTATCATTTAGTTTGCGATTTATTACTTTGTTTTATACAGTAACGAAAAAGTAACGACGTTACTTTTTTACAGTATCTGTAACTGTAACAAGTTACCTTTAAAATTTTTTAACTGTACCTCTAACCGAGTTACTCTTTTGTCTTTGGTGACTGTAACCTCTAACCGAGTTACTTTAGCTTTTGTCTTTGGTGACACATAACTGTAACTGTAACACTTTTTTAGCTGGAGAGGACGCGCTAAGGGCACATGAAAAGCTGACATTCTGGCTACAGCGGAGAGGACGTTTTAAATGCAGACTGTGAAAAGCTGTCCATTCTGATTTTAAATGCAGAGCCGCGTTTCAGTACTCACGTCCGTCCCCGCGCACCGACCCCGCCCTACATATAAAAAAAATACCATCCGCGCCCGGTTTCATCCTCGACCCCGCCCGACTATATAAAAAAAATACCATCCGCGGGCGGAACGCAATTTCGACCCTCGACCCTGGGGCGGAACGCAATGGTGCTCTACCCACTGCGCCACAAAGCCGACACCAGAATGGGGACATTACGAACGCGCCTTATATCGTTGACTCATTCAAATTACTGCTGACGAGCGCTCTCTCGTCAGCAGTTGCCACAAGTGCAACAACATTAACGTAACGCAAACTACTTAACGTAGTGCGCCCCCGGAAATGCTCTGCATTTGATCGTGTCCCTCACGAGGGGGATGTTTCACTGCGTCTTCTCTCGGTCGCGGGACCCGTGGCGCCATCTGGCGAAGGCACAACTAGTAGCACTTTCTTTGAAAAAGCGCCTCGAAAGCGCGGCAAATATGAAATAAAGATGACGCGCTTTGGTGTCTTTGTTTTACAGTGGCTCTCCGCGATCGGCTACCGGCGGCGCACTGTTCCCCCGGCTGTCCCGATCGCCCGGAGAAAGCGTAAGTTGAAAAGGAGGCGTTGCCGCGTTTTTCGCCACACCGAGCGCGAGTAGCCCAAGGTCCCTTTACCGGGCGCGGGAGGGCGCAGAGGACGAAAACTAGACCTTCGCCGCCTGTATGCGACGTTTAATAAAAAAAGTGACCGCACACCAATGCAGGAGAAAGGTAGTAGTAGTTACAGGTGCCATTAGGGTAGTTAATTGTGCTTTTGATCTTTCTATGTAGACTATGGGATTCTTTGCACAGCAGTATTCCTTTTTGCAGTCACTCATGGTTCCAAAACAATCGTTTTCGAGATTTATTTCTGAAAATCTTGTACATGTTTGGCACACACGGAACGCTTGTTCCGTGTGTTCCGAGCAAGAACCAGATTATGGGAATTCAACTGATCGAAATCCAACCATTATTACACATCGAAATACCACTTATGTAATTTCCTTTTTCTCCTTTAAACGTGCGGTCTTTGACAGATGAAGTGAATGACATGGCAACACTACATGAAACGTTAGGCACAACTTTTACCGCGATACTGTTTACAGAGACGTCGTATACTTTAGCATCAGAGGGGTATATTGACCAAATGGCTATCCGTATTTATTCAGCAATACGCAGGGTAAACGTGCTTTTCCCGTTTATTGGCATGCATGCTTGCCATATACAAAGCAGATGGAGACTTCCAGTCCACCATAAATGGACGTGGTCTAAGTAATGTCATAAAAATCTTTACCCGAGGTACGATGGCTAGTTCTCTACTTGGGGAGTTTAATATATTATCCCGAACAACTTACTTACGGCCGATGTTGTGCATACATATATTAGAGATCACCTTAACTGCTCACCAACCAAAAATAATACCCTTAATATGTCATGCCAACGAATTATGTGCAGAAAATTACCCCAGCAAATCTAGAATCTAGAATATAGATCCAATCTCGAGCTGATGGTCGCACTACTATACAATATCATGCAGCGTTGTTGTCACCCAGTCTCAGTGTCAGCGCTCCGTCTGGGCCACTTCGTACTAATGGCCAAATGATCCGCGAAGGGGGTGCACGCATTGTCGAGGGCACTTGCGTATTGCCAGGTTGGTGCTCATCGTAGGGAGCTGTACTTCCTTGTGCACAAAAGCGGTGAAGAGTTGTCTGACGGTGACTGTGATGTCTGATTTTTTGTGACGCCATTTGCTCCGAGGCATTTACGCCACTGTTGTACCGCCCAGACTCGGCGACAAAGTTTGGCTCTTCTGTGATGCTCCTAATGCCCTCGTACGTCAAAACATTACCAAAAACCGCTCAGGTTGGCGAACGTTTTTTATGCTCACAGAGACATATTAGAATATTTCACAAGTTTAACAAATGGAAAGCTCAAATTCATGAACAAAGACATGTCAATCAATCAATCAATCAAACTTTATTTCAGGAATGTATACATTTATATGAATAAAATGTTACAGTACAGAGGAGGTCCCGAAGTTAGAAAACTGTCGGGGGACCTCCGTTAGAGAATAAGTCTAGTGCAATAAAAACGCAGCAAGCAGTGAAAACACTTTGTACGAATTAAAGAATGGGTAACATTTCATAACAACAAGGCAAGAAAATTTCCGTGTAGCAGCACGTGGTATGGTAAGTAAAAGAGATACTAACATGGTATAAATTAGAAGCATGGCACGATGGTAGAGTTTAGCAAACAACACGTTTTGTGATCAGGTACTCTTTAAAGAGTTTGCGAAACGAATAGAATGTGGGACATAACTTTATTTCAAGTGGTATGTTGTTCCAGACGGATACACCTGTAAATTTAAGAGTTAGTTTTCCATAATTGGTACGCACTTTACGGAGAAGGAAATTGTGACAGGCTGAAAATCTGGTGTTATTAGTATTGACAAGATGTTGCGTGGATAGCCCTGAAATACATAGACGATGATAAATAAGGCGGTACATCAATATAGCTAACTTTAGAGTGAATAAATGATTAATTGGAAGCACAGAAAAATGAATAAAGAGTGGCGTAGAAGGCGATTGAAATGGAACGAAGGCGATCAGACGTAGTGCCCGCTTCTGAAGATGTTGAAGGGGCTCTAGGTGACTGGCATATGTATTACCCCAGGATGAAATGCAATAGGAAAAATGTCTATGAATATAGGCGTAATATAATGATAAAATAATGCGCGACTGAAAATAAGGGTGGGCTTTCATGAGAACATGAATCCTAAAAGAAGTTTTTTTTAATATTGAGAGTACATGATAGTTATATTTCAAATGTTTGTCTAGTACTACCCCTACGAACTTCACGTGATCCGATACAGAAATAATGTGGGTGTTAAGAGATACGGAAACTGGTGTAGAAAATGTGTTCTGTGCTTATGAAAACACTACAAATATAGTTTTTGAGGGATTCATATAAAGATGATTGTTAACACACCATTGATAAATATTAGAGATATCGGAGTTTAAGCTTCTTTCAAGTTCAGCACTTGTTTCCTTGGATATGAAAATAGTAGTGTCATCGGCGTATAGAAGACAGTTAGTATGGTTAAGGAAACTAGGTAAGTCGTTAATAAAAAGTAGGAATAGAAGAGGGCCTAAGATTGAACCTTGAGGGACGCCCATGGTAACCGGTTTAGCAGATGACGCAATGTTATTGACATAAACTACCTGTGATCGATTTGTTAAATAATCGCGAATGAACTGCAAAGGGGGACCCACAATTCCGAAAGACTCAAGTTTAGGGTAGAAGGATTCGGTGGTTAATTGTGTCGAAAGCCTTAGTGAGGTCAATAAAAACTGCCCCAGTAAGTAACCCATTGTCTATGGCTTGTTTAATTCGGTCAGTAAAGCTGAGCAAGGCGAGCTCGGTCGAGTAGCCAGGTCGAAAACCAAATTGGTGGGAAGACAGTAGTTTAAATTTAAGCAGATAGGACATCAAACGCAAGTAAAAAAGCTTTTCGATTACTTTGCTAAAGAAAGGAAGTACACAAATCGGACGGTAATTATTAGTTGACAAACGATCACCTTTTTTGAAACAGGCGTTATTTTTCCTACTTTTAAAGCATCAGGAAATGCACCTGCTTTAAACAACTTGTTAATTATTTCAGCTAAAATAGGAGACAGTTCACGTGCCACGAGCTTCATCCTAGACGGGTGAATGGAATCTAAGCCTGGCCCTTTGGTTTTAAGAGATGACATGATTTGAAAGACTTCGTCTGCAGATGTCGGACGTAAATAAAAAGACTGAGGGGAACGAGATAGAATGGGAAAAGGAAGGTCAACTAGTGAATCGGGGGAATTTGATGCAAAAGTATCACTGAAAGCATTAGCGATATCGAGTGGCTCAGTAAGGGAACGTCCATCAAGCGTTATTTTTGATAAACACGCGGTCTCGCTGCTGTTCAAGAATTTTTTTATTAACTGCCAGTTCTTCCTGGTATCAGTACCGTTCTTTTCTATTTGCTTTTCATAATACTCGCGCTTGGCCCTCTTGAGCAGCATTGAAAGTAGATTTGAATAACTTTTTAAGCGTGTTTTTAGAGAGCTGTTTGAAGGCTGAGATTTTAATTTTTTCCGCATGTTTTCTTTTTTAGATATGGAATTCACGAGACCAGGAGTAATCCATGGGTTTCTAGGCGTACGAAAGCAATGTGTGACGGTGCTTGCGGTTGTGCATTCTGCAATGAATGCGCTTATTTTGGCCGAAAATTTATTAAACGCTACCTCACCACATTTTTCTCGTGCAACAAAGTCCCAGTCAGCACTACGCACTCTCTAAACAAATTCCGCTGAATTGAATACAGTCTTGGTATTATGCTTATTTTTTGTGGGAATACAGGCATCAAAACAGAAAAATACAGGATAGTGGTCGGTAAATAAATAGTCAATAACCCCGGACTTAGAATCAGCAAAGATATTCGACAGTACATGGTCGAATAATGTGTTAGACCCATTCATATCACTTCTAGTCGGAGAGTGAATCAGAGAATGTAAGCCAAAACTAAGAAACAACTAACATATTCCAAACAAACTGGAGTGTTAGTATCAAGGATATTTATGTTCACGTCACCGCAAATAATAATGTTTTTGTTTTCCATGGTTAGAGTAGCAAGGATTCTTTCAAGCTGCAGGCAAAACTCGGAATTCGAGGATGAGGGAGAACGGTAGATGGATGCAATGATTGTATGGCGATTGTTCAATGGTCGAGCAGAAGCTTCTACTTCAAGCCAAACAGACTCACAATTATATTGTCAAAGAACAGATCCTGACGGCGCTTGTATGGTATTGATGAAGTTATTAGTACTGCAGATCCGCCACCTACGATTTGTGACACGGTGACAATATTCGGATTCATAGCCTGGCAAAGCATATAGATCGCCCTTCGTCTGCCGACAGCCACGTCTCTGATAGGCAAATAACGGAAAATGAGTGTTCGACAATGGAAAGGAAGGCTACAAGGTCGTCATAATGCCTACGAAGGCTACGAGTGTTAAATGCACGAGCGAGAATGCGGTGTGATTGCTCAAGAAGTTGTTTTGCTTCAGCGCAAGAGAGGACATCGGAAGCCATAATGAAACCAAAAGTGCTCCTTAATCAGTTGGCATGCCTACGATATGATTGTCAGGTCATCCGTGTCAGCGATGCGATACACTTTACTGTCGTCGGTTTTCCTGGCCTTGATAACAACCGTTGTCTGTCCAGAGGTATTTCCAGTTTTTTTTTCTTTCTTTAGGGTCAGAGCCTGCGCGAACAGTCGTTTGTTTTTTCTGGAGTGAGGTGGTCGTTGATAAAAATGGGTTCGTCTTTTTGAGATTGAATTCCAATGTCGGAAGTGTTTAAAACGTGCCTTCGGTGGCTTTTCCACAGAACTCTGCCCTCTTGGCTCTCGTGCAGAATCGAGCAATTATGTGTGGTATTCCTTTTTGACAGGGACACGATGAACGATGTCAATGTCTGCTGCCCCGATAGGACATTTTGCTTTGTTCCCGATTTCCTGCACAATCTCAAGGCAGTTCTCATCCCTTCGGACAGGCACTCCTCTTATTTCCACGTTGTTAGAGCGTGAATATTGCTCAAGTTCACTCAGACGTTTAGCCAACTCCTGGTTTTCTACCTTCAGGGCGTTGTTTTCTTTGATTAAATTTCCGTTTTCCTTCTTCGCGCCTTCACAGATCTCAATCAGTAATTTCATACTTTCACGCGTCTCCGCCATTTAACTCGAAACGCTTCGATTTCTTTAGCCAGCTCATCGTTAGTCGTGTGTACCCTCATTACGTGTGTCAGCGTGTGTACCCTCGTTACGCTTAGCATATTATCGGATGTTTTGTACATGCCTCTCTGAATTTTTATGCACGACGCGAACCCTAAATCATAACTTTTCACTAAGTGGAACCTCCCTCTTGAAGACATCGTTGCCTCCTTGCTGCCTCGTAAGAAAAGCCGAAATTAATATGGATTATAATATATAGACGGGAGTTTAAGAAAAACGCTCGACAACTAGGAACGACACTCCGAAAGAGTTCGGTTTTTTTCTCGACTAAACTCGGTGACAGTTTTAGGGATATTCAAAGCGTGATCATCCAGTGTGACACCGGGAAAAAATTAACAGGCGAATGCCTTTATCGCATTCGTTGTTTTAATTCAATGCGAAAGAATGAATCTATTCGGATGCATAAAAGATGAAGTAGGGAATTATCATCAGAAGGTGCGATTCGAAGACAAATACTGGTTGAGGGTCCGGGCTGTCGAGAAACTTTTCCGAGACTGAAGAGAAACCTTACCGCCAACAGAGAAAAAAACTGTTTAAACTTTGCACGCCTCCCCTTTGTGGGTCATGGGGCACCTGGGGTTCAGTTTTAGTTACCGCTGTACCTGATTTGATTGATTGTGGGGTTTAACGCGCCGACGCAACGCAGGCGATGAGGCGCGCCGTAGTGGAGGGCTCCGGATTAATTTTGACCACCTGGGGATCTTTATCGTGCGCCGAAATCTCGTACACACGGGCGTTTTGCTTTTCGCCTCCATCAGAAAAGCGGCCGCCGCGGCGGGAATTGAACCCGCGACCTCGTGCTCAGCAGCGCAACGCCTTAGCCACTGAGCCACCACGGCGGGTTACCGCTGTACCTACAACACTATTTCTTGTGATGGGGTGACAGCGTACTCTCCTACAGACGCCAGTGCAAGACCCTCTCTGAGCATGTTCATAATACACCCATGCGATGGCGACGTGAACAACTGAACCGCATCTCTACCCTTATCATTTCCAAAGCTGGTGTTAATTTAGAATCTGAAACACTGCGCCGTTACTGTACTCCATCTGGTGTCCGTCCTTTGAACTGGATAGCATCTTCTAAACAGACATCAAGACAACGGGTCGTGGTGGCGTTTGTGTCACCGCATAATTGTCCCCTCTTATTATTGGTTGTACACTTTTCTGCCAACGCATGTACAAATATTGTACTGTGCGTTTTCCAAAATCTTCATGTTTTTTATTTAAACGATATATCAGTCACTTAACCTAAACTCTCAATTTCGAATGTCTTTGCAACCCGAATTGGAATAAAATACCTCCACTTTTCTTCGCATTTACACATTCATGCTAGGTAAGTTTTACGTCCCTCCTATCGGTTATGTCGTTAGTTCAAGAAATATTCTCTATTCATATTTACCCAGTGCTGGAAATTTCTATCTTTATTAAGACCTTCTCATAACAAGAGAGCTTAATGCACGAACTCTAGGCTAGGCTGTTCTTGATGTCATTTAACTAGCTACATTATTCCATAGCCGTTCAGAGCTTCTACAAAAATTACCGGCGAGGAAGTTGCTATTTTTTCGGATTTCAAAATTTTTGGAAATGGGTAGCTAAACATTTTATATGTGTATTTCCATAAACTCCTACCCGTTATGGAGGGTTTCAATTCCATGAGTCGTTCATGTGTGAAGTAGAGTTCAAAGCCAGGTTGTATTTTATATTTGCGGAAGGTTTGGTGTAAGTCATGTGCCCCTTTCTAGTGAATGTGCGTGTCGGTCTTTTACTTCAAACCCTTGGTTTACAGGTCATATAAAGCTAGATAAATGAAACCTTAGGTCTTCAAAGCTGTCTAGGGTTAAAGTTATACATTTCATTTGCCAGACTACTAGCAAGACTTACGCACCAGAAATAGTGACAACGAGAAAACGATTGTAGTGCACAATACCTTACCAGGCCAGTTAAACTATGACCAAAAGCAGCAGTTTCATCACACTCCAGATAATTCAAATGACAACCGGAACCAAGTTAACAATGACATCATCTAGCCGACAGAACAACAAAAAAGGCCTCGCATGCCATTATTGACGGTTCGTACTTCTTGGAAACGGCTTAGGCACAATGTTAGTTCTTATGTTTCCTATCAAGAGCACTTAACCGCCTGTGCATGTCTCTGTCCTCCTGAGAAGCTGTCACTCCGGATATTTTGGTAGGGTCAGTTGTTGTGGAAGAAGCATGCAAGTAACATCTAATAAATTTCGCTCCTGTCACGGCAAACAAGTTACCACCAAAATTTAAAAAAAACTAGTGGTTATCCAGTCGACCTTTCTTCTTCCCAGTTACTCTCACAATACCGCGGTGAAAACATATTAGTTTACATTTGAAAAGTTAGGCGTTACTGTTTATTGACTACTGATGGTATGCCAGCCGACATGCATGATTAGGGGTGTTCATCGGTGCCATCTGTACCCAGGAAATTACATAAATATACTTTGCAAACTCACATATTCTCCAACAGCGTTTATATAAATATATACTTTTTATTAGGCAAGTCTTTCAATTTTGCAGCCTGGCGAATCTAAGCATTTTCAGTCTTTAGCCAATACACACAGCCCTATGCGTTCATGTAGGCAATCATGGATCGCATTTATTCACTTTTCAAGTGTGCCTCGTGTATCTTCAATCAACGCCCAGTAGAAATACTGCTCCTTTTTAATTAAACTCACATGCAAAAAAACATGTATTGTCATACCATCCCCGCTTCCTGTTACATTGGCCTGATTTTATTTGATAAGTGGATTAAGGACATCCTTAAATGCATTATGTATCAAACACGTTTGAACATGCAAACAATACGTACCACGCAGTAAAACACAAATCAAACGATTACCCATACATTCTGAAGGGTTTAAAATCATCCTTTTCAGAGTGAAGTGAGAGGCTCATCCAGATGAATGTTGTCCATAAGTCAGAATACAATATTGTAAAATTCTGACAGAGTTAACACACTAGGAAAGTTCGATCAGTGCATTTCTTTGTTCTTCCTTGGTCACGTAAGCATGACTATGTTGGATGACTCCTGCATTACCAATGATAGCAAAAATGATCAAAACGTTACGTATCTTCCCTATTTGTCTCATATAATAAGCATATAGCGTTTTAAGAGAGGTGATTTACTCCGTAGGGCCACCGCAAAAATAAAGCAGAGATTGCCATTGAGGTGTTGCGAATGCACTTCGATCACTCAGAAATTTCCTTCCAATGAATGTGGTTCTCAAGAAATCAAAATCAGTATAGAAGGTGCAATTATGTGGAAAAAACTGGTCTATGATTACAAATGAAACTGCGCTAACCATACCCGTTGGAGCCGCTGATGAGATTCAACACTCATAAACAGTTGGTTACTGCTTCTGAAATTTACCACGTCATTTGTGTGTGGACTGGAGATTTTATATGTTTTCGTGATTACATGTTTTCATAATGACTATTTTGTTGATTATCCTATGCGAGTAAATTGCTACCTATGTTACGATTTGGGGCAATAAAAAACTAGTATTATATATTCGCATTAGTGCATATAGGGTAAAAACAAAGGACTCAGGTTTACTAATGATAAAAAGGGGTTCCCATTTCTTGGTCTTAGGTAAAAAAATAGAAAAGGGGGTTGGCACATATTTGAGTTATGTAAAAAGTGAAGGAAGCTCACACCAACGCGTAAGACTTGAAGGTAGCGAAGCTGTACGCAACCATGACCATCACGATAGCTTAGGTCCACGATTGCAGCCGATTTGCTTGTTCGTTGCTGCAACGACGTTTCTTCACCTTTGGTGGCATAGGCGCTAGGTTTCGTTATTTTGCCAGCTCTAATGATTGGTCATTGAACGGTGTGTATGCTATATATAGCACGTTCACTACTCATGATTTAACTGATCGTCGGCTCCCAAAACCGGCAGGCATTCCTGCTGCTGACGAGCGGTATCGGTTTAACGTTGCTGGTAGCGCTCACGCACGCACGTTCGCCCGGTTCCGTTGAAAGGATTCTATGTTTTGCGCTCAATGAGGTCATTTGGCAACATTTTTTGTGGCCATGTGGGGCGTGTCGGCTCTCTGGATTTGTTTCCGTTATCAATCGGCAGCGCGGCAAGCCTCAAGGCGACCGGCCATCTCTTCGGACGTGGGGACGACAAGTAGGCACCCCATCCCTGCGTCTGAGTGGCCGTACTTTTAAGACGCATGTAAATTCCGAACACAGAGCCCTATAGATTGAGCGGAGCCATCGAATGACGCGAGCGCCGTGATTGCAATATCGAAAGTGTTGCTATAATTAGGCTGGAGATTTTTCGCCAATCTTGGTAATCGCTCTAAGTGTATGTGTTTTGTACAAATGCCCTAAGTGGGTAAGTTTGGTGTGACAAACGTGTTCCGGAGGTGCAACTAGCGAGTGACGTGAGCGGTGTGATTTCATTTCATTTATTGGCCCTTAACGGGAGGGAGTGGTACTTGCACATGTGCAGCAGTTGATATGCTGTATTACAGGGTGCGGCTCCTACTCATACAGTCTTAGCTAATAGCGTAAACAATTCATGATCTCGGATAGTTGCTATTGATGCGGGAGGTGATTCCATTCAATGCTCGTGCGTGGTAGGAATAAAGAGTGTAGCAGCCATTTGTTCTGCATAATGGACTCCGCCTCGATGATCTAGACGAGGTGAAATATAATATGTCTTGGTAGTGGATATAAGTTCTTTTGTAATTGGGGATGGTGTATATTTGTGTGGAAAAGACACAATCGAAGAATCTGACGGCGCTAAAGATGGGAGATTCGCACGATTTCATTGCTGATATGCTGGCGGTTCGGTTATAGTTGAGAGAATCTCTAAGTGTATGCGTTTTGACAGAATTATTTTGATTTCGACTAAGTGAGTGTAAGTTTGGTGTGAAACGTGTTCCGGAGGTGCATATTCTACTTATGCGATTCTACTGAGGGTGCATACTTATTGCGATTGTAAAATACTGCCACGTTTACGCTTGAGTGCTGTCTTGGCGGGGGGATCTTGGCCAATCCCTAAGTGGGTATGTTTGGCGTAACAAACGTGCTCCGAGGGTTTACCGGCTTGGCGGTCCCCGCTGGGCACGAGCTCATGTGTGCACGCTCATGGGTGTTATTCTTGGTTGTATTAAATGCCCGGTGGTCGCCGCGAGGTCAGCGCTCACGAGCGCGCTCTCGGCAATTTCGGTTATTTTTACCTGTGGATACGAAAAATTGAGATTTGCTACAGAGCTTTGCTTTTAAAAACCTGTTCTAGCATTCTAACAATGCCTAATATTTGGGCGAATTAACAATACTAAGATACAGTGCTTGAAATATGCCACAATTTGCAATGTTTTGTCCTCTTGTACCTCGCAAGTTCTGTTGCTGCTAACTATACGAACCATTCCTAGTTTTTGCAAAGGGCATAACTAGTCATTCCCAAAAAGAAATTACGCGAATAAAATTTGTGGAATTCTTGCCCGTGCAGAAAACTTACGTCATAAAGGTCCCGCAGGTTTGGTCATGTTGGCCCAGAGACAGAGCCAGAAGGGACAAAAGCAAGACAAACCGCATTATAAAATATTTGTTCAACGGTAAAACTGCATGCTTTCTTGAGCTTCGCTAAACGGCAGTCAGGATATGTAACTAATGCGAATACAGTTAAGGACGGCTTCCTTTAAATTTGGTTTATACAATATTCTAGGCAGCATTGTTTTCTCGGAATGTCGTGTCACATGTGTGCTTGCTTGTGCGACATGCTCTGGTCTTGAATTTGAGACAAGCAGCCGCCCGGTGGGAGTTGCATGGACCGCAATGTTTTATTTTATTCGTTTAGAACAATACCCACAGTGTTGTTATGCGTTGCTTCTCAAAAAAGACAATTTCAAGGATGAAGAGCTCCCATTGCTGATACCACAAAAGAGTGGGACCTGCACATTGCCAAAGCGATGTCACGTCTCAGCCATAATCTTCTTTCATCGTCATTATGAACATCTTCATGTTTTGGAGTACGGCCCTCTACACACGTACATACAGTTTTTTTAGGCAGTATCACACTTATCTCATACATAATTTATGCCTGAACCAGACATTGAAAGACAACCTAATAGCGTCTTGGCGCTCTTACGTAGATACCTTGCAACAATAAACACAAATACACTACTGCTAAGAAATGACAAAATCAAGTCGCTCACAAAGCCTATAGAACACAAACATTCACAGTAGGCATTCCAATATCAATTGATTGAAAAAGTGAAAGAATATCTTTGCTTTTGTGGCTTAAGATGCAGGTGCGAGAGCGTCCAATTGAGGGCGTTCCTGATTTTGAGCAAATTGACGAATTTGCCTGAGGTAATTTTTTTAATAACAATTACTTATTAGTTGAAGTCCTTGTTCTAGACCTTGCTTACTTTCAAATCGTATGGGTTTGGTTGGTGGCCGCTTTTCTGATGGAGGCGAAGAGTGACAACGCCCGTATTTCCGAGATTTCAGCGGACGTTAGAGATCCCCAGGTGATCCGACTAAATCCGGACCGTTAAACTACGGCGCGCATGATCACCTGTGTAGCGGCGGCACGTTACACATCATAAGCAATCAAATCAATCAATTCAGAAGGCCAGGTTCAATTTTGACCAATTTGGGCATATGAGACGTGAGGTTCACGCAGGCACGAGTTCCTATGAGAGAGTCAGGTGGATAAGCTGGCAAACGTTCTCGCCACTGCTGGAAACACTGACGTCCGATTAGCGTATGAGAACAGACGTATCTTAAAGAACTATTGGCGCACGGCCACGGTTTTTTAAATTGCATACTTCTTCCTTGCCGTGCTATTATTGTGGGAGCATTGCCCCAGCGTACCTCCTCAATTCCCCATTCTCCCAGCCACTGGCGTACTTGCGATAGCAGCGTGATCACCTCCTGGAGCCAGTGACGTTATTATAGCGAACCTTACTCGTAACCGGTGGGTCCACCGCTGGGGCTTTTGTGTCAATGGGCACGTATTGCTTTAGCATTCAACTAAGTGCTCTTTATTCTTTTTGTAAAACACGCGAAAAACTGTGGGGTCAGTCGTTTATCCCAATGTGAGGTTTTCCCGCATGCGTCACACAGTGCAGTCGCAGAATAATTTCGATGAACTGCCACGGTGCTACCACGTGAACTTACCTGGGGGACGATATTAGTTTTTGTGTAAACAAATATAGCGAATCAAACAATCACGTGGGGCTTAAACAGTTAGTAGCATTCACTTACTCTGTAGTTTCAAACTCTTGCTATTTTACCTGATTGTGCAGTCATCCGCACCTTACAGTGAGAACAAGTGCCCGGATGCCTCGTTTTGTTTTGGAGATACTTGTTTCTATCAGCACTAGACTTCATAACCCGCAGTGCCACGATACAGCCTCTGTTTGAAGCCATTCGATTCCCATAACATGCCGGACAACGGTGTCGTAAATTCTAGCTCTTCGTAAAAGTCCACTACAAAAAAATCTCCATCCTAACAGTCAATTCAACTGCTTTCTATCGAAAGTATATTTCGCTCAATAAGGGTGGCGCGGCTTACTTGGTCTTTCTTGTTGGACCGCACCTATGATAGGATGCTCCTAAAATGCAGAAATAGTTCCGCTATTGTTCGTCCCTGAATGCCTGCAGCGCCTTGGAGAAATTATGGTAAACAAAATCTGCACCAAATCGACCCTGATCCCTCGGGAAGAGGGAGGGGGGGCGGCGGGGCCTGTGGTGGCGTGGTGCTTTAGCGTGCCTTCGAAACGTTTACATGAAAGTGAGTTTCAATTTTTAAATATATCTCTAGCGTAAATATAAAATACGCGCCTTCATCAACACAGTTTGTTTGTGCCTGTCACGTTTTGGAAATAACACGATGCATTGGGATATGTATGATGTGCGGTCACATGGGTTTCGGTTGTAATATTTAAAGATGTGCCTGATCTAATAAGAAACCAGCTGGGAGTCAACCCTCTGGTTTGTCGTCTCTTTTCTCAGTGTCCATGTTTAAGTGGAACACCATTCATCTGTTCAAAAAAATGCTTGTTTTCTTAATACCTTGTAAAATACGTCTTACGGGTGGTCTATGCAAGATGTTGTAGTGGCCGGAAATGAAAACAACATACCGAATAACATAAAGTGGTTCCGTTTATCAGTAATTTTCGCTTAACCGAGTTTTGGTTAGGGTAAATTCACTATACTTACTTTACAGCACTTTTATTTTATTAATCGGTATTTAACTAGAAAGTTTTTTTTTTACATTTTTCAGGTGTTCCTTTTAGCATTCTGTTTGAAATTTTTACTACTAGGAAGCAATTTCTGGTCTTTGTCCCGACAATGCACTCACGTGACTATGGCCGACCAGCTTAAAAAAAGCGGATGGTGGAAACGGGTCGAATTCAGAAGTATTCAACCTGGTATTGCGTTATCAAAATTCTCCTGCGGCTTTCCGATGAGAAATTTCCGCGGGCCCCTTAAGACTGCTCACGTGCTCCCAAGGCAAAACCAGGCCGATATTTATAAACAACTTCTTTACGAATACCTTGTAATTGCGTCTTTACTCTTGCTTTGTTTCTTTTCCATTAACACAAATTACCTTGATCGGCTCCTTTTCTGCTATACAGGTTAGCGTCGATTTCTTCTTTCATTTCCTGATGAATTACGTAAGCAACAAGATTGGCACACACAGCAGCCTGCCTATAAGCCGAGTTTTTAATTTAGCGTCTGGTTTGTATATTGTTCTACTCACGTACCAGCACGTTCGGGTGTTACGCGGCACGGACTCTTCAACAATTTCACTTTCACAATTCAGCGTTTTATGAACATTATAATCTCCGGAAATTAGCGCCTCTATACTCCCAATTGCTGGCGCAATCCACAAAGTGAGCATACGCTACGAAGAAAAAATAGCAACAACGACAAGAAGTGTTCGGATTTGTTTGCTTTATTCCCCATTTTGTCTTCACCGCTATTGTTCGAAGAAGCTGTCTGCACTGTTTTTTTTTTTTGCATTGAGTCCAGTCTCCCCACTACCCTCAATTTATCCGCCCCCTTCCCGCTCAGTTTTACCAACGCCGCCTGTATAATCTTCGCCTAACGCGTCAGCGAAAAATGGCCACTCTCCTATTGCTCTCTGTTACCCTTTCGCTCTCCGTAGCCTTCGTACGTGCTTCATGTTCCGCCAGCCAGCGCCGCTTCTCGGAAACTATGCAACATAGTTCACAGTTTCTCTAGCGTTCCCCAGGCGGCGCTCCGACGCTTTCGAGACAAGCTGACAGACAGACGCTTTAGAAGTAGGTGCAGTGTTCGGGATTTGCGAGCAGTGACTAAGGCGGGACGTCCGCCGGTGTGTGCCACATAGCGGATGAGTGCCCGGTGCCTGAAATAACGTCCCTACTGCTCCCATTGGAAAGCGTGTGACGCGTTAGGCAATGTTTCCACAGGTGGCGTTGGTTTTACACTCGTTCTGGCATCATGCTGTTACTTTGGGTCTCAACTCTCCACCCCTTCACTCGATTTTGATGCTATTCTTTGCGCCAGACTAAGACAATGCCGCACAAAACCGGTTGAAATCTATAGAGACCCTCTATAATAATAGATATGCGCTGTTGATTGTATACAATTCTACAAGTCACTTTTTGACAAGAAAGGCGCGACACGCAACGCCTGAAGCGAAACATGTTTCCGGCAACGAAGGCGCGGGCTTGCAGCACCCCGTTCGGAACAGGTTTGCGAGCAGCCGATAATTCAAGCGCAGGCTCCTGCTTCAGACTCATAAACGCGTGGTAAAACATGCGAAGGGCGCGTGCGGCGAACCACGTAAAAAATTAAAGGAGCAATGAAGACAAAATACAAGTTGGGTTTATTAAAAAAGATGGCTTAGTCCCGATAACAATGATACCAATATCATCGCAATCTTCGAACAAATAACGGATATATTAAAGAAAACGTGTGAAGCAGTCGCGGCCCCCTAAGCCAATTTCCCGCAACTTTGCTATGACTGTCGCCGGGGAACCTTGTTTGTGCTATTGGCGGCCGCCTAACTGACCTGTCGCGACGACACATGACTGGACGTCTGTAATGGGGCCTCTAGTTCCATTTGACCGCATCACTTGAATGCTAACGTGCAGTTAACGCACTGAAAATTATGTTTTATTTTTGGCCGTATGACGTCATTCTTGCCATAACACGTCCTATGTGGCGCAAAATTTGAAAGTTTTTAAATACTTCTTGCTTTTTTTTCGTTAAAAAAAACATCTTTTGTTGCTCTAATGAGCTGAGTGAGATACTGAATCCTAGTTCTTTCAAATTAAACGATGTTGTATTTTCTCTTCATGGCTCCTTTAAGGAAGCCTGTTTAAAGGGATCATTTTCCGGCGCACACCGGCTTACTGTCGAATGGTAGCGGTCAATGAGGCGGTCGCTACAGACGCGTCCGTGGAAGTTGCCCATCCCGTAAAGCCGCAGCACACACAATAGAGTGTTTCAGCGGATCATATTTCACAGTCCGCTCCGCTCTGACAGTAAGCGAGAGCGCCATTCTGCATGCGTGGCGCGCTGCAGCACAAGCGGCTTTTGCGGAGGGTGGCCACGCTTCACTGAGCGGGTACGCTGAGCGGGCTGTCGCGGCTGCTCAGACTACCGTGCGGAATTCTAAGATGGCTGCCACTGCGAACTGTGCTTCTTTTGATGCAACGAGACTGACGATACCCCCAAAAGCACTACCAATTAGGCAACGATGTCACACACCCCAACGAGGTTTAAACGGAAGCGAAAACCGTCGGCCGAAGCGCATGCATACTTCTATGCAGCTCCCAGAAAAACAGCCTTGTCTTGGCTATTCGAAATTTGAAGGGTTTGTTTTAAATTTTTATAGGCCTTTATATCCTGTGAGCCACTAAATTGTAAAACAAAGGTGAAATAACACAATATATACGGAATCTACCTATATTTGAGTGACTAAAATACTCATCGCTATAGTTCCGTTTTGATGAAGTTGTGGTTTGCAAACGCACAGGGCACGACCAGTGACGCGAATGATTCCCATTTTAGGGAGTTACGGTAATCGCCTTGCTAAAAGCCTTTCTGCTGCTGACTCACCGGTTGTGCTGAGCGGGCGGGAAAAACGGTCAGCTTAAACTGTCTAATAATTGCCCTTCGGAAGTCCTGGAGTGTAGCGGACTAGAAGTTGTCATCAAGTGTCGGCCGCCAGCCAGATCCCTTCACATCTAATGCACGGTACTTTTCCAGTATCGCAAACAAACTCAAACCTCCTCCTTGGTTGAAGAAATAAACCTGTCGCGCTAGAAATATGTGTGCTATGGTGACCGTGAGGAATTAAATGCGCCACAGGAACGGCCACCTCGAGCGTCACCAGTTCAACATGGAAGTGAAAAACCATTCACGAGTTTCTTTCAAGTTCTAGTGTCAATCAAACACTCAGCCCATTATTCGGCGCGTCGTAGCGACAGAAGAGCAACTGAACCAACGCGTCAAATTCGGCACGTGAGCATAGGGATTCCCATTTATACCGAATTAAACAATTTAGTTTAGCAAGTCTGACAATTGCGAGAAAGCTGGAGGAACTTTTATAATCGGTATTTATCGGAATAATGAGCTACTTTCGAATTTTGTAATGCCTCTTCAAACACAACCGAATTGGTATTCACCAATTTAGAAAACGGAGTCCCATTCGTGGCCAGCAGTGCGCAAAAGGTAGCGTTTCGCGACAGGCCAGATGTCTGTATGTGGATTGTACATTGTTTTCACGCCCTGCAAACTAATGCTTAACGTACGTTTGCAGTACGACCACTTAATTCCGTTGGGTGCGGGTTACCCTGGAGGTGCTGTCGGGCAAGTTAATCAAGCCGTGCGAAGGCAGCACGCAATGGAAGCGAATCTGCGCCAAAACAGGCCCAAAACAACCGTTGCTAAAGCAAGCGCAAACCTGTTCCGCCAACGCCGCCTCCGGCGAGCTTGCACTTCCACTCGGGAACGCTGGGTAAATTCGCTGCGCCATCTCTAGTGTGCTCCGTGAGTGAAACCCTCTGCATGGCCCACTCCCCTGTTGGGAGCTCCGACGTGTTGGAAGTTTCTTGTCCCGCACGCCACGAAAAACCGTTGGCTGGCAGAGCTACAAAGCTTTGCTTTAAAATCAAATCGCAGAGAAGATACAAATAGGTGCCGGAGTTCGGGTTCCTAAATATAAATTAAGCCGATGTGAGCCGTCGTCCCTCCCACCCACTGATGTTCACAAGAAGTAAGTTACGGTTCTCCAAATTTTCCGTGACTGTAATGGGTGTATTATGTTTTGTAATAAAAGCTTTTATGATGGCTAATTTATTATATACGCAGTGGAACTAAAATGTTATAAATGCTGCAATTTTCAGAATTTAAAATGTGTGGTCCATTGTTGTGAGCTAAGGTACATCTCGGCGATGAAATCGTTACAATTGGGCGTCAAGTAGGAAGAACACGGTCCTATACACGTTCGTTGTTCTGGTGGTCTTTACTCTAGGAGTTCATATCTAGGACAGCATGAATGTCTAAATTTGACTAAATATGCTTAGCAATGTTTCGATGTTTTTAATATTATAAACTATTTTGCCGGCTTGTGTATCTAACTTTGGTTACTGTATACGAAATGTACCATTTGAAGTTTTTGCAAGGCGTATAATTGGTCATTCTCAAAACATTATTCGCATACTACTTGTGAGGTCTTTTCCTCTAGAGAAAACTCACCTGATACAGGCTCCGCCAGTTGGGCTGACGTTGTCGTTGACACGTAAAGAATAAAGAAAAGCAGGACCAACCGCATTTTTAGCTTTGCTCTGCCTTAAATACCCACTTTACGGAGTTTCTCGTAAGGGAAGAAAGTATGTATGAAAGCACAGCAAATGTAATTGTGTGGAGATGGTTTCTTTTAAATGTACGCTATTTAAATATTTTATACAACGGTATTGTTTGGCATGTAGTACCACTTGCTTGGTTGCTAGTGAGACATACTGTGGGCTGCCCAGCTCGCACCTGGGAGTTCCGTTGATCCCAATACGTTTTATTGTGTGCCAGTAAGACAATGACTACGAGTTTGTTTGAGCTCGCTCAACACAAAACAGATGACAACTTCAAAGATGAACACCTGTCGTTTTTTGGTACACTGGAAGAGTAGCAGCATGATATTGTCAAGAAATAAAAAAATAGTCCTTCACAGCGACCTATAGGAAACAAAAATTCTTCATGTGCCTGCCAACACCGAAGGAGTGAAAAAGTGAGAGGACATCTTTGCTTGTGTAGCTTCAGATGTGTTTGAGAGAGCGCGCGGTGATGGGTTGTTGCTGAGTCGACATACATTGACGTTTTACGCCGTTTAATTTTAAAATGCATACATTTTAGTTCGTTCCTGTCTGTCCCTTTTGATGCGTCCCGACGTACTTCCGCAGCGTTGGTAGGTTTGCACGTCAAGCCAATAGCTCGCATTTTGTCTCGAGAATACCGCCCCTGTCTATGCTCCCGACATTGCATTGGTTTCAAATAGCGCAGCGTAAGGTTTTGCCCATATATGTATGCGGGAAGGAAGCTTGACGCCAGCATCAGTTTATCTGGGATAGCAGCCCGGGAGCAATGGCGAATATTCCTCCCACAGCTGGAGGGCGTGCCGGGCAAATTTTGGTTTGGAAATTATTCTGTCTGCCCCTGAAGTCAACCTTCCGCCCTAAAGTTGAAAATGTTGTCAAGAAAGAGTATATATCGTCCCATTCATTCCCAACTACTAAAACTTCAGCTGTTATTCACACGTTTCATATATAGCACAAAGAAAACCTCCGGCCCGTAACACGCAAAATATACAGACTTAACCAATATATCACTATTCTTTTAGTTAAAATGGCACTTAGAGTTTGCTTCGAGAGAACAAATGGAAATAATAAGGCGTTAAAATTGACTCATACTGGATCCTGCACGTGCAAGGTAAACGCAAACAAATCGAACACCGCCTCCAGTGATGCAGTGTCAGGCAGAACAAAAAAGAAAGATAAATTCACGCACTGTCTCATAATATGGGGTGCGCGCGGTGCGATGTCCGGAACATGGAATTGCTTTGAAAAAACTTCCATGCAATTTAACGCGGTGGCATTCAGATGGGACAGGAAGAGTATGAAGGCTGGGAGCGGAGAATAGGCAAAGCTGAAGACTACGTACTTTGACGTGATTTTCAGTAAAGCAAGCATATCCACAGTGAATTTTGCGGTTTATTTATGTCATTAAGAGACATTAAAAAGGTTCCTCAATAAGGCTTTGTAGTTACCGGTGCTTTACTTCAACAGTTGTCTACATACCATGTAACCGGTGCTTCGTTGGGGAAGGAATGAATGGTGCGTCAATGACTGTTTTCACTATATGCAGTTGTGATCACCCAACAAATCAGACAAAAGTTTGTGTTCAATAAGGGAAAATATTAAAATTTTGTCAATCACCATCGAGAGCAATATTATTATTCATTATTTTCTAGGTCTGGGCTTGCACCAAGGGTAGTAAACCCTATAAGGCCGCCACTGCGGGCAATACTTCTTGAACACTTTCCTACACCCTCTTAGGGGCTTATGGATGGCCTCGTTCCACACACGCATTTGACATTGCGTTTTACCTGTAAAAAAGAGGTGCAATTACTGCTAAACAGTTCGAAGCCTACCAGAAAGTCAACAGACCTATTTAAAAGCAGGTGGCTTCAAGCGAAATTATATCGAGAGGCTTCAAACCAGATGGCCAAAGAAGCCGCCAGGAACCAAACACTAAGTTGCTGAATAAGGATGGCAAAGGGAGGCCCAAGCTCCCTGCCACATAACCTTTAAAGAAAGAAGATAACGTCGGCATAGCCAGGCAAAATGCAGCTTTAAACTCCGCCGACATTAGAAGTTCTGCTGCTTCGATAGTATTCCGCAACATATTTTATTCAGTTGTACGAATAAACAATGTCGTGCTCAGAGTTATAATCCTTTTCGCATAATCCTTGTTAAAATGAGTTTGACCCTAGCACAATGCGCACCGCAGTAACATTTCCTGTCGCAACCTTCACTTCTGGATGTAATAAAACGTACAAAGCATGTACACAAAAACACTAAGCCCTGCACAGCATGACGCCCTTTTTAACCTTATCTGCAAAAGGTATCTGCGAAAACACTGAAACTTTTGGTTTAAAAGAAAAATGGTGCTGGAAAACACGCACCTGTTGTTCGCACCTGTTAAAAAGTTGGTCACGTGTTTTGTGTGATTGAGATATTGGAAAAGTGTTATCTAAAATCGCTTATTTACAATCCAATGCAGTTGAAAGCCTTCTTTTAAAACACAGACGAGATCATCCAAATTACCCGTAGTAGAAGAAACACGTGGACAAATCCATACATAGGCTGATAATTGGGTGCTACCATAGTGGCGGGTTTCGAAAATTGCACAGCGTTCGTCAGGACACCAATATATAAGCGTGTAGTTTCTTCCTTGTCCCGTTACTGAAACGATAATTAAAAGAAAGGGGACGCGTGAGTAAACTGCCGGGCTGACAAAACGACTGAACTGAATTAGAGCCACACCGCCGAACGTGTACGGTTCGTTACGATTTGCAGTTGAACAAAAATTATCTTATTCTTGGCATGCACACACTATAAATATATGTATAATATATATTATATATATATATATATATATATATATATATATATATATATATATATATATATATATATAAGTGTGTGTGTGTCTGTGAGAGAGAGAGAGGCCAGCAGTCTACAACGCCAAGGGAGGCATTGGAGAATGCTTAGGCATTCTTACTACGGTAGTGAAGTTAACAATTCAACTTTCCGTGAGAAAGAAAGTGAAGAAAAAAAAATTTCGTGCCCTTCCACTCTGTGCAGAAGTATAACCAGCAAAGCTGCGGTGCCGAGCCTCGTACTCCAAGGGTTGCACAATGCAAAACACGTTTGTTTGTACTTTACGATTGAGCATAGTTCCTGGTTAATAAACAATGAATTTTTTACGAACTATACTTTTGTTTCGGTGGGCAAACATGGGGCTGTCTGTTTCCCTCCCGTAGAATTACATATGTATTGCCAGCGGACGAGAATTCCACAATATTTACAACTTCACTTTAACCATGTTTTTTTGAAAATTTTGTAAATCCCGGCGTTGTGTTAGATTTGTGTCAGCGGCTAATTGCCATATAGTTTTTTCGGTATACTTTCAATGAAAAAAGCGTTATCCCCGCTTTCTGTAATGGTATTCCCTTCGAAAATTGATGTGATTCACTGGGCAATACTTGATGTGGGAAAGCCATCTTACAAAGATCAAGCTTACAACGATGTCCTTTAAAGGAGCCATGAAGACAAAATAGAAGTTAGGTTTATTAAAAAGACGGCTTAGTCCTGATAACAATGATGCCAATATCACCGCAACCTTTGATTAACTAACGGAGATATAAAAGAAAACGTGCGAAGCAATCGCGACCCCCTAGCCAATTTCCCGCAACTTTTCTATGACGTCACGGAACCTTGTTTGTACGATTGGCGGCCGCTTAACTGACCTGTCGCGACGACACATGACTGGACGTCTGTAATGGGGCCTCTAGTTCCTTTTGACCGCATCACTTGAATGTCAACATGCAGTTAACGCACTGAAAATTATGTTTTATTGTTGGCCCGTATGACGGCATTCTTGCTCATAACACGTCACTGTGGCGCAAAATTTGAAAGTTTTTAAATACTTCTTTCTTTTTTTTTCTTTCAAAAACATCTTTGGTGGCTGTAATGGAGATGAGTGAGATACTGAATCCTAGTTCTTTCAAATTTAACAAAGTTGTATTTTCTCTTCATGGCTCCTTTATGTCAACTTCACCTCCTAACACGAATGAATTGCTGGGACGACATTATAGGGCGCTGCCCTTTAGCACCCGTCTCTGGGCTCAGCCGCGACGACGTCGCGGAGGATGGGAGGGACGACGATTGAAAGAAAGCGAGGGAGGGGAATGTCACAAAATTGGGAGTTGAGGGTGTGTACCACTATTGTATCTGACTCATGAGGGTGGTTCCTTCCGCCCTCTGTTGAAAAAGGCGTACGTTCGGTTCCCACACTGGCGGCGTGTTTTTCTTCCTCTCTTTTTCTCTTACAGAAATTTAAAAAGGTTAACTTTATTACCCGTAGTAAAAAACATATCCATTCCCCTATGCCTCCCTTGGGGTTGAGGGCTGCCGGCCTTTCTTTCTGTATTCCATTTTTTACCGTCCCTAATACACGCCGTTTCTAGATCAGGCCACATGGAGAGCAAGACACCAAAGCACAACAAGTGCGCCCTGATGTAGGGTGTGCCTTCAGATGATATTGATTATGTCGAATCTTATATGACACCTGGAAAGATATGACGGCCACGAGAAACGTGTCGAAATCGCTGGGCTTGAAAAGAAATCATCGCAAGTGTTTTCCAACAAGGCCTAAAAAACTGTGGCCAAAACGAATGGTGCTTCACAGCTATAGAAAACCAAACAAAACAAAACAAAAAGCTGAACTGAATATATGCGAGGGTTTCATGGGGCAAAACGGGGTCCACTTCGCGTCCAGAAGATAAATATAGAGTAAGCATGTCTGTTAGCGTGACGTTAAGGCGTTTCCGAAGCCCAGTAGTTTGTTTGTGACAGGCTGTGGCAAGCTTGTTTTGCCAAGCTGGAGCGCTCGCCATTATTGGTAACATTTGAGAAAATGTCAAAGCCTTGGTATGTAAGAAGATCGAAGCGAGGGCTGGTATGCGAGAGCATGTTGTGCAGGCGAAAGTCAGGTACGTCATTTACAGTGGTGCTTGCAAAAATATTGCGATTGTTCACAACGTCATGTAATCTGTCGCAACAGCAGCCGAGTTGTTTTCCAAGGGCCGTGGAAAATAACAAATAATTTAGAGACACACTCGAGGTATCGGTTAGAGAGTATTTCGATGCGTTGACCTCCCTGAGAAGCCAAAGTGGTTAACATTTTGCGATCTCCGCAAAGGTCACACGAGTAAACCTATTCACACTGTCGCACGATGTCCTATTAGAGGAAAGACGGTCGACCGGGATCCCATGTCCTTGTTCAAAATGAACAGGTGGAGTGGGCTTGCTCAGTTGTGTTACAGTGAAATGCAGGTGGTTGCAAACAACAAAGTCGGATTCTTGGAACGGGTGTTTCAATGATATAAGACGCCAATTCAAGAGAAAAACTGCGCAAGAAATGGTCGTGTGATGTAGAGCTTAGCAGTTGCAAGATAGTACAAAGCAAAGCGTCAAAGCGCTGTTATTCAAAAATGTTGAATATCTCGGGTATTTACAACACGCATAGCACCATGATGTGATGCTTTACAGCTGCGGTGGGCAACATTTTTAAGTGTAGGGCCAACTTCTATGAAGCTGACGCGGCGTGGGAACAGAGGGCAAGGGTGGGGGGGGGGGGGGGGCGGTGAAGGGCTTTCCAGGCAAACAGACAAAAGTCAGCCATTTAAAATGACATTTTACAATAATTGACAATATTCTGGCTAACTGTCAAAATGGGGGACAGTGCCATCTGGAAGCAATCAAGTCTCTGTTCTTGACTCCTGTCTAACCGTGTTTGCAGTCACAACTGGCACGTCAGCTTTCAGATAGGAAATCAACCTGCTTGGGGCTGCCTAATAAACCCCGCGGTTCGCAAGTTGCTGACCTCTGCTAAACAGTGCGTGAAATGGTGGCATAGACCAGTCAACATCTCCATGAAAGAAGCGTGACTTGGTGCTTTCAGGAAAGGCCCGTACTTGCAGCTGCAGCGCCCGGCGATAAGGCCGTCCTGGTGGGTTATTGAACCTAAAAAGCCGGCCAACGCCCTAATGAACAATGACGTCTGTAAACTGGCTGTTGTACAGGTAGCGCGGGACTTTTTGCTAGGCGTAGACAGAGGGGAGAGACTAGCACTTTGTAATATAATATAATTCAGCTCTAATACTCGTCCACACTTGCAACGAAGTCCATTCATATCTCCACAAATGTGTGTAGTTTTGCACTTTAACAAGCCATACATAACAAAACAATTGCCGTTGCCGTATAGAGAATAATGCCAAGAAAGAAAAATCGACCCATTTGAAGCTAATGAAAGCACCATTAGTACGTGGTGTTGCAGTTTTACATCAGCTGCTGCTTCTAGATACGGCTACAGCAATACCCGAGTGGGATTACTGCAGTTGTTTTTCATTTCATCTGGTCGCTATCATTTTTATCTTTATTGGTTGTTCTCTAAAGAGTAGAGTTACCATATTCCTGGAGGTAGAAAATGGGATGCCAAAGCGGTGCGGGCAGGGAGGAAGCGTACAAAATACAAAGGGTTGTGCTTGGGGCAAGGCGTTTTATGCGAGAACTACTCTCATTTAAAACTTAGATTTTGCACTAAGACCTCATTCAGGCCGGGGGAACAATCAGACTCACAGATCAATTGCGTGCATTCTATTCAAACGTCCCGCACCGCTGCACTTCCTTTGTTGGTGTATTTTGCCAAAGAATAATTTGTTCCGCAAGACTTTACCTAACAAGAACCGGTTTCAAAATTCTTTGCACGCACGGAAAGCTCAGACGCTTAAGTAACATTGCACGCAATCTTGACAACACGTTGCTGTTCACGCCGAGTTCACAATGAAAAAAAAACACACTCCACAAGAGCCGTGGTTCCAGGAAAGCACAGGGCCAGTCCGCGACGCGAGAAATGTCAGCGCAGCATACATCCTCTGTGGCCACCTCTTTAAACGCTTGCATCGAGCTCTAGGAGACTGATATACCTGAAGAGTTCCAATCTTCTAGTTTCTTTTCAATGCTTTGCTTCACAATGGTTCACTCCTGACACAATGTTTCTTAAATGTCGTCTTCGGCAAGCAACAAAAGCGTTCTTCTGTAAGAATACATCTAAATTGTAACTATGTTGGTAAATACGGTGTATCAAAGCACTTAAAGTGACACTTAAGTGAATTTGTCAAGCTCCCGTTTTTGCTTGCTCTGCGTAGACTGGCTCAATTAGCCCACTTTAAATCGTTTATCACGTTGACAAATCGGTAATTATATACAAAGCACAAAGAAGAAAAACTACCATGCGCGGTTTGCGGCGGCCGCAACCAACTAAGCTGTGGCGTTGGGAGGAGGGGGCACCGTGATTGGACGATGCCCAAGGTTAGCAATCAAGCAAGTTTCGGTTTCGGTTCTGTAAAACAACATGCTTGACATCCGATGGCGTCGTTGGATGAACATTCTCAATATCCCAGTAATCGTGGTACCGCGCTTCTGCCATGTTGTCGGCTGTAAAATGCATAAGCCCCCCAGGACGGCTTGGAATCGTAGCATTCACTAGCCGAGGCCTACGCAATGCATGAACGCCCTCCGCGTCCCCGCAAACGCTCAAATGCATGTGCTTTTCCCCATATTTGTAGCTTGCCTCACTCATGCCTGCATCGTAAAAAGCGTGTTCGCACCAGGCCAAGGGTCTGTTGATTCTGGCCTGTGCCCACTGCCCGCAAGGAGTCGGTGCTTATGGCAACAGCACGCCAACGAGAACTCGCTAGCGCGCCAGTGCCAGCCTGCGCGAGTTCTGTGGACTAGTTCGTGGAGCAATGAACGTTGCGCCCCCCAAAAAGGGGAACTCAGTATAGAAAACATCGGCGAAAAGACAAAAAGTTTACTTATAAAGAAAAAAAGCACATCGGGGATTCGAACTTGTGACTGCCAAAACATTTGAAATGACACACCTAGCGCTCCAGACTTTTTTTTTCTTTATTGCCTGCTTGGCGACAACACAACACGCACTGTTCAGTACACAAATTACTGGCTCCAGCCACCAATCGGCTGAAGGGATGGCTTAAAACATCTTAAATTGCGCTAGAACATCCAGAATGGGTAACCACTCAGGCTCTTCCGGCATGACTCGATAAACTTCTCTTATATAAGCAACGCTTTCAATGAAGTACTCTCGCACTGTGCGAGCATCCTCTTCGGCATTTTGAACCGCCATGCGAGTTTTCCACATAGAATGCAGACTAAGTGCCATGAACATATCATAGGGCACGCCTCCATCATTGTTTACGGGCAAAAAGCGAATGCCATAAGGCGTTAATGGTAAGTCTTTTTTCAGGGTTCGTTGGAGGATGTCCCAGGGAAACACCGCATCCCAACATCCAGAAAGATGTTCTCAATTGTTTCCAGCTTTTGGCATAGTCTACAGTTTAAGTGTCCATGGGTGTACATATAGTCCTTTTTCCTGCAGCCAGGGTTTTACCGGAAGCGTGCCGCTATGAAGTGTAAAAAAAAGATTTAACAGATTAACGTACTGGCATTCGTTTCAATATTTTTATAAAATATTTTCCTGAACCCACTGCTAATAACTGACGATAAACCGGAACAGGCAGACACACATCAATCATATCTTTGTACAAACGTTTCCGCGGTACACTACTCAAATACTCCGAGGAAAACCTAACCCTTAAAATCCTAAAAGCATCCACCACTTCGCGCAAGAACCCACGCACACGTACACATCGCATGTCAGAAGTTGAAACTACATTGTCTGGAATGACTATGTAGTTTCAATTCTGAAATGCGATGTGTACGTGTGCTCCAGACCACTGGGCCATGGGCGCGCGCTGCCGACCTTGGAAATAGAGGTATATAATGTATAACCAGTTTACACTTTTATTGAGTTATAGTATTTCAAGCAGCTTAGGTGGCTATTTGTTGTGTGTGCGCTCGTGCAGTAAGCGTCCCCCGAGTTTCCACAATAGCTCACGTCTAGCAATTGCATTTCTTAGACGGAAAAAGCGTTCGCAGATGCGTAGTCGTACTGCTGACCGCTGTGCTCGTTCGACCAGCGCAAAAAAGTGCTTCCCGCACCATTGTCTTACGCTGTACGGTAAAAATATCGGTTGATATCATTGGCCTTAGTACCTATATTGACTTCGCTGACTCTTCTCCCCCTTCAAGAGGCCATATATTTTTCGTAATGGCGTACCAGTCAGCGAAAGCGTCGCATGTGCGCTTGTGCAGCGCTTGTGTGAAGCGACCTTGACTTGGAGCTAGATGCAGTGTACGAACTAACGAAGTAAAGAAAGGCATATTCTTCCATTCACAAACGTTTGTGGCTTAGTTTCAACTGATCGAGCGAATTGCGATGACCCGTCGGCGGCTGGCGGACTAAACATTGGGCCGACTGACTCGGTCGCGGAAGGCCGGCGGAGCCGTGCAGTAGCGCAGCCAATTGCCAGCTCCTCTCCTGCTGACGTCACACGAAAATGCCACAGAAACTGAGCGAGGATGCAGAGAGGAGGGCAGCATTTTCGAATTGATTTTTCTACTAAATAAATTCGCCGTAAACGCGCTCAGAGTGGTCGAAACAGGGCCTGGGGACTCCGGACTACAATTTGCGCTCGTAATCCCGCATTGTTTACAAATCACTTCAGTGTCCCTTTAACGTCATATTTGTGCAATATGCCTGTAACGGGTCGGCCCATTTGGTATGATCCACTTGCTTGGCGCCAATTTTAAAATTCTGGAGTCCTGCGAAAACGGGACAATTTTCTCTTAATGGGAAAAAAGGCGACACACCTGAGGGGGTTTCCAAATCGGTACGGTCCCGCCCAGAACGGGAGGTGTGGTCATCCTGTGAGCCTATTGCGGAGTTGTACAAACGTACCGGGATGGGAGGCGGGGGGGGGGGGGGCGGCTCAAGAATAATAAGGACATCCCAAACAGTGGCTGTATAATAGGAACGTAAAGTAACCACCACGGTAAAAGATAGTAACAGTATGCGTAGCCCACAGAAGCAAAAAACAATATATTGCATAATTTCTTGAACATACACGAAGCTATTAACTTGCGGAATTTTGAAGGGTTTTGCTCAGCAAAGATAGATTCTGAAAATTATTTCCATTGTTGTATTTACTACTTCTATTTAACTTCTATGCCTAATATACATTGATTTATCGTATACTTCCTGTAAAAACACTGGCAAATATTAGCGCAGCTGCTGTTGCAACTATTTGTTTGCCATCATGACCGAAACGCGCCTAACCCTCGTATTTCTGAAAAATGGCAAAGAAGGTTAGAGTTCAGTATTTGACGTTTCTTAACTGTGTATAAGTGAATAAAAGTAACCTAGCCGCGCAAAAATCCACACGTGTACAAACAAGCCTTTTAAAACAAGCAGTAATTTGAGATACATTGTATCGCACAATAGAAATATTCGTTTTCGCAAACAAACAGTATTTCTTAGGCTGGGCCTATAGCCTGTATTCAATAGCGAGGCACGCATGCAGGCAACCATGTGAGTGCGCGCCGTCACTGGTTACGCCCGGATCCGCGGGATGGAGGTACTTGTCCGTGCTAAGCGCATGATATGTGTTGCATATTGCAAGCTCTAGCCCGCCAAACACAAAGTAATGCCTCGACTCCAATGTGAGTGCGATTTACAACAACTGGGTTGACGCCAAAGTTGAGGATCGGGTTGAAACGGAGCAGACAACACACGCTGATGTCATTATTTTCTACGGCGTGCGGCCGCAGTAGCACAAGCCGCGCCATGTCCGCGGCGCTTTTGACATGTCTGTGGCCATTTCGGCGTTGCCAAGGGAAGAAATTGAGAGCCAAAATGTTCAATGATAATCACCTGTATCACTTACCTGGGAGTTTGTATGTGGTCAATGTCGGACCAAACGAATGAAAACCTCGTCCTGACAGGGTCCCAAAAAGATTTTCGTGGTGTCTGCGCAAAACAACAAATAAATATCAGTAATCAGGTCAAAAACTTCAGAGGTGCGTCATTCTAAAATAGGAGTTTAGCAACAACGCCCACCGAATACGAATTAGTAAACAACCATAAAATATGAATGAACGTTTTTGTTTTACTCGTACGCATTGTTGTGACTCGCCTGACAGCTCTGTCACCGATGTTAGTAATCGCGACGCTGTCACCACTGTGAGACTGGGCATCCGAGCGCAGTCACCGGTGTAGCGACGTTGCATTGCTCCGTCCGGCGTCGACGCGGCACCGAGCAGAGCGATGAAGTTCTTGAGCCGACGAAAAGTTGAAGCGCCATTTATATACAGTATGTACAAGGGTAACAAAGGCGTTACATGGCTCGCACTAGGGCGACAGCACCTCTCCAGTCGGTGCCTCTGAAAAGTGCTGCTGTAGAGTGCCGCCGAGCGGGTTTTTATACCCCCGGAGCCTGTCTGTTGTAGCCGCGAGCGGTTTAATCGCTTCCAATCAGGACTCCCACTGGCCGAAGTTTGAATCCGACGATGGAGGCGAAGAAGTTTGCGTCAGACGAGCCGCCCGAAGGGAAAGAAGGCGGCGCCGTCGCCGTCTCAGAAGCCGCCTCCAGGCATGTGGCGGCATGTCGGTTGCCACTCATTCGCCCGATGCATGATTCGGCGTAGCCGCCAGGACAGAAAAAGGGGAGGCGACTCGGCAGCGATGCACGTTTAGCGATGCAATTAGGCGTGAGAAACACCGGCTAAAATTCGCTCGGAAGGCTTTCCAAGCTTAAAAATAATATGGGCTCAAGGCGGCGTTCCAACTGGGGCAGTTTCTCTTCTACGTACGGGGGGTATTCGCAGTTACATGGCGAAGTGAATTTGAGCTGGAAACGGCGATGGCGGGTTTCGGTTATTTCAGAGGGCAGCCCTTTGGCACCCATTACCTGGGCTTCGCGGGGGCGGCGTCTGTTTATGTCTGCGTAGTTGAGTGAGCAACGCAGCAATGATGAAGGAAAGAAGACGTGAGAGAGCGTATAGCGAAGGGTGAAGTGGTGTACGACACGGGGCGGCTGCGGCGTCATCTCTATCACTGCCTTTCCCTCACACGTTTCATGTGTTTGCCAAAGGAGCGCCTTCTCCTGACACTTCCCCAGGCGCTGTTCCATTCTCGCTAATCAAACCACGTGACGTTTGCGCGGGAGGTTAAACCGATGTAGAACAACATGCTCGCTGCTCCCTTGCGCGGGGCTAATCCGAACCCCGGGACGTTTGCGCGGGAGGTTGAAACACAATTTGCCAAATGCTGGCCGGCGGCGACGGTGGGTGGTCCTACGAGGTAGCAGTAGAGTAGCGCATGTCGCCGTACGTTCGCTGGACACACGAACACTTCCTGAATGCAGCCGAAATGTGCCGTGACCGAGAAGACTGCAGCTCACGCTGCGCCGAAATTTCATATTAGTGGTGCTGTAATAGTCAGTGCATTTTACGCCCATCCGTGCTGATTTTAATTTTTCGTATTCATCTGATAATCTCAACCGCCGTTAGCTGCCGCCTGCGCAACTTGCCAAAAGCGACATTGGTGGAGGCGAGTGGAAAATAGTTGTGAAAGAGGTATCAGCGGTGGTGAGGAGGAGGCTCGGAGCGGCGCCGAGTAAATTGATGGCACCGGAATGAAAACTTCGTGGATTAGACATATACTGCTTTGCAGTAAAATAATATACAGCACACCGTCAAGCCCATAGAAGGAGTGTATGTTACCCAAGGTTAATTGGCAAAGACGGTGCTCAACTATCTGACAAAAAATTTTTTCAGTTCTACTGAACGTGAATTCCGTTAAGTGCGTCGCAAGGATTCGCTGCAGGGGCTCTGGTGCAGTGTCCTGACCAGCTTCAGGACCAGCACGGCGTTGATACCACAGATAGTCACGAGAGGGCATCGAAGCGCCTGAAAGCGTGAATAAAAATGAGAGAATCTCGGGTGTAACCCTTCCTCCAGGGCTCCAGTGGCTTGTGCTTTCCCTTTCCTTTCGCCATCTTTATTTCAAAGATTATAAAGATTCTGAACACGTGAAATCTATTTTACCGTTTAATTGATTAAGTATAAAAAGTGTTTGGTATCCAGTTGTGTTTTTATAATAATTTGTCCTGGTTTCAGCATTCTGCTCTTCTTTGTCGTATTAAATAACCTCAATCGTGATCTACGCGCAGGCCTGTACCGGTTCTTTTGTTGTATGTACTGAAGCAGTTTAAAATAGCAAAGCTGGTCTGCTTTTAGTATGTCGTGTTTCAAAAACGAGGAGATGTCGGCAGACTCTGGTAGTTTCCGTGATGGTTTTCAAAACATCTAAGCACTTCCTTCTGTAGTACAATTATTTTACTATAATTTCAGGACGTCGTTGTTCCCCAGAGCTAATAATCCATAACAGAGCGTCGAATAGAACAAACTCCGGTAATGAAGTAATGAAGAAACTCCATTAATGAAGTTTTTTTTAGCCAAAGCGGAAATAATGTCGTTAACTTGTACAGAGTGCCAACAGTTCGAGCCAGTTCTATCTATAATTGTTCATACGTGTGCTTTTCATGATAATTCCTTCTGAAACCAAACGCCAAGAAACTATGATCTGCGTAATTGTTTTTTTTGGCATTCAATTGTAACCTGTTATTTTTCATCCAATTTAACAGTCGTCGCATGTAATCGTTAACGCTGCTTTCAAGTGACGTAAGATTATTAGACGTAAAAAAAAATAGCAGTGTCATCTGCATGCATTCTGGGCTGTGGTGAATGGGGTGTCGAAACAATATCATTTATATAAGCAAAGAAGAGGAATGGTCCTGAAATTGATCGCTGTTGGACACCCTGTTACCACATAATTTTGAAGACATCGCAGCTTCAACATTCACAGTTTGGTAACGGTGATGCAAATAGGACTTAATAAGATCAAGGGATATTCAACGTACCCCATAAATGAATCACTTATTAAGCAGCAGGTCATATGGTAGGGAGTCAAAGGCTTACTTATTGTCTAAAACAGTCCAATGGTGTATTTTTCATTTTTCATGTTAGCTAATATTGTGTCATTGATAAGAAGTGACGCCTTCTCATTCGAACTTCCTTTCCAAAGCCGCATGGCTGTCTGTTATTATACCGTGTTTATCAAAGAAAGAAACGAGTCTGTTCAAAATAGCACCCTCAAACATTTTAGATGGCGTTGTGAGCACGGAGATTGGACGGTAATTTGATGGGTTTTCTTGATCCCCACTCCTAAATATTCGGCCGACTTTTGCAACATTTAACTTTCTTTGGGAAAACACCAGCGCTCAATGTAAGGTTTATTACATATGCCGGAACTTCGGAGATAAACGGTGCAATGGATTTTATCTCGGACGGCCCAATGTCATCAGTTTCTTGCTGCAACATTAGGTTTCAGATTCTTATCAAAGTTTCTACCTCCATAGAATAAGTAAGCCTTGAAAAAGTGACTCGGAAATACATGTGGCAGATGTCGTAGTTTCAAATCATCGCTATCGTTAAGGCTGTTATATGAACCTGCGTTCACAAAATTCGCATTCATAGCACCATCTACACCCTCCCACATACGCTCCTAACGTCTAGTGTAATTGTGGCCATTTGCGATACGTTTTTCGTTTTCCCGTAAGCCTGTTGACCTCGTCCCACACCTTTCTGTGGCGTCCCTCTATATATTCAAACTTACTGTAGAAATATAGTTCCTTCGGTTTCTTAAGATCTCATGTCAACATATTTTGGTATTTTTTATATTTTGTAAACATTCAACGTCACGGTTTTTAAGATACTCATGATACAATTTGTTCTTCTTATTCTGGCGTATGGGATTGAGCTCATCCACGGTCTGTGAAATTTCTTTGTTTCTTGGAGGTACATTTTTCTAGCGGGGAAAGCAGCGCAGTGAGAATCTTTTAATATGCCTTCAAAAACATCATTTCGTTCTCGGCGTCACATTGCAGGTAAACAGGGTTCCAGGTGCCGATTCCATTGAGTGTAGGAATATTCCTAGAGCTCCGGTTGCTAATTTTTTTCGCCGAAAATATACCCATTCGTTATTTACGGTGTGTGTTTTTATGAGAAAAAGGTAGTAGAAAAAATATTGGTAAATGATCGCTTCAGCAGGCGTGATAGCACACAACTGGACATTCGTATAAACGCATGTTCGTCGCGCATATGTCTAGTAAAGTAGCACTGTGTGCAATTATTCGTGTGGGCAAACCGATAAGATTTGCAGCATCATAAGTACATATAAACAGAACGGAATAAACTAAGCATAATGAATACCTTCTTCTGTAAACGGGAGAGTCGGAAGTGGACCTGGAGGAGCCCGAATGCGGAGCAACAAAAATGAAATAGACTTCATATTATGCGATAACCCTGGCGTCGTGCAGGATGTGGAAGTGCTCGGAAGGGTAAGGTGGTAGTGACCACCGTATGGTAAGATCCCGAATTAGGCTAGATTTGAGGAGGGACCGCAACAAGCTAGTACGAAAGAAGCCGATAAATGAGCTAACAGTAAGACGTAAGTAGAAGAATTCAGGATCGCGCGGCAGAACCGATATTCCGCTCTTAACGAGGAAGCCGAGATTACGACGCAGGAAGCCAGCGACAACCTCACACGCATTATTACGGAGTGTGCAGTAGAAGTCGGGGGCACTATAGCTAGACAGGATACTGGTAAACTTTCACAGGAGACGAAAGATCTAATCAGGAAACGGCAAACCATGAGAATCTCCACCGCAGCTGACAGAATAGAACTAGCGGAGCTTTCCAAGCTAATCAATAAGCGTAAGACAGCTGACATACGGAAGTATAATATGGAGAGGATCGAATACGCTGTAAAGAACGGAGGTAGCCTGAAAGCAGTGAGAGAGGCGTCTGTCTTGGCGTGGGGAAAAATCAGATGTATGCACTTAAAGGATAAGCAAGGCAATGTCATCACAAATAGGGATAAAATAGTCACAGTGGCCGAGAGTTCTATAGGGATCTGTACAGTAGCAGGGACATACAGGTAATGCCGAACGAGACAGTAGTTCACAGGAGATAGACATCCCACCAGTAACGACCGAAGAAGTAAGAAGGCTTTGAAAGACAAAAAAGGGGGCAAAGCACCTGGTGAGGATCAGATAACAGCAGACCTCTTGAAGGATGGCGGAGAAATTGTCCTTGAAAAACTGGCAAACCTGTATACGCAATGCCTAATGACCGCAATGGTACCGGAATCTTGGAAGAACGCGAACATCATCCTAATTCATAAGAAAGGCGACATGAAGGACTTGAAAAATTACCGGCCGATAAGCTTACTGTCAGTCGTCTACAAGGTATTTACCAAGGTAATCGCTAACCGAATTTCTGCAACCTTAGATTTCAGTCAACCTAACGAACAAGCAGGGTTCCGTAAAGGTTATTCAACAATGGACCATATTCACACGATCAATCAGGTGATAGAGAAGTGCGCTGAGTATACTGAACCCCTATATATAGCCTTCATAGATTATGAGAAAGCATTTGACTCGGTCGAAACCCTGGCAGTCATTCAGGCATTACGGAACCAGGGGGTAGATGAGTATTATGTAACAATACTAGAGGATATCTACAAGGGTCTACAGCTACGATCATCCTCCATAGGGAGAGCAGTAAAATACCTATAAGAAGGGTGTCAGACAAGGAGACACAATCTCTCCATGCTATTCACAGCATGTTTACAAGAAGTATTCAGAACGTTGGATTGGGAACAGGTGGGTGTAAGGGTTAATGGAGAATACCTCAGTAACCTCAGATTTGCTGATGACGTTGCCTTGCTAAGTAACTCGGGGGACGAATTGCAAAGCATGCTTCCGCACTGGGCGAACAGAGTAGAACCGTGGGACTGAAATTAATATGCAGAAAACTAAAATAATGATCAATAACCTCGGGACAGCATAGCGGTTTGACATAGCTGGCGAGGCAGTGGAAGTGGTAAGCGAATATATCTACTTAGGCCAAGTGCTGACCCCAGATCCAAACCATGAGGCAGAGATAATTAGAAGATCAGAATGGGGTGGGGTGCATATGGCAGACATTCTCAGATAATGAATAAGCAGCCTACCATTGTCGCTGAAGAAGAAAGTGTATGACAGCTGCATCTTACCGGTACTCACCTACGGGCAGAAACTTGGAGGCTCACTAAGAGGGTTCAACTTATATTGAGAACAACTCAGCGGGCAATGGAGCGAAAAATGATAGGTGTAACATTAAGGGACAGAAGAGAGCGGAGTGGGTCAGGGAGCAAACTGGTGTTAAAGACATATTAGTAGAAATTAAGAAGAAGAAATGGACGTGGGCAGGACATGTAATGCGAAGGCAAGATAACCGCTGGTCATTAAGGGTAACAGAGTGGATCCCTAGAGAAGGCAAGCGTTGCAGGGTGCGGCAGAAAGTTAGATGGGCAGATGAGATAAGAAGTTTGCGGGGATAAATTGGTCACAGTTTGGCACAGGACCGAGGCAATTGGAGAATAATGGGAGAGGCCTTTGCCCTGCAGTGGGCGTAGATAGGCTGGTGATGATGATGATGATTGTAGAAGTACATAATAGAGCATTTCAGTTCCTTCGCATAGTTATCACTACAACACAGATCAATAATAATGTCACCCAAGACAACATAAAAATGTTTTTCACATATTCAAGACGCCAAGAGGATCTTGAAAATTTTTAAAAAGTTGCGTTTTCGCCCTTGTGGGGGTCGTTATAGTAGTAGCACTATCAGTTTCCATAGCCGAACAACCAAGATACCACATCTGGCGGGATAAAGGAAAAATTATGCAATACTTCAGAAGTCAGTTCTTCTTTCAAATAACCGGCTAGGCCACCGCCTCTTTTGGTTTTGTCGACGTAGGTGCTCGGACGATAGCCATTCAAACGTGGCGATTACGATTTCTAACCCAAGTCTCTAAAAGGCGAGGATGACGTAGCGCTCATTAAAGATTCCAAAAAAAGGTACGTTAATCCATTTTGTTTTTTATACTCCTGATATACATATAAATGACTGAAATGAAGTTTTAGGACTACAAAATCATGATTAAATTCCTCGGTGGTATAGTAGTTACCACTAACATCCGAGTTCGTCGCCATATCGCCATGGCGTAGCTATTATCCCGTCAAGTCCCTTTTGTTTATTAAATTTACGCAATTTTGTCCGAATTAAGCAGAAAACCACCGGATGCATGGGGAAAACAGCGAGTACATACTTAGAAACACACCTTCTCTTCTTGCTTTTATAGCCAGCAGAGCAAAATCCTCCTATAGAGTCGGTGGCCTTGTATAAAAATAGGCCTACTTAGCCCTACTTTTCGAAATAGGTGTTTTATTGTCAGAATATACAATTAAGAATGCTGTTTTGCAGAAATTTTTAATCGCAGTGGATATATTAGGATATATGTCCATAGAAGTTAAATAATTACCACAGGCCTTTTGTACATCATTTCAACCCGCATTAAAAAGGCTATTCATTATTTCACCACCCATTTTCAACGAAAAGGTGTAAAACTGCAAATTAAGGAGTTGGAAACTAAGAAAAGGATGTAAAGGGAAAAAGTGTAAGAAAAGACCGGCAACTGACAAAAACGGTCTAAGAGACCCTAAAATTTGGATGTATTTTATACCCATTTAGACGGGTAGAGAGAGCATTTTCCACGAATAGGGCATGTTTTTGCATCTCACGATGTATAACAGAGTATAAATTGTCATAATGTATAAGCAGTGAAGCTGCTCAAGCTTGAACTAGGTTCGGGTGCATTGGCAAAAAAAGACAAAGGAAAACACTGCGTCCCCTGTAACGGTGCACCACTGCAGATTAGGTATTTAACAGTGAAGCCGGCTTGGGAGCCTGTTAGATCTGATCAAAGAAGGCGCGAGCGTATTCCCCCTGTTATCAGAGTGCATCAAAGGTACCAGTCTTTCTGAGATTCTAAAGCGTAAAAAAATTGGCGCAGCTTACAATAGGATTGTAGGCTGGAGAAACCGCGCAGCCGGTTGTCCACTTATCGTGTTTTCCCCCTATGTACCCGCTGTCAGTGTGGGGGACAGCCTTGTAAACTGAACAGCCTTGTGAAATCTGCTAAGCTGGCCTCACGCCTCACCGCTTATTCTAGCTTAGCAAGAAATTGTTGCCCGTGAACACCGATCTCTCCCCGTTTCAACACCCTACGGAAAGTCATGCGAGTTTCGTCAGTCAACGCCCTCTTCTCCACACAACTATAGTCTTTTTAATTTTAATGGTGGCAGAGCTCAAGTTGGGGCATGCTGCACACCGTATACGGAAACGAGCGATCATTGCAGAATAACACTTTTTTTTTTTGCTTTTGGGCATTTCTTACGAGTAGAGGACGGCATGATCGGATGTCTTTTCTTTACAGTGCAATTATACATGCATGTATAAGCCCTATTCAGTGAACAGCTGAAAACGTTTTCCACACCCTTTAACACTCTAAGAAAACCAAAGGGTGTTGAAGTTGATCAACACCCGTTTTCTCCCAAAAAGAGTGTAGAGCTAGAAAACGGTGCTGAGATTCAAATAAAGAACGTATAGCCTCCCAACACCCTTTTTTCACTTACGATTCACATTTTATGCCCCCAAAAGATGAAAACGTTTAGGGTGTGAGAAAGATTTTTCATCCAGAATGAAAGTTCACATTGCCTTGCACGCGGACATGGTGGTCTGAAAGGGAGCTACACGAATGACCCAAATTCATGCCAAGTGCTGTATCCCGCTCCTTGCCACCACGACAACCACACTCTTCTTCTGGGCGTAGAATCACTATCTCTTCTGAAGGAACACATGGATTTCCACGCCGAAGAATCACAAACTCTGTGCAAGATACAAACCCAAATATATTTCCTGAAAAACTTATCGGCCGGGATGTTTAGAAGGAGGCTTTCCATTGAAACCAAACAGAGCGATAATTACACGGAAACTCCACCATCTTCCACGAAACCTGGTCATATCGAAGGATACGCTTAGTGGAAAACAGTTCATACATTACATGTTCGACATATAGGTAGACATCCGTAAGCTCCGCACCACCTCAAGTTCAGAGTGAGTTGTTCGAGATGGCGCAGGAAGGGAAATGCTGCGCCGCCGCTGCCTCCCTAGAATTATTACTCAACCGTATGCTCCATTTTTCCACCACCTTTCCCCCCAAACGCGTGCTCTATCTAATCAACAATCAAATAATATTTCTCTTGATATATATATATATATGTATCTATATATATATTATATATATATATATATATATATTAGCAACAAAAAAGAAACCGTTAAACCAGAAGTGGAGACAGCAGCGAAGGAACACCTTCAAAAAACTGGCGTCAGCATCCATTTTACGCCCCGCCCCCCCTACCAACACCGCGCAGTCGAACATTTTAGGTTCACGTTTCAGCCACACACGTGCAGATGGCCTCTCTCTTTCTCTCGCCGCATAAAATAGCATTCGTTGTGGCTAGTTTCGCACTCGTCGCTGGACTTCAGTTCTTCGAAAGCATAAATGGTAAGCGCACCACCTCCGTTCGAACATGTTTCCACGATCTCGAAGTACAGCTGTCGCGTACACCGTAGTACATCTTACGACATAACGTAGATGTCATCTTAAAGTTTTTAGATGCGACGCATCTCTTGCTCTGAGGCATGTCCCCTGCGTCGTCGTTCTCGCGCCATCCGTCCGCATCCCTCCACCGTTCTTCCCTCCGACAGTTGTGTGCAACACTCTCACTCCGTCTCGGTATCATAAACAACAGCTGCGTGCGCGCGCTTCACTCGCTTCGCTCCGCTCCCGTCGCGCGGCGACGCGCGGTGTTGCGCAAGTGCACGAATGCACGACTCTCCTCTGGTGTCTCCTCTCCTTCAAGCGCTGTGAATATAAAAGCGGGTATCGCGCTGCGGCGGTTCAGTCAAGCGCTCGCTCTCGTTCGACTCGGTGGTGGCCAGTGCCGGTAAAACACGTGTACACTTTCATTTCGCGTATGCATGTGCATGAAAACTAAAATTACGCCCATCTTCCCGCGTATGAGAACACCCGCATGTGATGGAATGCATCATACGCGTTCACAACACGTTTCACCCGATTCAGAGAATCAACCCAACGGAAACACCAATTGAACCCCCGATGCGTCACATCACACCAAAGTTCCCTCGCGGGAAGATGGGCGTAATTGGCATCCCTGTTTTGTTGGCACAATTGTATTACACAGAACATCATTAGGTGGCAAACGTTAAATGTGACGCAGTGTTTTGTTAAGGAACCACTGCAGTAATTTTGCGGAAAAGGCGCGTGCACAATAACTGCAGTTTGGTTTAATTATTGCTGCAACACAAGCAGCCCATACGTTGCTTCTGCTAAAACTGGTATTCCGTAAAGTACGAAGTGCTGTACTTTGCTGAAGGGTAACATCACGTGATAAAAGTTTATAGTGAGATTGAGGCGATTGGTTACTTGGGGCTTTTGTTCTCGGTCTTTTAGATGAAGCCTAGTTCATGCATTTCTTTCATTCTTGTTAGGAGATGTACGTGCGCGATGTATTTCAGAACTCGCTTTTAACAGAGATCATGTAATTGAAAAGGTACAAAAATTTACTTTTTTATTTTTGCCTTTATCAAAACGGGTTGATAGTTAATAAAAAAGGTTTTAAACATGGTTTGTACTTGTATTTAGGCTTGGAGCATCCATGCTATGTAAGGTATAAAGCTGAAACATGCAGCCTGTTTTCTCTCTGCTGCTTGTCGACGGTTCCAAGTTAACACAATACATCGGCGGGCTGTATTTTGCGTCCGCTTAAAATATGCGGATGTTCGAACGGTAAAAGCATTCTTTTATTTTGTGGAACATTACAAACTTAAAAAACAGTAGTTACGAAGTAAGGAGTTCTGTCCTACTCAATCCTTTTGTAAAACTTCTGCAAAGTTTAGATATAAAACCGTGGTACCTAAGTAGAGATATGTAAGAAAATGATACATCCCAGCGTATTATTAGCCTGAGTTAGAGGAAAGCCAGATACAAAGTAAAGAAGTAAGCGATTATTTCCCTTCGCCTTAACTTGTAGACATTTGGAATATGAAGCAGATTTTTCAAAATTGACTTTTTCAGCAGCTTGTATATTAGAAATTCATACACAATTAAGGATATTCCTAATGCCAGATGATTCCTACACAAACATAATATATTTCGGCATCCGTTTATCTGACCTCAATATAAATAAGTATTGCATAATTGATTACCTGAATATGGGGGTTTAATTAGCCCAAACTACGGAGGTTATGAGGTGCGCCGTAGTGAATGGTTGTGGATAAATTAGACCACCTGGGGTTCTTTAACGTACGATGAAATCTCGAAACACAAAAATCTCGGAATACAGCTTTTTTGCGTTTCCCCTTCATCTGAAAAGCGGCAACCGTGGCCGGGACGTAGATATTGCGAATCGTCCCACTCCGCCATATATACCCACAGCAGCAATCCGGCAGTGCAAGGTAGATTAGTTATAATTCTTTTCTGGGGAGTGTATACTCTTTTTACTCCAAACATACCCAAAATAGCAAATATTTGTCAGAAAACTTTACTACTTTGTTCCTAAAAGCACACTCACTCTCTGTTCCATTGCCTGTAGAACCGGGCGAAATAGTAGGATTTCCTTGTCAAATCTGTTTTCTTGTAACTGATGCATGCGACTTGTCTGCCATGAATTTCGGGTGGGTAAGTTTGCAGCATCAACCATATCCGGCCGGGGGTGTCCAACGACTGTAATGAAAAAAAAAAACTTCTTTGCAATAAATATCCCACAAGACATCCAAAACTGAAAAATTTGTTCATAACCACGCACATAAATGTATTTCAAAATAATTTACAGTGTTTACAGAAATAGCGAGGTTTTGGAAAATTAAAAGGAAGTTTAAACTGTTCATGCCGGAGTGAAACATTTTGTGTTTTATTAAAAAATTAAAAGATTGTTCCGCAATCGTCGAAACATATTTCGCATACGTCTAGAACTATGCACGTGCTGTAACGAAGAAGCTTGGGTTTAAATTAACGATTTTCTCAACCGTGTAGTAATGTTGACATTATTTGTACAAAAAAGTTAAACATGGGGGTTTTATGTACTGTGGCAGGGGCATTGATTGTATTTTAAACAGGTAGTAAAAATGATGTGAACTTCTTGCGTGATCAATATAACCAAGGTGAATAAGCTTTAGATGGGCGATCGCAGGACCGCGATTCTGTAATTCAGCTCGGTTGAGTTTAGCGTTCCTTGTACCCTATGGCAAGATTTATGCAAGATTGATGCCTCTGCATGGAGGTGTGGCCTCCGTGTTTAGCATGAGAGCATGAGTTTACCCGTTTTTGCGCTCACTTACAGTGCGCAGTCAACCAGTGCGAACGTGCTTTTCTGGTGATCCGACAACAGCTTGTTTCTGCAGTCAAAGACAGCGGAACGGCAGAGACAGCGGAGGACAGCCCAAGCTAGATGACGCGTAGAAAGCTAGTACAGTGCGGTAGCTGTCCGCGGCAAGTAGATACAGAGGAGCTTCAGCGGGATGGCGGCGAGGCAGACGAAGGGGCATGTACCCGGGCAGCAAAATAAGCCGGGGCAGGCAAGCGCGTGGCAAAATGCATCGCCGCGACATCTGACATTGCACTTCTGGCGTCGAGACATCCATGTGCGCGTACGCGTCCAACCACGCTCGCGGCCCTGTCTTTTCTTTCCCTTTAAGCAGCCAAGTTGATCACATTCAGCGTTTGGCCATGGGGGTGTCTTTATTCGCTAACATGCCTCGCTTGCACACACTTCGGCGGTGACGTGTGCGTTGCTCGCTCTGCCCCGATCAAACAGATAACAAGTCTTCTCGTCTCAGTGACCATCTTGTGCCACGTATATACCATCGCGTCTTCGTACTTTTTGCTTGAAACATGCAGTTGGTGGGTAATTGAAAAAGCGCACCAACACAATAAAATAGAGGCGAGAAATGGATTATGTGAATAAGGTGGGATGAGAAGTCACCGTGCACAGGTTCTAACGCAGGTATTGATGAAAAAATTCGAGAAAAGATCGCCGTGGTTGTGGCTTTTGCAAGAAAGAACAAAAAATAGTAATAGGTTGCAATACCGGGTGAATCGATTGACACAGACACGGGCCAAAACTTTCGCGTTTAGACAGCGAAACAAACGTTATCGCCCTTAAAACTAAGATATCAAAATCTCGTTGTAATGCGTCCTTTATCAGAGCCAAGCAGGTAGAGCGAGGTACCTCGCCGTCCGCCGCTGAACGGTGTGCTGCAGAGACGTGTTGAGCATAAAACGTTACCCCTAGCGCCAAGCGCTCAATGCTAACAGCTTTGCCGCTTGAAGCGAAAGAAAAGACAGGGTTAGTTTGCAGGTGGTTGAACGCGCACGCGCACATCGGCGTCTCAAGACCAGAATTGCATCGTCAGATGTCGCGGCGATGCATTTTGCCACGCGCTCGCATGCCCCGGCTTATTTTGACGCCGGGTTGTACTTGTGGGTTATGCTTAGTGGTGTCGCGGCTAGAACGCGTAGAAGCGGATAACTAGGGGTTAGCTAAGCGGGTTGCAGAACTGGAGGCAGCGCTAAGTAACGAACGCGACGAACGGAGTGCCGTTGAGGGAAAGTTAGAAGCAGCTGAGAGGATACTAGAAAGGAGCGTCATTTCACCAACAAAGACGAACAGCTCATCCCATGCAGCGGAAGCGAGGCATGCACCGATATGACACACGGGGTTGAATCAGCGAAAGGCACAACTAATCCCACCTGCTGAAGATAAGCCAGCAAAACCAGTCGATAAGCCGGGTACCAGTAAAGAGCGGCACGTGGCAGATGATAGCGTGGTAATCATTGCGGGTGATTCTAACATGAAGAGGAGCAGCGCTGCCATAGTGGAAAGGGTAAAGGGGGATAAGCGTGTGAAGGTCGGGTGCTTCCCCGGCCAAACGATGCAGACGGTGATGACTCGCGCGAAGGGGCAGCTGGCCTTGCCTAGTAAAGCTAGAAACCTTGTGGTGATTGCCGCGGGGCTTAACGATGTTCTCAGGAACAGGAGGGAAAACTGGGCCAGGAGATAGCGAAGGAGATAGATGACCTATTGGCGACGGCCCCAAATGTGCTCATTGCAGTCTGCACCGTGCCGGAGGTGATGAAGCAGGGCGTGCGCACACCGAACGGGCAGTACTCGCTGCTAACAGCGAGATCGTGAGGCCCGGCAGGGAACTTGGGCTTGAAGTGATAGATGGGAACAGGGTAGTGGGCAGCATTGGACATTGGCAAGGTTTTCAGTCGGACGGGATTCACTTCAGGCCCAGGCTAGGAAACAAGCTGTGGTGGCGCTTAGGTGGGATAGCGGTAGCTTTTTTAGGGGGCCCCGCGCAGATAAGGTAGGCAAACTAGGAGACAAAGGGGAAGCGAGGGACACATGCACACTCACCGCTGGGAGGCAGCCAGGCCTAGAGCTAAGCGGAGAACCTGGAGACATAACTGAGAACGTTGACAGAAGTGATTTAAGTCGAAGCAATATAGCGAGCCATTTATAAAAGAGAAAAATAGACCCCGTAAGCGGAAAGGAAAAAACAAATGCAATAGATATTTAAACAGCTACATAATATGCAGGGAGGCAGGAAGCCTGATCAGTCGGTACAAATTCAAAACAAACTTGAACGGGAAGAAATAAGCGTGTACACTTTAGCCGTGACTCACTGAGACCTAGAAGCTCCACCTACCATAGACAATTATGTTTGGTAAGGTTGCAATAGGACCACAGGAACGCAAGAGAGGGGGAGGTGTTGGCATGGTCATTAAACAAGGGCCCAACTGCCATAGAGTGCATGAAAGCTGTAAAGAGCATCTATGGGTTAGAGGCACCATAGAGGGGGAAAATACATGTTAGAAGTGGTCTATGTGGGGACCGGAAGTAGTGCTAGGAGAAAAATGAGGAAATGGTAAAATGTTTGAGAAGAGATATAAATGAGTTCAAAGATTGGGGCGAAATAATCTTAGTTGGAGATATGAATGCCCATATCAAGGTTTGGATGGATACAGTGACCGCAACAGTCCTCTAGTGATAGATCTATGTCAGGAAAACCGGCTTGGAATAGTAAACACAGAAAGCAAGTGTAACGGACAAATAACGTGGAAAGCGGTAACAGGCAGTCGATATAGACTATAGTTTAGAATCCAAAAACAGCATACGAAAGGTTGTGGGATATGAGGATAGATGAAAATGGGGCACACAGCTTAGCAAGCGACCACAAGCGGCTTAGCTTGCCCTTTGGAGGCGCAACCGGAGAAATTTAGAAATAGGTACAAGCGGAGGAACTAATTTGAACAGTGAACAGTTAAAGATCATCGCTGATAAAGGAAAAAGAAATCAATATATACCCAGAAAAATTGGGATTACGACGAAATGATTGCGGTCATAAATGTTAAGATGAATGAAGCAAAGCCACGAAACCGATGGAAAGGGAAGAGAAAGCCGAGAAGCTGGTGGAATAAGGAAATAACGAGGCTTTTGACCAGCGAAGAAAGGCGTCGAGAGAACATAGAGAACAAAAAGAACTGGTTGGAACCGGAGGTATTGAAGGAAAACGGGATATCTACCGAGGAAAAAAACTAGAAGTGCAGAAATGGTGCAAGCAAAGATAAAGCAGGAAGCAGTAATGGATGGCAAAACACGGAGGAAGTACAAAAGCATATCCAAGAAGTATTGGAACCATGTAAAATTACTAAGCTCAAAAAACGATATCCATCAAAAATTCTTGATTGATGAGGAGGGAAACATTTAGAAGAGCACGCGTTGGCGCATATTCATCAAGTGATTAGTGAGAAGTTAGGGCAATAGTGGTAGGGAAGCCTGCACCGATAACATCAGCTCCGCAAAGGGCTGTGGAAAGGAAAATACGTTTAAGCAACCTTGATTGGATAAAAGCAGAGCAAAAGGTTTCCCCCCAGACAGCAGTGGGACCGAACGAAATATCAATGCAACTCAGAAACCTGCTTGGACCTAAATTAAAGAATCGTTTATAAGGGCAATAGATAGGTGATACAAACAAAAACATACTTAGGACTGGCTAGAAAGTAGAATGAATTTAATATATAAAGGCAGAGGCAACAACACCAGTATTTATTCATACAGACCACTCACCGGAAAGGCAGTGGTGTATAGATTCGTAATGCAGGCAATAAAATCAAAATTTCAAGCATGATGGAAGAAAATAAAATACTTGGGAAACAGCAGAATGAATTTAGTCAAGACAGGCAATTGATCATAATTTGTTCATCATAACGCAATGTATTGAAGTGGGGAAAGCGCAGATTTAACCATTATGGATTACGTTCTTGGACATTAAAAGACATGACAATGTAAACAAGAACTGCTGTGGAGAATGCTGAAACTCCAGGGATTAGATGACGAGTAAATAGAGTTTCTATAGCAATCAATAATGACACTAGAGTGCACCTTACATGGGCAGGGCCGAAATGCGCCCTTGAAGTCAACACCCATCGGGACTGCAACATGATGCCCTTTGAGCCCAATACTGTTTCTGCTTTACATGGCAGGGTTAGAAAAAAAGAGGAAGAGGAATCTTGTTTCGACACACAATTAGGCTAATAATTCAGTTAAACACTTCGTTCTTCGTCTCACCACCAGTCCAGCAACATACACTCTTTCATCTGTTTACCGCAACAAAGGTTAAGTCACCGACTCCAGACAAGGCCATCCTGGATCGCAATTGGACTTCGCTATCCTAAACCGTAACGCTAACGCTACCGAGAAAACAAGCTACCACAAATAAAAACCTAGTTACTGGATTTCCAATGTTTTACGATTGATAATCAACGGCGTTATTTTACCCATATTCATGGCGGACATACCCCCGATGAACTAGTTACTTATAAATCACTTAATAATCAAACAAGTTCACCGTAGAACCGGGAAGAACTAAATATGATCTCACCTAGACGTTTTATGTATCAAATACGCGTCTCTCCTAACTTGATAACTCCATGGTTAGAGTCGATGCCAGAAAAGCTGTAAGCAAACAAAATTAGCTTTAAAAGCTACCGAGCTTCAGATCACAACGTTGTCTGGCTAACATACAGGAACGTATCACGCATCTGGAATGACGAAATCAAGAAACCACTATTAAAAAAACCATTGCCTGGCCAGTAAACGGATAACCTCAAGCAATTGTGGTACACCCGTCTTCGCAACTCACATATCTAGAAAAAAATTATCGTAAGACACTATCCATGTATATTTTGTTGGAACAGCTCAACGACCACACTCGCTTTTCTCTTCAACCTAACAGCACCCAAACGCCCTTTCACAGGTCCGCTTTAGAGATTACTAAAATTCGATAAGATTTTTAGGATTAAAGTTCAACAGCCGTACTGCATACACCTGGCAAAAGTAGCACCGGTCTCAATACGTTATCATTTAAACAATAAAAAAAAAAACTAACGGCAATCCTCAAAAATTGTTACTCTGACTTTCGCCTGTTAACACCGGCGCCGCCGTACGTACAGTCGGTCGGAAAAGTAACCGGACCACCTCTCACGCAGCCGTGAGCGGCTGCTGCGGCGCACCGCGGCGCTGTTATCTCGCTGTGCTCGCTTACGACGAGAGTGGCACGCTTGACGCCAAACTTCCCCTCGCCCTCGTGCGGGTGCTTGCCACGCTTGATAAACTTCTAGTGCAGCGTTCGCCTTTAATCCAGCACATGGCGCAGTCGCGCTGCAGCGCACGGCCGCAGGGCCACAAACCGCGGCGCTAGGAAGGAACGAAAACCCGCTCTGCTTTTTGTACGCGGTTTATGTTCGCCTCACGCTGCCTATCAGTGCCTGTAGGATGCGTCCACCGCCGCTGGATTTGGATAAGACGGCACAATGGCACCGTACCGAAGGCTACCGTGACGTTCGTTTTTTTTCCACGCCGGAGCGATGTTATAGTGTCGAAATTGCCTTTTCGGCATCATGTCCGGACGTGGGTTTAATACTACTTACAGGGAGACCTCTGAAGACCGATTTAATTAGCTAGTAGGATATTCTTTCGGTGACGAATTTTTCTTTGCAGGCGTACCACCAGGAGAATGATTTAGAAGACGAATCGCAAAACATCATATTTCCTGAAACTTTATTCATGAAATCTGACAGTACTGGCATTCAGCGGTCCTCAGTGGGGCGAAAAGTTGCCGGCTACAGCGACGACTTGGCCGCTCGCCAGGGCATGGAGTCGTACAGCGCCGCCACTATCTCGGGACGCCCGCGCAGCGCTTCCCACTCTTCCTTCACGGCGAGCCACAGCTGCTCCGCTGTGCCACCGCACAAGGCGTCGTGAGCAGCGTCTTCTTCAGCAGTCCCCATATGTTTTCGATGGGGTTGAGATCAGCCCCGTTAGGGGGCCATGGCAGCTGAGGCACGCGTCAACGCTCCAGGAGTGCGCTCACCCTGCGTGCTTTGTGCACGGGGCTCCTATCATGCTGGAGCAGGTAGCAGCCATCCTGGAACGGCCCGTCCAGGACGTACGGGATCAGGTGCTCGGTGAGGACTTCACAGTACCTCGCCCCGGTGAAGGAGCCCCAGCGATCGCATCCCACGTGGCCCAGGCCTGTCCCATGCCATGATGATGCACACCCCGGACACTGACGCTAGCAGCGCCGCTGCTGATCACGCTGTGGGTGAGGCGGGGTTATACCTGAGAGTATGGGAGAGCAAGCATTAACACTGTCGGGTCCAAAAGCGTGGAGCGTCCTCATTCTCGTTGCGGAAATAAAATAAAGATGGAGGCTTAAATTACAAAAAATTAACATTTTTAACCCACACTGATATGGAATACGCGCGAATGAAACACTTAAATGGTAGTCAATGCTGTACCCATGTCAAGTCAGGTGGTAAGGGGAAAATGAGGTTGCATTCTCCAGACTACGACGCGTTGCAAACCATCCATATAGGTTATTGACAGGTTAATCTAACTTAACCCGCGATTCCTGTGAGCCGCAAGGGTGCCATTCATACCTGCTGTTCAACGGACGCCACACACGCTGCTGTTCGTCCCAGCGTGTGCAGAAGTAGACTCGTCCGTGAAAATCACCTCCCGCCACTCCTCTGCCGACCACTGCTCGAAAGCTCGTGCGAAGTTCAGTCGCTCCTCCCGCTGCTTCGTTGACAGGTGCGGTTTCTGAGCGGCAATGCAGTTCACGAGACCCGCCTCTCGCAATCTGCTCCTGATTGTGTCGCAGCAGCAACTGAGATCCAGAG
>CM023456.1:57209318-57344318 GCA_013339765.2 Haemaphysalis longicornis
AGGCGTGGGTTCCTTCGTGGTACCCCACGTCGGGAAACCTCCTCTTGTTCAAACGGGCCAAGGCGTTAGGAAAACGTGTGCGCCGTGAGGCAAAAAGAGATAGTTGGCGCTCATTCATAACATCTATAAAACTCATACACAGACACACGCAAGGTATGGACAAGTATACGCAAACTCAAAGGACAACAGACACACAGCCTGCCCCTTGTCAGTACAACAGGGGACACACTGGAAGACCAGGCTGACACACTCGCTCAACACTTCCAGCACGTGTCCAGTTCAGCACACTACACGAACACTTTCCTGAAGTATAAAGACTCTAGTGAAAAGAATCCCTACACGACAACAACAAATCACAGACTTCTTACAACTCCCTGTTTTCACTACATGAGCTGAGGGCTGCTTTGAGCACGTGTAAAGCCTCAGCTCCAGGCCCAGACAACATTACATATACAATGATACAACACCTACACGCAGACACCCTTGAAGCACTTCTACATCTATATAATAAAATATGGCTTTCGAGGCACATTCCACACTCTTGGAGGGATGCCATTGTAGTGGCTTTCTTGAAGGAGGGAAAGGGACCCGTCGTCCCCCTCAAGTTACCGTCCAATAGCCCTGACGAGCTGCCTGTGCAAGCTCTTCGAGAAGATGATCAATCGCAGGCTCGTGTACTTCCTCGAATACAATGGTCTTCTCGAGAGCTGCCAGGCAGGCTTTAGGGTGGGGCGATCGACAAACGAATCAACTGGTTGCACTTGACTCATACATGAAGGATGCCTTCGTGCATACGCAGTACTGTTTAACTGTCTTTGTCGATCTCGAGAAGGCCTACGACACCGCTTGGCGTTATGGGATCCTTAGTGACCTCAGGTCATTCGGTGTTTCGGGTAATATGTTGAACACCCTTGTAAGTTATTTGTCGGAGAGAACGTTCAGAGTAAGAGTTGGTTGTGCACGTTCAAAGGTTCACGTCCAAGAAAATGGCGTGCCGCAAGGTGGCGTGTTGAGTTGCACTCTCTTTTATAGTAATGATGAACTCTCTTGGAAAGGGACTGCCACCAACAATCTCTTATACTATATGTATGTAGACGACGTGCAAATATCTTTTAATCATGTAATATGCCAATATACGAACGTCAAGTCCAGCTTGGTGTCAAGAAGCCTGCCGGCTGGGAGACAAGAATGGATTTAAATTGAATCCTGCAAAAAAGCTCCTGCGTTGTGTTCTCACGAAGCGCGGGGTCCATCCGGACCCAGACATTACTCTTAATGGCGTGTCGCTTCCTGTGAACAAGCAGCACAAGTTCTTAGGTGTTGTGTTTGACCAGAAACTCACATCCATTCTACACATCAAGAAACTTAAACATAAATGTCTGAAAACAATGAATATACTTAAGGTTCTCTCCCATCAATCGTATGGCTCCGACAAAGAACTCCTACTACGGCTCTATACTGATTTGGTTGGGTCTCGTTTAGACTATGGCAGTGTGGTATACGGGTCGGCGACTAAAACAGCGTTGCGAATGCTTTACCCAGTGCTACACTTGGGCTACGGCTTGCGTCGGGTGCTTTTCGCACTAGCCCTGTCGACGGTCTGTAATGCCGAGTGTAATAAGTGGAGCCTTGCGAACCAACGGACGTACATGGACTTACTTTATGCTTTTAAAATTTCATCTCTGAATAACCATCCTTTTTATCCTGTCTTTAACGACACATCCACATCTGTGCTTTTCTAAATCGCCCATCCGTTCCTCTGCCCTTTTCACTTAGAGTGAGAGAGCGAGCCTCGGATCTGAGCGCTTCGTTTTTCGATGTGTACAGATCATCCTTTTCAGATATTTTACCTTCTTGGAAAGTTCGTCCTGCGTCCTCCGACCTTTCTTTTATGAAACTTGACAAAAATCGGGTACCGCGAGCTGCAATACTGCAGGACTTTCTGTCTCTGCAGTTTAAATACCCCACTTGCAGAATTTTACAGTGACGCGTCTAAAACCTCGAATATGGTCTCCTGCGCTGCTCATGGACCGAATTCACTGCAGCCAGAACCATGAGCGTCCACACAACAATTTTGTCAGCAGAAGCATATGGAATTTTACTGATTGTACGACACATACTTGAAAATCAAATTCGAAAGTCTATCATTTACACAGATTCCTTGAGTGTTGTTCGCGCACTGTCATCGCATACACCCCCCAAAAACCACATAGTTAATCTTGTGTTTAACACTATCATTTCTGTGTATGCACAGAAGCATCAGCTGCTCCTCTTGCTGTGTCCCAGGACACGCTGGGATCGCTGGGAATGAGTTGGCAGACGACAGGGCCGCTGCTGCTGCACTCAGGAACACTGTAGACATTACGACGATACCCTACACAGACCTCAAGCCACACATAAGACAACACCTGCGCAGAACATGGCAAACACACTGGGACGAACAGACAGACAACAAACTACATGTAATAAAGCCACACTTGGACGGTACACAGCTGACTCACACAACAGACACACGGAAGTCGCCTTGGGTAGGGTGCGGATAGGGCACACCCATGCTACGCACTCGTATCTGCTGACGGGGTCTTCCAGACCTCAGTGCAGCAGGTGCGGAGAGGCCCTATCCGTAGTGCACATACTAATCACATGCAAGTCACTTTCACACAACACGGACACAAACACTTCAGAGAACTCTACAGACAACATATTCCCCAACATCCATCGCTGTTTCTTGGTGACGATGCCATGTTTTCCGTTAACGTGTGTTTGAGTACTTGTCAGATGTGATTTTTTTAAACCTCATTTCCTATCACGCATAATCAAATCTGGCCCTATACACCAGCCATCACCATTGCCGTTAATTGATTTATTTTTGTTTTGGCTTTAGCAGCCACTATTGTATTTTAGACACTTTTGTTTGGCGCTCTTTGCCCCAGCTGGCCTTGTGCCAAAAACTCTAACCATCATCATCATCACATTTGCCCTGGGCACTATTCGTACACGGTGGAAGGCTGATGTATTTCTGTTGGTCGTTTCAAAGCAACTACAGGATTTTACCCATTCAGTATTGTCGTTGCAGAATCGTCGTATAGCTCACGGTTACGTTATGAGTTGTCGCTGTAGTTTTTGAATATTTTCCAGCATGCTAAGCGCCATTTCCGCTGCGTTTCCCACATGAACCATAGTTATAACTTGGCTGGAAAATATTAGCCTCGGGTTTTGCCTGCTCATATGAACTAATGAGTAACGTGGAATTCTGGGCCTGTCGGTTCGTGATTGCTTAATGAATACACCAGCGAAATAACACTACCCGGAGAGGATAAAAAATTAACACGAAGACAGCCACTGGTGAAAGCCTTTGTTTTGACTGTCGTTGTGTTAATTCTTTTTCCTCTACGAGTAGCCTTATTTTTCTTTGGCTTTTCGTTAGGCTGTTTAAAAAAAGGCGCGAGAAACCGACAAACCGATATATGGAATGTTACCGTTTACGGGCAGCATATACTGGCATACGAAGTAACTGATCAGCTCGGTAGGAGTTAGAAACTCTTGCATGTCCGCCAACAACATAAATATTTTTTTACGACGAGACGTTGTTCTTCATCTTTCTTTGACATTTGAAGGGGACACTTCGTTTTTGCTATCACAACGCGCACTTGCAAAAATAACAGATTGTTTACATTGACACCCACCTCTCCCTAACAGCTGCTTCCGCAAAAAGGCTGCTGGGTGTCGCATATAACACTTCCAGAGACGTTTCAGTGTCATCTTCACTTACAGATGGCTTCTTTACCCTCAATGCAGGAGAGCCTCCCGCTGCGACGCACAACAAAGGAGGGGGTCCTCGCACTGAAGCCTGTCGCATGCAGTTGCCTGCCCGTAGCTGTATTGCGTTTCTTGGGGCACGCGTTTATAAAAACAGCTGGTTCCACATGTAGAAGTGGTGCTGGGAAACTAGTATGTAAATTCGCTCCTCAGCGGCGTCATTCATACAACGTGGCAGTGAAGCTGGCTTTAAATTCTCCGAAATGTACACCAGCAAAGGCATGTTTACTCAGACATGTGCTTTTCTCCGTACAGCCTATAGAATACGTGACGGCATGCCGCCAACAACCAGAGATAAACACTGGGGGCCGTATTCTGCGTCCCTCCTCCGCCCCATTTGCTTTCTCCACTCGGCTGAGGAGAGGATTCCGCAATGTTAATGCATGGGCAAATCGATTTCAAGGATCCCCTGCATTGGAGGCTCGAGTGGAAGAAAGATAAGAATACCAGGGTAGGTCTTAGACACTCGACGATAGGATTGAGCTACTGTGTATAACAATTTTCAGTCACTAATATTTAAATAATATTGCACATACTAGTAACACAATAGAATGGGCAACACATTTCAAGCATAGAGCAAATCTCTCGTTTATTGCACATACACATATTTGAGCGCGAAGTTAGCGAGAATGGCACTTGGACTTATCACGATAAATTAACCATAGCCCCTGAGTGACGGAACAAATTACGGTAGACAAAATGAGAAGTTTTGGGTCACACATTTCTAGTATCAAATAGGAGATTAGAATGTAAGAAGGAAAAAAATGGCTGGGTACAAAAGTGTGTGCGTACCTGATTTTGATGCCAGCCAAAGGTAATGGGATTGACTGAAACGGGCATGCGCGGCTTACGGCAGCGGCTGTCTTCAGAGGTCAACTCCCCTGAATTCCCGTATTCTCCTGAAGGTGTGTGCAAATTGAATGTTGGCAAGAGGACGTCCCAGCCAAATCACAATGGCGGAATTAGCGGTGGCCTAATGATGGCAGTGGTCATCGTATTGGCCTACTATCTCGATTGAAGGCGACAATGCGGTGGAATAACAATATTCTAATGAATTGAATGGAATGAATGAATGAATGAATGAATGAATGAATGAATGAATGAATGAATGAATCAATGAATGAATGAATGAATGAATGATGAATGAATGAATGAATCAATCAATCATCAATCATCATCATCAATCAATCAATCATTACTTTATTTTAATTATGAGTATAAAATATTTGGAAACGGACCTTGGACGCATGGAGAAGGGCAAGTTGTGGGACAAACTTCGGAAGTGCACTGTTACAAAAAATCGTATTATTTATATTCAGTGTGCTAAACCACGGCAGCTTGATGAAAACAATGTTTCCACCGAGCGGCCGTGGCTAGACAAGGTGTGGTATACCCAGGTTACTGATATGGCTGGCGATTGCAATTCCTTGTGCTTGGGGTTTCGCCAACAACGTATTACTGAAAATACGCATACTTCCGTCTGGTATCTGGCATAGGGCGATAGATTCACATGCAACATTAACTACACGTATAGTAATACTTGAATTAACATGCGGCATTTAGTTGAATCACCGCTTGCTTTTTGGCTGTTCATAGGAACAATGTGATGCCATGGTCGTGCAGGGCCTCATGAGATCAGAAAACTTCACGGCAACTTTCTCTTTGTAGTAAGGTAAGCTTATTATCACATTCAGGTTCTGCTTTACGCAAATTGGCAAGAGAAAAGGTTGCTTTTTAAGAGACAAAAATATAAATCGCTTAGCAATGTGTTGGACATTACATTAGATGAGGAGGCCGAATGATCTCAATTCAAAAGGGGTATTAAAATTGCGCCAAGAGAAATAACTTTAAAAAAGGAATTAGTGCGCAAACTAGGTTAAACGGGTATGCACAGCCACCTTAGACTACAAATATTAAGCTTTAAAGCAAGAAAAGCCATTTAACGGGAATTAACATGCGGAAGCTAAAATGCTTATTGGCTGTTTGAAACCATGAAGCCCTTCGCGCACCTCATAAAAAAGACTGACACGGCAAGCTTTCACTCTGGGGTTGACAAGCCCGTCGCTACCGCGATTTGTGTGGTGATTATGGGTTTGCTTTTTTTGAACGATGATAAAACCCCCATGTGGTTTTAATGAGGGGGAATTCGGGTATTAAAATTTGCGCCATTGGAAATCAACTTTAAAAAAGGAATTGGGGCGCAAACTCCGGTAACGGGTATGCACAGCCAGGCTAAGAACGACAAATTTTACAGCTTTATGCAAAAACCGTTTCAACGAAGTTTAACGATTTGACGGTTCGGCAAAATCTTTCGGTTGGGCAACCATGGGAAAATTGCCACAAAAAATCACATCATTCCACCGCTCTGTTGACAAGCCCGTCCACGACCGTCGATGTTTGTGGTGATTATGTAGCGCTTGTTGGAACGATGAGTATCTCCATGGGTAAGGTGGGGAATTCGGTGTGTGACATTTTAGCCATCTTGGCCGTCGCCTTCTGCAGAGCGTCTTGTGTCGCGTACTCCCGGTACGTGTCTTCAGCTCGCAGGGTAAGAACGACAACCTTTTCTTTCTTCCTCTCCTTCTTGTTGGGTAGCAACGAACGCGTTGAACGTTTTGACCTGTTCGGCCAATCTTCGGTTGGCCAATCCCTAGGGAGATCGTGCCACAATCATCATCATTCCGCCGTGTATGGCAGCAACGAGGGACGGGACACGGCCCGAGCAAGAGTCTTGAGCTCGCAGGTGACGAACGACAACTCCTACTTCTTCCTCTCCTCCTTGTTGGGTAGCAACGAAAGCCTTGAACGTTATGACCTCTTCCGCCAATCTTTGGTTGGGCAATGCCGAGGGGGATCCTGCCACAATCATCATCAATGTGCAATGTGCCGTTTACGGCGGGGACAGGGCCCGAGCAAGAGAAGTTCGCCCCTAAAAGGAGGACGCATATACAACTGCAAAACACAAAAAACCGCAGCATTCATCAGAGTATCGACATTTTTTTCTCCGGTGCCAGTCAAGTAAGCAAGGCCTGATAATATTTTACAGACATGGACGGTGGTCAAGCTTCTGCCAACTTGACTCCTAGAACATATATTTTTTCGCGATCTCTTACCAGAAAGGCTCAAAGGCTTTGAGGAGGCTGAAAGAACTAATCCGTTCAAAGTGAGGACCGCCTTATTTTTGTTCTTTTATTACTGCAAACATCCCGCTCAAAGTAGAGGTCTTCGTCGAAGAATGAGGTTTCAGTGGGGGAATCGCCCAGATTGGGAGAAGCGAGCTTGTGGATATTGTTTTTTTGTACAGGGGCAGTAGGTGATATTTTTTTTCTACTGGAAAAAAGTAAATGTCATCTGTTTTGCAATGTCTGAACGCTCCACTGGTGCGGCGTTTGGGTTATAGTTGTGTTCCCGAACGTGTCTCCTCAAAGAAAAACCATAGCTAGAACACGGTGTCTTGTGAAGGTCTACGAAGGTCTTTAAAATTCTACAATTTGTTTGTTTTGTTGTTCTTTCCCTCAAACAGGTAGCGCACTCTAAAACGATGTGCAACAAATTAAATCTGAAATATGCTATGTTTGCGTGTGCATGTTCTTGTGTTTACGCTAAACTTTATTACTGTTCAACTAATGTGTACATAAAACCCTCGTGCAACTTAGATGGTCACCTTTGAACTATTTGTAGTAGAAACCTCAACTCTCCTGGCAACGCACATGCAATACGGTAATAGCATCTATAAGAAGGCCATTTAGGTAGCCTTACTCGCTTTTGTACTGGAAATAAAGGTCTAGTCTTGGAAATCCAAGAACACACAAAAGTAAAGCGTTTGATTGTATGCGCTGAAATACAATCTGAAGCTGGCATCTACGACATTCAGGGCGCGAGAGGATAGGATTAGCAAACATAACCATAAATACAGCAGCTATAATAATGCTCACGATTACTCAAGTTATTGCACCTTATAGTGAGATATTTTTACCAATGGTGAAAAAATATTATAACAGAAAGATCGCATTGCGGATGTATTAAATTCAAATCTTCTGCATCTTCATTTCTCTTGGAAGGAATGCAAAGCGCCGGAATTCATAGGGATGCCATTTTTCTCAGTACATTGGCGGACCCGGGAAAGGCACTCGGGTAAGTGCGTTTCGCTAGGTAGCTTCCGCACATGCCAGCGTGGCCAGGAACCAAAACCGGTGTGAAACGTGTTCGAGGACTCCAATCAAGCGTAGAAGTAACGAATTCAGTGGGTGTGTGTGGGTCTCATGGTGAGCGAAATTACGAAGGGCTGATTGGCAGTCGGAGAAGATATATACTGGCGTGGTGGTAGGAACAGTGAGAGTTGCGTGCACTATTTCAAGGGCAATGTCTTGGACTTGCAAAAAAAGCTAAGGTCTGCGAAAGGAAATCTGACGCGGAAACTGTTTAGATGGAGAAAAGTCCGCCCAAGAGCTCTATAGCTCCCCTTTTTTATCCGTTCGGCTGCATTTCAAGTGAATGTAAAAGTTTTCTTGGCAGGAGCGTTCGCTACCTTGGCGACTCCTCCCAGAGCTGGTTGATTAAAGCTAGGGCAGGAAACCTTCCCGCTGGGTGTAACTAGAAATTATATTACGTGACCTGCCCAGTGCCAGTTTTCTAAAATAGATATCTAAACTGCCTTTAATGTTCTTTCAAGGGAAACAGAAACATACGAGCATGTTTTAGTGCATTTGCCTTAGTTACTGGGGACGGAGAATATGCTCTAATTAATTAGTCATGTCTCGGGTCCCCCCTTTACATCCCATTGTTCATAAGTAAAATTAACGAGAGTTCTCACTTACCGGCCTTTTAAGCAATCAGGAAAAATTGGGCAATCTATTAGGGTAATAATAAGGCGTACGCTAGTATCTAAATAGTATATATGGCCCGTTACCCATTGAGCGCCAAGTAGTTGAAATGTTTGCAATTGGCTGCGTTTGCGGCTATTCAGAACCGAGCACTAAGTTAGGAAATCTACAAAACCGTAAAATAACGCTAAACGATGACCTCTCCTTTGTAGTCAGGACACAGAACGAAGAGAAAAAGCGTGCCGTGAAAAACACTTTCATTATTCAAAGCGTTTCCAGCAGGATGCTAATCGTTGTGTCTGGGTTAGCGGGTCTTCTTTCCCGTTTTTTTTTATAAATACATTGCGCAGCTCGTTAATCATGCAGGGGGACGGAGCCAAGAAGGGCGGCTTTTTTTTCTACGAAATGCAGACGTGCAAGAAAGGTAAGTTCACGTCCAGACTGAAGCGTAGGTTGGAATCTTTCCCAGGACCATGATCTGGAGACGGTTGTTTACTCGCTAAACACCGAAGTCTGAAGGTTCCGCATCCGGAACAGTAAACAGTGCCTGGAAACTTTTACTAAATCCGCCGGGAAGCCTGATATATAACCTTTCCAACGGGAAACAAGCTCTTTCTTCTTTTTTTCAGTATAAATTTGAGATTGTTTGTTTTTTAGCAAACTAGCCTGCCGGAGGTTAAAAAGAATTGATCTTTTATGCACTCTTCTGATACTCTGTGCGTGTTTCCTCCATTGGTACTTATTAATGCGTTTTAGTTACACTTTTGCTGCACTATATTTCGCAAAGGCAGGAGTACACTGCAGCAATAGTTTTTTGCGGGCTCCGCAATACTGAAATTTGAAGTTGTTCCTTTTCTTGGTCCTTCGTCTATTTCGTGAGATGTTGCCCTCCACTGTTAGCTCTTCTTGATCGTAGTTCACAAGGAGTCTTGATTGTAAACAAGTTTTGAAATAACATTGATGCATACTTGATTTTATTCATCACTCGTCTTCAATATGAGAGGCTATTTCAAGAAGTTGATTCCAAGTTTGCTTCTGTTTTGGGTTGCATCGAGTGTCCACTAAGTAACTGTCGTTTGAGCGTCCAAGCTAGATTTGTAAACTTTTGGAGGGAAACCTTGGGGTACTTAGAATTATCACTGACTCATGCAGATTTTAAAGAACTTGGCTTTACAATGTTCTGTTTGGGATGAAACATAGTGCATTTTTAGATTCCTAGTTCTGGGGACGGAAATTCAGCTAATTTGCTTCGGGCCCCCCTTTAACCCTTGTTAATTAGAAAAACAGAGTTTACCGGACCATGTAGCAACATAAAATTGATCTATTGGTAATAATAAGACGCATATCAAAAGAAATGCGCTACCCATGAGCCAAGTAGTTGAAATTTGAATGGCTGCGTTGGCATCGAACGCATTAATTAGGAAATCTGACATTTAACGAAATGACGAAACGAGACCTCCCCTTTGTAGTAGGCACACGGGAAAAAGCGTCCGTGAAAAACACTTATTTTCAACGTTTCCGCGGATGCTAACGTGTTCTTTTTAGCCTCCTTAAAGCCGTTTTTTTTAAACCGGGTAACGAGACCGTTAATTTCAGGGGGCCAGAACCTAGGCCGATAGAGGCGGCCAAGAAGCCGCGTAGGTAACGAAGACACACTATTTTAGTCCTGCTACGAACCTATGTCGTATTGGGCTGGCCCGCAGAAACGCGTTAGGCATGGCTTATACGCTTCAGAAAACGAGCTATTTGCAGTTCAACGTAATGCATATCCTTTTAAAACAGCAAGAAAGCTGGGACGAACAATGGGAGTAACGAACGCGCGCGTAAACATTCAAGCAGAAGGGCGTACTGCGCCCCTAGGCTTGTTATAGCTCTACAGCCATCCGGCCTGTTTTGCCCCTCCCGCACGACACTTGCGAATTGGCATAAGCGAGATTTTCTTACGTGACCTGGTTTGTTGAATAAAGTACGTTGTTGGGCTAGTTTGTCGGTCATATTTAAGAGATGTATAGCGCAAAAAAAGACGAAAACCAAAAAATTCACGAGGACAAAGCGCTAGCGCTTTGTCTAGTGCTTTGTCCTCGTGCATTCTTTGTCTTTCGTCTGTTTTTTTTTGCTCTATTCATCTCTCACATCTGGTTTGTTGAACGTGCCCAAATGTTTACGAAGTTATGAAAATCAGTGCAACAAAAATAGGCCAGGTGCAAATTCGGCCGAAAGCGAAGCAAGCGCGGATGGCGGGCCGGAGCGGTATCCTGGCGCCATCTCTAGGGCGGGCGGTAAAAAGAAAAAACGTCTCGTCGTTGGCTGCAGCCCTACCCGACATATTTAAGGAGCCATGAAGACAAAATAAAAGTTTGGTTTATGAAAGCCTGCTTTGGCCTGATAAAAATGATACCAATTTCATCGCCATCTTTCAAAAAATAACGGAGATATTAAATAAAATGTGTTGAGCTGTGGAGACTCGCTAACCCGTTTCCAGCAACTTTTCTATGAAGTCACAGAATCTTGTTTGAGCGATTGACGGTGGCCGAACTTATCAATGGCCAGGACACACGACTGGACGATTGTAGTGGGGCCGCTAGTTCCGTTTGATCGAATCACTTGAATGCTAACGTGCACCTAACCCACTGAAAATTATTTTTTTAGTGCTGGCCCATATGACGTCACTCACGCCGATAACACGTCACTGTGGCGCGAAATCTGAAAGTACTTAAGCATTTCTTGTGTTTTTCTCGGTTAAAAAACGTCTTTCGAGGCCGGAATGGAGCTGAGTGATGTACTGAAGCCTAACTGTTTAAAGTTAAACAAAGTTGTATTTTCTCTTCATGGACCCTTTAACATCCGTTTAAAGTACCTGCCCCAGATACGTCACCACTGACGTCACTAAACGCACATTCTAACTTAAAAAAATATTTTGGCTTAGTGTGAAATATCTGCGACTAAAGCACCGTATGCTATGGGACAAGCGCGGAGTCAACTACAGACCACCTAATCTTGCGAAAAAACTTGTATTTTCCCTTCATCGCCCCTTTAACACGGGCCGAAATCTCGATGCAAGTGAATTTCTTTTTTATATTCTTCCACCGGAAAAGCTGCCACCAAGGCCGGGTTCAAATACGCGGCGCTGGGCTCAGCTGCACAACACCCTACCCGCTGAGCCACAGTGGTGGGTCCAATAAAAAAGCAGAAAGAAAAGCACGTACAGGGGTGCTAACGCTTTTCAGGACATTCGGTATGCCTTGCACTTTTAATACTTCCACAGTTCCCTTGGGTAACTGTGATAACAAATGGCAAATGCGTTTTCAGAGACTTTCCTGAACGATTGTGTTTTTAGTGCTTAGTGGTAAACTTTATGAGATAAAAATAAAGATAAAGAAAAATTGTTCTCGTTATTACAAGAATTTTTGCAATTTAAGAAAGCTAATAAGATCCCGTACGCTACTTGACATTATGTTCTGATTATTGGAATAAACTTTCAGGGAATGACTTCAAAAAACTAAAAAATGAGCGACACAAATATTGCAAATGCTGCGCTAGAAGACACATCTTTAATTTCTGACTGCGCCTGTTGCTGCGCTTCAAAAGACGCATCGTTTCAGATGTTTTCCTGTTTGAGCACACGGGTGGCAGTAAAAGTTAAGAAAACTGTTCAGCAAAGTTCTGCGCAGACGCAGAAGAGTTAATGAGCTCCGTTGCGTCAGTGCTGTGCATTTCTAAGTTAAGTGGGCACAATTTCTTGCGCTTATCGCTGAAGTGGGATGTGAAAAGAAACCATTTCTTTGGAAATGAGGAAACACCACTAACTAAGGCTTCCTGCTGTTTTATTCTTTCTGCGAGTTCCAAGCGAGTAATTAATTGGAACACAATGAAACCGTGGTCCAGGATTACCTCGGCGTTTCAACGGTGTTGTGAAACCAGTACAAAGATGTCACGTCTTTGCGTTTAATTGTTTTGAATGTAATTAACACCGCTGTTTTTATTCAAAGATTCTCTGACATCGGTGCAAACCCTGTGGATACATCAACCAAGATTTATTCATCTGCATCGAGGAAAATATGTGCTTCGTTCTGATGTTTTGGGGCATGAGGAGCAGCGGGCTATTCAGCCAGTGAAAAACGCTGCGAGAGACTGCGTGGAATACGTTTGAACATGCCTACAGCATACTGAAGGAAACTGCCTACATCGCAATGGGTAGCTGGGAAGTGGGGTGAGGCCACCGCGCTTCAAGCGTTTTGTGTCGTTTCTATAGTATAGTCGTGGTTGAGAGGGTTCTCTCCTGCAGCGTGTTGTGCTGCCGGTTGCACCCCAGACTGCCTTTAGAAACGTGCAGTAGGTTATAAGCTGTGTCGGGTATGGCGACGTCTTTTGGCTTCTTAAACACGGCTTCTTACTTTGTTATTGGTTTTATGCGCTGACGTGTACTCAAAAGCAAAAGAACATTCCCAGTGCTTTTATGAAGAGCCTGCCCGGAAACAATGGCAACCAGACAGGGTGAAAGCAGGGTACCTTTTCAGCGCTTTTTTTTTCTAGGTGACGATGCCATTGTTTCCGTGAAACGTGTGTTTGAGTATTTGTCAGACGTCAAGTTTTTAAACCTCATTTCCTATCACGCATAATGAAATCTGGCCCTATACACCAGCCATGCTCATTGTCGTTTTGTGATTTTGCTTTTGTTTTTCCTGAATTTACTTAGTGTTTAAGGTTTCACCCCTCATATATGAATATTGTTTTGGCGCTCTTTGCCCCAGTTGGCCTTGCGCCATAAACATCCAACCATCATCATCATTTTCAGCGCAACAGTGGTGCCGCTCACTTTCGATCTTTTTTTGGCTCAAAGCAAGCCTCACTATCTGGCGAATTCAATGTTTTTGAAAGTCACATAGGTTCTCACACTGATCTTGCTACGGCCAATAGTGACTACCGCGACGCTCACGCCCTTCGTGCAGCTTCTCTTCGCTAAGCTGCCCTCCCAGCTTCCTTCCACGGCCAATTTATCGTTGAATCCTTTCTGAATAGGGTCGCGGGAATCCCGTACACCAGTGTCTGTCGTCCAGGCGACTGCGTGACCCGAGATTCGAGAAGTCTCCCAAGGTGTGCATAGGCTGCCCGGTTTCTGAATGAACCATCGATCTCCTCGTTTGAAATCGGATTCGTGACTGCCATGGCGGATGAGGAAAGAACTCGCCAGCACAGGTACCGACGCGACAGTCGTGCGCGCCAGCGGAAAGAAACGAACTAAGCCATATTATTTTAAGTTACCAAAAATTGAAAAAATGCAAACGAAAAAATCTGCAGAAACCAAGAGATTCGTCTACTAATGCGTAAAATTCTTACGACGCTTCCCCGCCCGAAGCACTTTGAGCAATCTTGGTGACGGTATTGTTGACACCGCGGACCCCGAGCCCCTATACATAAGATGTGATCAACCGTGACGATATGTTTTAAGGTGAAGGGTAGAAGCCTCAAACGATCGCGGTTGGAGCCCAGGTCAAGCTCCGGCAGATGAGCTTCCTGTCTGTTTACAAGGAAGGGAGCTCCGGGAGCTCTTCAGCTATCAGGGTAAGGCTGACAAAGAAAGTACCCCCGTTCTCGGCTTCTTTTACATGCAATATGGTAAATCGTAAAAAACCCCCGAAACATGATCGGTCCCAGAAAAGGGGACACACCGAAGGTTCATTTCCGCCACACCCAGCCCCCAGTTTTCCAAAGCCCGATAACTACCCCGTTTTTTGGTGTTGGAATCCACTGAACAAGAAAAGCCTCTTGCATCACAGTCCGTGTTCCATATATCAAAAATTTCTGGAGGGCATCATTGGTGACAAATATAAGGACGGAAAACAAAGAACTGGAGAAATCCTGGTTGAAGTACACAACCAACAGCATGCCAAGATCCTCTTGAACAAACTCGCATAGCCAATCTTGAAATCAGGGTGACACCCCACCGGAGCCTGAACAGTACTCAAGGTGTCATCTCTGAACTACACCTCATGAATGAGACAGATGCTGGCATGCTGGAGGGCCTGAGAAATCAGGGCGTGACAGCTGTGAGGCGCATAACTATGAGGTCTGAAGACAAAGTTGTCTCGACCAAGCACATTATCCTTACTTTCGACCAGTCCACACTCCCAGTGTACGTAAATGCAAGTTTTGTTCATGTTAATGCCCGGGCCTACATTCCAAACCCGCGCCGCTGCTTTACGTGCCAGCGGTTCGGGCACGGGACCAACTCCTGCCGTGACCATCTGACCTGCGCAAAGTGCAACCAGCATGACAACCCATCCGACAATTGTCCATCATCAACCCTCACCTGCGCCAACTGCCAGGGACCCCATGCCGGCTACTCTCGAAAATATCAGAAGTTCAAGCAGGAGAAGTAGATCATAAATGTGAAGGTAACTGAAAACATCACCTTCCAGAGGCGCGAAATAGGTTCGCCTTTTTCCCTCTGGGGAGGTACACTGATGCAGTTAGCCGGGGGGCGGCGGCGTCTGGTTTCGGAGGGGACCCAGTACCACGAGTCAGACTTGGCCCCGTCTCAGCCCCCCCCCCCCGTGGAGTTGCTTTCGACGGCCCGTCCCGCCACCACGCCTCTCGCTGAGCCAGCACCGGCTGTGGTGGCAACTACGTCTGTTAGGGATGCCGCTGCATCCACTGCTCCTTTCTCCACCGGCCCGAAGCACACGCAAGGGCACGGAGGAGATAGAGACGGAGGCAACCGCGGCAGTTCCCAGCCCCGCCGCACCGCCTGTGCCCCCGGGGTGCTCCTGACACCATCGGTGGTCGTGGCTCGAACAAAGGGCCCACGAAAGGTTGCCATGTCCGGGGGCGTCCGCTCCGCGGGGCACCCCCTTGCCATCAGATGACGACATGGACATCGAGCCCTTCTGGCTTTCATCGCAGCGAAAGGAACGGGCTGCGACGTCTAGGTCAGTAGAGAAGGTAAAAAAACCCCTTCCAAGATTTTAAGCCCCGAAAGACCTTACATAAATAGTCACACTCCAGTAGCCCTGAACACTTAATAATGGGAAGACAAAATATTGTTCAGTGGAACTGCAGAGGCCTTTTGAATAACCTGACGACGTATAAGAGATTCTGAAATGCTAACTCGCCAAGTGTGATGTGTGTAGTGGAAACACATTTAAATTTCAATCATACGAATTTCTTAAATAGCTATATGGTATTCAGAAAGCATAGGGCTGGCTGCACTCACTCCTCGGGCGGTGTGGCCATACTCGCCTTGAAATTGTGAGCATGCCACCCTATCACCTAAACACTGTCCTTGAGGCTGTAGCAATTCGAACAATAATATTCAACAGGTTGATAACGGTATGCTCTATATAGAGTCCTCCTGATCTTGCCCTTTCGAGCTCTGACTTCGAGGCGCTGGTCGACGAGCTGCCCGAACCATACATCCTGACAGGCGACCTTAATGCTCACAATTCTTTTCGGGGGTCTTATTGTACGGATGCCCGGCGTCGCCTGATAGAGAGGTTTCTAACATCCTCTGGAGCATGCCTTTTTACCAATAAACAGCCTACATACCATAACTTAGGACACAATACATACTCAAAGCTTAAGTTGGCTATTGGTTCTGCAACTCTCTTTCAATGTCTTGAGTGGGTGGTGGGCACGGGGTGATGATGATTTATTAAGAAGAAAGAAGGGAAGAGAAAAGAGCTGGGGATATTGTTGAACTCAGTCGGGGAGTTCACCCTCATACAACCCAGTCCAGGGTCCATATGGTAGTGACCACTTCCCACCTCACTCACATATATAGGTGAATGCCCGCGTAGTCCATCTTCCCAAAACAGGTGCAATGAAGCAAGTGCTAACTGGAATACATTTACAGAGACATCTAAAATACACCACACATCCATAGGACACCTACACGTTGAAGAAGCTACCCAATTATTCACGGCGCACATCCTCGACGCCGCCGAAAAGTTCATTCCCCACGCCTCTGGTGCCCCGCGCAATCATAGGAGGCCGTGGTGGAATGAGGACTGTAGGCGGGGGCAGGAGACGCAGAACAAGGCGTGGGGTATCCTTCGTCGGTCCCCCATGTCGGGTAACCTTATTTTGTTCAAACGGACGAAGGCGTTCGGAAAATGTGTGCGCCATGAGGCAAAACGAGATAGTTGGCGTTCCTTCATAACATCAAAAAACTCCTACACAGACACACGAAGAGTATGGACAAGAATACTCAAACTAAAAGGACAACAAACACACAGCCTGCCTCTGTTCAGCACAACAGCGGATACACTGGAAGACCAGGATGACACAGTCGCAGAACACTTCCAACACGTGTCCAGCTCAGCACAATATCCTAACTCTTTTATGCAACACAAAACCTCTGCGGAGAAAATGGCCTTACATGACAAAGACAAATCAAAAATTTTTTACATCTTTTAATTCACACTCTATGAGTTAAGGGCTGCCCTGAGCACATGCAAGCCTTCAGCTCCAGGTGCAGATAAGATTGCATATATCATGATGCAACACCTACACTCAGACACTCTTGAGACACTCCTACACCTATACAACAAAATATGGCTTTCGGGGCAGCTTCCAAGGTCTTGGAGGGAGGCCATTGTAGTGGCTTTCCTAAAGGAAGGAAGGACCCTTCCTCTCCCGCTAGCTATCGACCCATTGCCCAGACCAGCTGCCTGTACAAGCTTCTCGAGAACATCATCAACAGGAGACTCGTGTACTTCTAGAGTACAATGGTCTTCTCAAGAGCTGCCAGGCTGTCTTCAAGACGGGGAGATTCACCGACGATCAACTGGTTGCGTTGCATTCATACGTAAAGGATGCCTTCGTTCACAACAAGTTCTGTCTTGCGGTGTTTTTTGAAACAGAGCAGGCCTATGACACCGCATGGCGTCACGGCATACTTAGTGACCTCAAGTCGTTCGGTGTCTCGGGTAACGTGTAAATACCCTTATTAGTTACTTGTCGGAGAGAACCTTTCGCGTGAGAGCCGGTAGTGCCCTTTCAAAGGTTCACGTGCAGGAAAATGGGGTGCCGCAAGGTGGCGTGTTGAGCTGCACTCTTTTCATGGTGAAGATGAACTCTCTTGGAAAGGCACTGCCACTGGTAATCTCTTATTCCATGTATGTAGATTACGTCCAGATATCCCTGACGTCGTGTAATATGCCAATGTGCGAAAGTCAAGTCCAGCTTGGCGTCAAAAAATTTGCCGGCTGGGCAGACAAGAATGGGTTTAATTTAAATCCTGCAAAAGCTCTTGCGTTGTGTTCCCCACGAAGCGCGGGGTCTATCCGGACGAAGGCATTACTGTAATGGCGTGTCGCTTCCTGTGAACAAGGAGCACAAGTTTCTAGGTGTTGTGTTTGACCACGAGCTCACAGTCATTCCGCACATCAAAGCACTGCAGCATATATGTCTGAAAACAATAAATACCCTTAATGTTCTCTCCCACCAATCGTATGGGGCTGACAAAGAACTCCTGCTGCGCTTGTATACTGCTTTGGTTGGGTCTCGTTTGGACTATGGTGGTGTGGTGTATGGGTTGGCGACTAAAAAGCGTTGCGAGTGCTTGACCCAGTGCTACACTTAGGGCTTCTCTCGCATCGGGTGCTTTTCGCACTAGACCTGTCGAGAGTCTGTATGTCGAGTGTAATAAGTGGAGCCGTGAGAACCAAAGATACGTACATGGACTTACTTTATGCTTTTAAAATTTCATCGCTGAATAACCATACTTTTTATCCTGTCTTTAACGACACATCCACATCTGTGCTTTTTGTAAATCGCCCATCCGTTCCGCTGCCCTTTTCACTTAGAGTGAGAGAGCGAGCCTCGGATCTGAGCGCTTCGTTTTTAGATGTGTACAGATCATCCTTTTCAGTCATTTTACCTCCTTTGAAAGTTCGTCCTGTGTCCTCCGACCTTTCTTTTATGAAACTTGACAAAAATCGGGTACCGCGAGCTGCAATACTGCAGCACTTTCTTTCGTTGCAATTTAAATACCCACGTGCAGGATTCTACAGTGACGCTTCTAAAACCTCCACTATGGTGTCGTGCGCTGCTCATGGTCCGAATTTCAATGCAGCCAGAACCATGAGCGTGCACGCAACAATTTTTTCAGCAGAAGCGTATGGAATTTTACTTATTGTACGACACATTCTTGAGAACCAGATTCCTAATTCCATCATCTATACAGATTCCTTGAGCGTTGTTCACGCACTATCATCACACAAGACACCAAAAACCACATAGTTAATCTTGTATTCAACACTATCATGTCTGTGTATGCACAAAAGCATGAGCTGCTCCTCAGCTGGGTCCCTGGACACGCTGGGATCGCTGGGAGCGAGTTTGCAGACGACAGGGCCTCTGCTGCGGCACTCCGGAACACTGTAGTCATAAAAACCGTACCATATACAGGCTTCAAGCCACACATAAGACAACACTTGCGTAGAACATGGCAAACACAGTGGAGTGAACAGACAGATAACAAGTTAGACGTCATAAAACCACGCTTCGGACCATACAACACTGACACACGCAACAGACACACGGAAGTCGCCTTGGCTAGGTTACAGATAGGGCACACCCATGCAAGGCGCTCCTATCTGCTTACGGGATCTTCAAGACCCCAGTGCAGCAGGTGCAGAGAGGCCCTATCCGTAGTTCACATACTCATTCAATGCACAGCACTTCACACAACGCGACGCAAACACTTCCCACATCTATACAGACTAGACGTCCCACTACACCCAGCGCTTTTTTTGTCTGACGATCCCATGTTTTCTATCAAGTGTGTTTTCAAATATTTAGAAGTTAAATTTTTAGACCTCATTTCATACAACGCATGATCACTCCCTGCCCCTATACACCAGCCATGCTCATTCTCGTTTTGTAATTTTACTTGTGTTTCTCCTGTCTTATCTTGGTGTGTACGGGTTTACCTCTCATATATAACTATTGTTATGGCGCTCTTTGCCCCCGGTTGGCCTTGCGCCATTACCATCCAAACATCATCTTTCTTATGACACTTGAAATAAATGTGAGTTCTTTAGAGCAAGTTTTTGCTTTTTCTAAATCGCGTCCGAACAATTATCTCCATTCACGCTATAATTGAAATGCCATAAAATCGGCGTTAATATAGAAATGCAGGGCATATTATGGTTGCCATTTTACCTACTTTTTATATCTTTTTATTGTTTACTTTCTCAAAATTTTCTGCGACCAAGTATCTGCATTTATTCGATTATAATGATTACAGCTAGAATTTTTCGAGACCTGATTTATTGTGAAAATTCAGGGCGTTACACGGTGCCAGCTTTGAGGGTACTCGGCTAAGAATGCTACCCATTAAAAACAAGTTATGATAGAGCTTCGACGAAGTTCATGGTTACTCATAAACTTGTCCCAAGAGAAATATTAAGAAAAGTAAGAAAGACGTCTTTGGGCAGTTTTGTTAGCACAAATGGTGGTTAAACATAACACAATTAAGAAATGGCAACACAAGCGTTCACAAGTCCTGAGTGGAGAGCCCTACACCCAGTGTGATTAAAGTACAGGGCCCTATTACGGTAATTCATTCTTTAAAATTCTCCCAAGCAGACCGCTCCTCTTTTTTCATATTGAAACTTTACACGATGGGCGCGGTGCGCCGCCTTTTAAAGGGGAGCTTCTAATGCTATGATCAAAGACGTTATGGCAGCTTCTCGCGCGTGAAAAAATTAGCAGTGGCTTAGCTCGGCTATACCAGGATATACGTAGCGTGAGCTAAGGGTCAGCTGGTTATTCTTAGATTTCCTGGTTGTCTAAATTGGCTTGATTATCCTGCTTACTGCTGCTTCAATGACACTCACACTGTGTACGCATTTTGTGACAAAAGTATATTTTTTAAGCGGCTCCGGTACAGCGTCACCAATCGCCCCACTCCTAAGCTGGTTCCTCAGGCGCACGCCGGTATGGCCGCGACGCACGAGCCATCGGTTCCACGCCCGGTCACCCTCGCATGATCATCAAGTGGACCGGGCCCCAGTGCGAACGGAGGTCGCCGAAGACGCTGGGTGCATGGGGTCGTGAGAGACGCCGGGCCGCGAGCAACGTTCCGTGCCCGTGACGTCATGCTCCTCTCGCATGCGCATCAAGCTCCCCAGGAGCCACGAAAACTGCTCAACCTCGACCTGTGTAGCTCACGCTATAAAGAAACTGTAGGAAAGTCGGCATTAGGGAACCAAGCTGATCATGAAAGCGAACGCACACCGCCACTCAAGGTGGAGGGGAAATTTGCAAAAAAAAAGTAAGAGTGAAGCAACAAACACCGCAAACGCATATCCCCAAGGTAAACTCATAAACCACCCGGCTCGGAGCAAAACCTCGTCCCTCAAAAGCGATACCAAAAGAGTCAAGTGAGAGCGAAAGAGCCCACAAAAGCAAAGCATACTGCCAAACCAAACCTATATCGCCCTTCGTGTGGAAGCTATATCTCTGCGGAGGTGTGACGTAGTGTGTGCCATACTATGCGTCCGATAAAGCCTCCAAGCGAGTGGTGTTGGAAAACCAACTTCCCGATTCGTACACACGTGGTCACCGCCAAAGTCACACGCCGTTCAAAACTTGAATTTGTCCTGAAGCTAATACGGCTCATCAATTGGATGTACAGTGCTCACGGATTGAAACGCGACACTGCGAGCGCGTGGCCTGCGGTACATGCAGCGCCGCCCGTGGACACCCGTGGAAGCTAGGTGTTGCATTGTGGTATACCACGAGGGTGAGAGCGTTTTGACCGTAGGCTTGCTGCTTCCGGTTGACAATAAGCGGGGCTGTGGTTCCCCGCAGGGACAGCCGTGAGCTGCCAGCCTGGAGCGCAGGAGCGCGTTTGTGCGCCGGTGGTAGCCGCCCGGCGGTCCGCGCAGCCAATTTCGCGACATCGTCTGCTCGCGCGCTCTTGTTACGCATGCCCTTCCGATGCGACACAGATAATGTGCCTGCAAGCCACGGTCACGCTTATCTGAATAAAACGAGCGTCTGCACGAAGGAACAGCCAACTTTATTCCATGATATAAACTAAAAAAGAGGAGAGCCGACGAAGTACTAATGCACCGCACCACACGCGAACGTGCCTGCAAAGGCGTCTTTCCTTTTTTTAGTTTACATCCTGGAATAAAGTTTGCTGCTCCTTCCTGCAGACGCTCGTTTTATTCAGATAAGTGTGGCCGTGCATTACATAAACATTACTGTGTCGCATCGGAAGGACACGTGTAACAAGAGCGCGCGCACACGATGTCGCGAAATCGGCAGCGCGCACAGCCGGGCGGCTACCGTCGGCGCACAAACGCGTTTCAGCACTCCAGGCTCGCAGCGCCCCGCTGTCGCTGCGGGGAACCACAGTCTCGCTCATTGGCAACCGGAAGCAGTAAGCCTACGGTCAACACGCTCTCATCCTCGCGGTATACCACAATGCAACACCTAGCTTCCACGGGCGTCCACGGGCGGCGCTGCATGTACCTGCGGCCACGCGCTCGCAGTGTCGCGTTTCAATCCGTGAGCACTGCACATTTCGAGTGTAATCGTTATCAATAACAGGCATCGTTTTAAAATGCACCAGAGTAGAACTAAATGTCTTCGCGTGTATGTATATGTATTTCATTGGAACGATTGCAGTCGAATCTCAAGATAAATAAAATTTACTGCTACGTTTCACGTGAATTTCTTGTCGTATCTGCGTCTTGTGCTAAAAGCATTCGCTGCTCTATCCCTTTCGCCGAGTAAGAATGTCAAGTTTTGTTTTGTTTAAAGGCAAAAACGCAAGAACATGCCTCATAAATACGAAATAAACAGAATGTATTATTTTACCTACGAATGTGACGGAAGCCATATCCCCCTACGTTACCATACATTCAATCTGCAAAGTCACCTCAGGTATCCAGAACGAATTATCTGATGGAGTTATGTACCCGTAGCTTAGTGAATTGATTCTTGCTGATGTCTAGGCCAACCTGCATAATTGTTTAGCCGCGTGCAATGCAGTGGACAAAAACACACCCAACGCCCTGTTTCTGTACCCAAGGATGAAACTGCATGCGTAGGCCTAACTGCGATGGAACTGCGTGGGTATCCTTACTTAGTCATTCGCCTTAGAGGCAACGCACAAAGGAGTTGCATTACTATCTGCTGCTAAGACTTTGTTACAAAAAACCGGCACAGTTGAAGCAGAGAGTGTGGAGCAACATTTGCTCAGCATATTTGACTACGCGCCCACAATGACTGTCGTGCGACGCTTAACAGCATCTTTACTAAAATCTTCTTTATGTGCTGTCATATTATATGAAAGCTATAAGAAAGAATGATGTATTTACTGCGTAATATTTTAGACATGATTTTCTTTGCGCTTCACTCGAGATATAAAGGATATTTCGTGAGGCCATGAGGGCCATGAAGATATTGATGCAGGGCCCCACACGTCTACAAAAGCATGTTACTTGTGGGCACGATATATTAGGAGAACGACGGTTGGTTTTTCGCGTTGTATTAACATCACGTCAGCGAAGCAGGAATTGAAAACGACCATGATAGCTTTAGCCAGTGTACGTGCTGCCCACAACTTCGTCGTCGTCGTGGGTTGTGGAGATGAGGGTAAGGAAACACGACCGTATGCAACTTTTTATATCTCAGGTCAATGTAAAATAGATACTTTCTTAACTTGCGCTTTAGGTTTACAAAGATTTGTGAGAGGACTTTTTAAAATATAGATCGCTTGCAAACAAGAGTTGAAAGTGTGAACATACTCGAAAAATATAGTTACTTCAGCACAGGTGGGTTCACCCAAGCGGAAACTACGCAGTGCCATGATTAAAGTGATTATTCTGCCAAACTATAAACGATAATCGTTGTGGCTGTTCTTTCTTTTAATTTGGCCGTTACTATTGCCAGCACATGGTAGCCGAACAGATTGTTTCGAAGTGATTCCTGAACATTGCAATCACTAAATTTGTTATGTTGCCTCAAAGCGGAATTTAAGGAATTAGAGGAGCGCCAGTGCGGAGCGCAGATGCTCAATGCTACGCTCATTAGAAAGTACAGTTTTGTATTTTTTGAACTCAGTCATTATTAAATAAGCGATTTCTTCTACATTATTTTGTTTTATAAGCTACGATGTGTTTAAGCTTTTAAAAAAAGATTGTTATTCCTAATTTATTTTTCTACAAACAGGACTTCTGCTGTTTCTAACATCTGCGATAATCTCTAGCTTGTTCTCCTCTGCCACGATATATGTGAGCGGGATTTCATGGTGCACGCGCTTATTTTGGCGCGATGGACACACTGCCGCGCTCGACACAACTGTGGAGAAACACTAAGTGATTTTAAAATATACAACACAATTTTCTCCGCAAAAAACCAAAGATCGGACTTCCATTTTTGCAATAATTTAATGGCGAAGCTCCTGTTTCTCGGGCCCTGTCTCGTCCCTAGTTGCTGCTCGTTGCTGCACGGCACCACGATGATGATTGCGGCAGGATCCCCCTAGGGATTGGCCAAACCAAGATTGGCCGAAGAGGTCAAAACGTTCAACGCGTTTTTTGCTACCCAACAAGGAGGAGAGGAAAAAGAAGAGGTTGTCGTTCGTCGCCTGCGAGCTCAAGACACGTAACCGCGGTACGCGATACAAGACGCTCTGCAGGCGGTGACGGCCAAGGCGGCTAAAATGTCACATACCGAAATCGCCAACTTACCCATGGAGATTCTCTTCACCCCAAACAAGCCCTACATAATCACCACAAACTTCGACGTCGTCGACGGGCTTGCCAACGGAGCGGTGGGAAGTCTCAAGCTTTGCGAGCGAGAAGTGGTGGCCTTGACGCGGCGGCGCCGGGTTTCGATCCAATGACTCTCTGGCCGTGACGAGAGTACGTGGCGCAATTCCCACTGCGCTACAAACTGAGACGCGAGCATGGCTACGAATGCGCCTTATGTCCTTCACTCATTCAGATGGTGCGCGCCGTCAAGAAGACCTTAACAATGTTTCACGGTTTCACCGATAAGCATTTTAGCTTCGCCCCTATGATCAGCATTCACTTCGGGGAGATGGCGGGATTTTTTTTTGAACCAGTAGTATTAAAAGAAAAAGAGGCCAGGCACAAGAAACTAGGGATGTTTTGTGGCGCCGGCGGAACGGGGGAAGGAGGGGGGGCAGCTTTACAGCAACTTTTTCTTATTTAACGGGAGCAGCATGCGGACTTCCCGAAAAAAACTGTGCAGACACGCCTTCAGCGTATTGCGATAAGCTGGGTTCCGGCAGCGTGCAAGCTTGCAGGTGACTTGCCGAAGCAAAACAGAAAATATAGCAAGCAATACCATGAAGGGTGCTATACTCGACGCAGTAAGACCAAACGCAAACGTGGCGAGACGTTGTAAGTGCTTATGGAGGGCGGAAATCGTGAAAGTTGCTTGAGTACAAACAGGAGAGAGAAGAGCCCAAAAGAAAACACTGGACTTTGAATTGCTTCACTACGTGCTATGGAAAAGTTTTTAGTTGTACCATCTTTGCGCACTAAGAACTTTCCTCTCCGGCATTTGACTGCCTTAACCAGTGACCAGACATATTAAACCTCAGATATAAACCACAATATTTAAAAAGATGGATTCAATTCCTTGGAAAGTAACGCAGTTGCTTTCATGCCTGCGCTGAAATTGATCACAGAAGTTGCTAGTGGATTTGAGTTTGAAATTGTAGTCGGGAGATGTTGAAGCACTTACGCTTCACCATTGTAACGCTCTGTGCAGCAATGTTAGAGTTTGTAGCACGATAAATACTTCGTGTTCTTTTTAAAAGTTAAGATATACTGCTTGTGTTGAGCTTTAATTAAAATTTTTGTAGGGAATGGAACAGTTTTAGTGTGTGTTGGTGTTTTGTGACCATAATATTTTCGCGCCTCTTCATTAAGCTTAAGCCAAATATATAGAAGCCATACAAAAACGACATGGTAAAACAAGAATTTTATTATTACAGAAAAAATAAGGTACGCTGTGAAGAGAAACCATCCCAAAAACACCCTCGCATCTTCGCCATACAAGACCACGGCGGCCAATTATAATGTCGTGCGTGGACCATTTATGAACACACCAAAGAACGAGCCCAACCAACACAGGACAACTTAACACAATGGGTCCGCGCTGATGTCAGGCATATTCCCCGCTACTTCTAAACCGTCTTCCCCGCCACATCACCGAACACCCACACTACATTGTTCCTCCGGACATCATCGCAATTTCAAACCCCTCTTTAGCCGCCAACAATGGTGCAGCACCACCCCTCCCCCAGGGTTATTACTTAGAGTTCATTGCTCAGCACATACCCAAATTGGCTAAAACCCGGAAAAACGAACAAGCGAAGGCACGTCTGACAGCTCCTATAAACTGCAAATTTACTCCAGACACGGCCTCTGACATTGCAAGACGAGATGGCAATATTGTCCCAAAAAGACGCTGCACCAGACGTCACTTTCAGTCATCCAACCTGGCCAACATCCGCACAGTGTTATACCTTACACTAGGGAGCGGCTAATAAAATAATAATTACAAGCATCTAACATACCATTTACAAGGCACCAACCATACAAGGTGCGAAAACGTTTGCACCGATTGGGCGGCTCTCCAAGAATATTGCACTGCAACGAACATTTGACCCGACACTTGTACCCTGCGCACAGCGGACACAACAACCCACGTTGGTAAGACGAATCAAATGCCCCTAGACCTGGTGATACCATAAGCAAACATTGATTCCCAACTACGCCACTGCAGCAAGCCTTTTGCCATTTTGAACGTCACTGGCGGCAGCAGCCTCAAAAGAAGTGACTCAAAACCCGCATTTGTTACCTTAGAAAAGCAAAGTAAACGAACTCGTGCATATTAGTCCACCAGCTCACCGACTCAAATCACAACTGGCACGACACATCATTGTAACAATAGCTCGCACCAGGCGCATCCTAGCCCCTAAGTTGATAGAGCGGCCACCATAACCACGCGTGTTTCTTCCTAAGCCTGGAAGCTGAAGTAAGGGTGGCGTCGGAGTCCAGTCAGCTCCTGGCTGACTGGACTGAAACATAGAGCTGGCAGTTCACTGCCTTTCTTTGTTTTGGGGCTTTGCACAAGAAAAACAAAGAAGCTTCATTTTCTTACTTCTACAGTCAAACTTTAGGAAGTTAGGATGCTTGGAGAAGAACTTCGGGGCACCTATACGCTATTTTTTATGGCAGTCAATATTGGACTGCCTTCCAACCTATTTCTTCGCAATGTTACTTTTATGTGCAGTTGCACACATTAATGACTCACAAAAAAGCGGGTTAATATATAAGAAATATTCCTACCAAGAACGCTGCTGTGTTGTTCACGATGTGTACCTACCTAAAACAGAAAAGTTAAAAAACTTCTCAAGGCGAACCTCAAAGAATTCACGGTATTCCCGCCTTCATCACTTGTTCTAAATTTGGCTTGATATTGTATAACTGCTACGGTTGTTGTGTAACCCTCGTTTTCCTTATTGTATCGAATTCTTTCTTCGGCAAGCACATAGCATAATTTTGTAACTGCACTGTTGGGCTGTGGCCCTCAAACGGGCAGCGGAAAATAGATGGAAGCCATATTGAACAATACACAGTGATCCCCGCATTGATTACTCAGGCCACTACGGTAAATAAAAAAACACAAGCCCGGAAACGCAACCAGTGCCACAAATCTCAATTGTGCGTGCTTTACACTAAATATAACACAAACGGGTGGTTGCTACAAGGCATTAATTCACACTTTTTTCCGCATGACGGTCACTGTTCTCCGAGATTGAGCGTTTCAGAATATCTTTCCGCATGGGAGATGTCAAGCCTGGAATATTGCCCATCTTCACAGCGATGAAACCCCGCTTTTCCTAAGAGAGAGGAGCTCAAACAAGTCGTCCGCAACCTTTTATCTTTAGCTGAAAGCTGAGCCCAGGGGTACAACGTGTGTCCCGGTGGCCAGTAAAAGAAAACCGGTCACGTTCCAGCAAAAGCAATAATGAAACGCGTGCCCAGAATTTGTGACCACTTGCTTGGGCCAAAATAAGAACAGCGACAAGGAGGCGGTAGAAATTGAGTTGTGGTATAAGGAACCCGTTGGCCGAACTTCTAAACCTCCCTTCTATATTTTATAAAAAAAAGAATGCGTCAGTTCGCCGTAGAGGAACTCAAGATAGCAAAGACAATCCCCCAAGCACTGCTATCACTTTTTATTCCTGGCGAGGCTTAGTCCTAGCGAGTGTCCCTTAGGTGGGGAAGGTGCCCCAGGTGATCTTGAGCCCAAGTGGTGGTCAGGAGCTGTAGCTCGGCTGAGGAGTTCCCGATAATCTCCAGTCAGGTAGTAGGAGGGTTGGGTGAATGGAGAGGGGGTAAAAAGTGGCACTCTTAAATGTCGTGTGGCGTGGTATCTCGAGCGCCACATGCCGGGCAGTTTGGGTGGGGATATAATGTGGGATAGATGTGGTGGAGGACGTGTCTCGTGGGGAGGGAATTGGTTTTGTAACTGTCACCATAAACTGTCCAGGGGTGGAGGGAAAGACGTGCAAAGGGAGGTAGTTCTGGCCGCTCTAGACGGTAGTGTGTGGTAAGGTCATTTAGGGTAATCAAGGGCGGCGCAATTTCCCCCTTTCTATGCGGAATCAGGTATTGCGAATTGCAAGTGTCTTGGCGTCATAATTTTCTTGTCCTCTTTGAGTCGCGTACTGTGTCGCACGTTTTCGCATGTGCTCAATCTGTGTGTTGAGTTTCAAAATTGGGTGCATCAATCTCGAACACTGAAGCAACTGTGGTTTTAAAATCCTCCCTTTATTATCAGATAATTTTCCATAACACAATATTTGTACATTGAGGCACAGATTTATTAAAGGACATTTATTCGGAGCTTCAAATGTGTTTCTATGTACTGTTTTCCGGGCGTATACTCGCGAGAAACCAAGAGATACACCCTAAACATCTCAGCGATTTATATGGTGTTTTATAATTGCAGACACAATTAGTTGTTGATCACTGGTTTATGTTGTGTTACTGGCCGATAAAACTGCTCTATGATATTTTTCAGTAGTCGTTATAGTTCTTTTTAAGTAAAAGGGAGAGGGTAAGAGGATGGGTGCACGATTTGAGCCTTCTCGGCTACTGGAATTCTGGACAATCCTTGCTTCAGCAGGTCTGATGTTGGCACAAACCAAACTGACGAAGCACTTCTGTATACTTTAACTTGCGCAAATAAAGGACACCTAATGAAAAACAACGAAAACGCTGCCAAAGTAAGCAGAGCCGACAGAAGTACATTTTGGATATTTAGCTACCCCCATATCTCTGTATTTCAATGTGTAGGAAATTAATTTACCCTAGCGTTCCCCGTTCATGCTAGGCAAGTTGTTCCGCCCAATTTTTCGCTCGAAACCGCTGCTGAAGATATAAAATTTCATCCTGTTTGTACTCGCACAAAAATTAGACAAACCTAACTGCGAAGACAACTTGTCTGCGGAGGTGTTGGCATACAGCTTCTGCGCTTGCCAGGCTCATTTATTTGCAAGAGTGTGCGTGCGGGTGAGCATCTTTCACAGGGATTGATGCTTTTATGAGAAGAATGATTGAGTGTTGGCTGGACGGAGGGAGCAGCGGACAAAACTACAGAAAGGAACGGTACACAGAAGCTGGCTTGATCGTATCAAGCACTCTCATTTCGGCACAAGAGGTCAAAAGTTATAACAATACTGACTGTCTCAGTTTTTCGACACCTGAATTTGTATGGCTACTCCTTATGATTACACCCGAGAGAAATCAAGGCAAAAGCCCATGGCCTCCCGACTTGCGGAAATGGTAAGGAATAATTACGCAGTAAGCTGAAAATATTAAGGAACAAAGATTAAGCTACATTGTGTGACTGCTGTTACAGGGTTTTGGGTGAAACTTTTGCGAGTGCCGTAAAAGAAACTTGCGTAATCAGCGGTACGGAGAGCCTCTCGGCCCTCTGCAGTAATTTTTAAGGCGAAGCTATCAATGTCTCACTGATCGCGCATGTCGCATCGAAAACGCACTGCAAGGAATACAACTAACCGTGGGTGAACTGAAAGACAAAACGCTTCCCACGGCCGTACTCGAATGTAGCTTCCTCGCATTATGACGAAGACGAGCATCCGGTAGCGCTATTTCGACACGGTCGTAGCAGATTGAATTTGGGAGGGGTATATGGACGTTGAAAATTAGACAGAAAAAGTCACCTACCTTACTTCTAACGTCGACGATAGCTTAACAAAGCTTCGTTCATGTGAAATTAAATAGTTAAGGGCTTAAGGCAAAGCCACCCCGATAAGAAGTTTAATCTGCGTTCAGGTTAAATTCAAAGCTCATAATCTCAAAGTCCGAACCATCTGTGAGTGAAGGACCAAACTCCGCCAACCACCAAAAATCCCTCACGACAAAGCTCCGCCTTCAGCAACTGTCGTCGTAGGACAGATGGGAGCATGCTTGTAGATACGCTGCATCACTGCCCGAACATACTCTTAGGAAGTGAAGTTTCAAATGAGGCTTCCAATGTAACGACGCATCGGTGCCGCTTGTAGGTGGGAACGCCGTGGGTGCGCAGTTACGTAGCATTTACGTACCCCGGGCATTGACATGTTACGGCGAACACAGTCTTTTGAAGTCTTTTTTATAATTACCTGGACCAACAGTAACCCAACAAACCTACGCCCGCAAAATAGTAAAGTTTATTATGCTAATCAGTCGCAAAATATAGTCGCAATTCGACGTGGTATGGCCTTGTTGCGCAGTCTGCTTTTTAAATGTGAACGAAGCTTGTGAAATGAAATGTTTCGCAACGACGGAGGGGTTGTTGCTCGGTTACAGGAACTTTGTGACAACATACTGGCAGGACGGCGTAGCGGCTCATGAATCGCCACTATATCATCTGTTTTCGTTATTATTTAGCCTAATTATTTATTGGTTAGTTTGAAACTACATCGCTTTCAGAGGAACAAATCGGTAATTTAGGGAATCGAGCTCGTATTTTGTGTTCATAGTCTGTGTCAAGTACAATTTCTTTCCCACTGAGGTTAGTCAACTCATCAATTATGTTCGCCAACCGATTCTATTCTTCGAAACCGGTTCTTTAAATAATATATTCGAACCATAATTGAAATCTACTAAAATGACTATATTAGCAGAGGTATTATTTTGGGGCGGTTTTTTATGTCAAGGGCTATGAATAGTCAGACATAGCCTTAGTGAAACAGAAGGAATTTTTTAAAAAAGTGCGATAGCAGGACGGTAATTAGTGTGTTGATTATACCATTTACTTTTTGATCATGTGCATAGAATAACTTTAGCAGAGGACGAAAGCAGTACGATTATCGTTGTGCAGATTTTATCAGGTAAGACATCGTGTGCATGTTTTTTCTAAAGAGAGCACAGACTATATATCCATAAGGATACTGCTTTGCTTAAAAGTAAATGTGATTAGCCTAGCCAACTGGTTTGATAGTGGAACAAGGGGACGTTACAAAATTGGACTTGTTCAATCCAGGCTATAAATTGTCCAGTATCATTTGCAGTAGTTTGTGTAAAAACCCACCAGTGGATATTTATGATGACACGAGTTCACGAGTTCATGGGCGAGAAAACAGCGTTTCGAAACACTTGCGATGGTGCCGTGAAGACCGTTGGGAAAAAACTATCGAATGTGATTTTTTTGTCAAAGCAAACATCTGATCCTACGGCTCGAGAGATTTCCTTGATCATCAAACGACGCAAATAAAGTGCCGGTGTATTGCAGCCGCCTCCACTGTTTTCAAGCTATTTCTTCGTTGAGTGAAGGAAAACGTCAATGAACGGCGTGAGAAGTTCTCCTGTTACCCGCTTATGTTCTTCTAAAAGCCATCAACCGCAGCCAGCACGTTCCTTGCGCTCAACGATACGAAATGACAGGCGTTGTGCCTCACCGAGGCATTGTAAGCAATGCACGCCAGGGTTGTTATCGTTTTCGGTGGGCCTCATTTTTTACCTCCACATTGACCTCTTACTTTATATTTAAATACGGAAATGGTGGCTCTCTAAGGCTCCTTGGCTTCGCAATTTCCCTGAATATACGCCTTCCGCAACTCTTTTGTTATTGTGATCATCTTCTTGTTTACTCGGAAAACTAGCGCTGATGAAATCCCACGCCTACTGCACACGTGGAAACGCCCGCGATACAACTACTTGTATTCTTCAGTTATCTTGTTCTAGACCTACTGAAGACCTCTAAGAAACCAGTATGCAACTCCCTTCGGTCCTTGCTTATTTTGTACGTACGCCGTTGGATTACTGAAAGCCCTCTATCCCATCTAGACAATTAGCGACAGCGTTACGCGAGGGCTACACTTTGTGATTGCGGCCGGCAATGATAATCTCATATCCAGTTCATTTATAAAGCAACACCTCAAGCTTCTTGTCTTCTCCTTTCAATGTATGTATGCACATGGCATTCTTCCAAATGGAGCAAATGCCTGTTCTAAGTGTCGTCGCTCTAATTCCTTCGAGATCACTTCACCGCCAGTGGCTTTAGATCTCTCTCTACAAAAGTTTAGAATTTAAGAAATTTTTCGAAGCAAACGAAATTTCGCAGCTTCTCGAATTGAGAACACTTTACATCCGTTTTTTTTTTGGAAACTATCACCCTGGTTGCAACCTAAGACCGGAACCTTCGCGGTTAAGTAGATGATTTTATACTCTCTTGGACCCAAGCTAATCATGAGGCGCGCTAGGTATTGTAGATGCCCTTGTAGATCCCCCTCCTATAGTCCATTGAAAACCAGACGCCCCACTCGCTATTAATACTGAAGCTAGCAGTTATTCGCCTTGGAACCATTGCTAATTTATTCTCGATAAAGCCTTCTAATTTTAATATACTCCTTCTGAAGTGTTGTTCTTCAAGATATTTCCCAGACACTTAAGACGCTGACAGACAGCGCGGCAGCAAGAGGAAAATGTTTCGAAAATATTGTCGGGGCTCGGAACAAGAGGAACGTGCTTTACACAAAGCAGAAAACGTCACTCTGATTCGCTACTCAGTGAGGTTTTCTGGTCAGCGTCTACAGCTTATTCTACGTATTCGTATGCTTGTTGGCTTCATACCTAAACCAGTGTAATCAGTCATGGTAGGAAGAAAGGGGGAGGCTACATTTTTGGTAGCGGTGGTGGAGGGGAGACTAACATTATCGGGACCCTCGGCTGTTCAAGTTTAGCTCCTGATAGAGCTGGTGGGTATTCTACTCGTACCGAGTAAATAAAACAACCAACAACATTACCTAACAACTTTCCAAACCGTTTAAAACGACGATCGAGGCCTCATTCAAAATTCGCTTGACTGCCATAATTGCTTTTCCTTTTGTTCACAAGTATGCACACTGATATGTATTAGAAGGAGCCAAGGCTTTTTGCTTTGCCCCTGCTTATGTGATATGGAAAAGAAAGAATGATGAGCCAGTCTTACCCTATAACTGTAGCTGAGGTGACACAATATTCTTAACAAGTGATACCATGTCTAGTCGGAAGTGGCACTGTGACTAGCCCTTAACCGAAGTCATTCACTCTCCCTAGGTCATGTGGAATTGAGGCAGAATTACTTATTTGTTCGTGTGCTAGAATCAGGGCGCGTCAGTGGTGAGAATGAAGCCTCAATGCACCCCAGCATACGGCCTCTTTAATAAAGGAAAAGATAACAGCGTAAAACAATTTCTCTCCCAGTATTCCTTTTTTGTTCTACTGAATTATCGCTTGTTGAACGTCCCCCGTCAATTGTGAAACGCAATTTATACCAAAGGCGCGCTACGTCACCATTAAAAGCTAATGAGGCCTCCCATGATGAGGCTAATCTTCTTACATGTCAGTGTACCCAAAGGCGAAAAATAAAATTTGCATCCAGGCAGGATGAAGTGGGAAATCTGTGGTATCTATTATTTTTTCAGATGCTCGAGCATTATTGTGGAAGCTTATGTCTGCAGTAAAACGCAATAATTGTTACCTTTTTTTGTGAAACCAGAGGTGAATTACCGTACGAATTAACACGTGTTTTTCGGCGTTCAGGTCGTTGACTCGGGATGAAGAATAATCTTCTTAATTTTTCTTCCTCCCCATCTATCTCGGCGTACAGATTAATAATGAAAGACTTGCTGTTAGGATTTGTTCCAAACGAAAGTGCCTGCTCTGAAAATTTTTGTTTTATGTATCCTTCATAACTCAGCTTTAAATTGTGGCATTCGCTCATATACATAAGCTGGAACACTCGAAGGAGCATTTTTAAAGCGAGAACTTTGAATCTTGGGGTTTTGTAGAAGGAAATAAGTACAAAAAGATTGGCTGTAGATTACGATACTCACTAATGCGATATTTGGGCGCAGTAACAGTCGGGCTGAGGCTGCACTCACTCGTGGGTTCCCTACGGGATCGATAATGAGGCCTCTGCGTTGGCGGCGCGAAATGCGTCTCAGGAAGGGAACCGCTAACGCGCGTCTTAGGGAGGGAGCGCACACCATTGTTACGCGCACGTCCCCTTACGTTTTCGCCTGCGTCTCGCAGATGAGCGTCTGGTGCGGGTAAAGAATAGCTGCACCCCCGCCCCCCAGCACACTTTCGGAGTGCGCTCGCATCGCCACGGCGAACCGTCCTCCCCTCAGAAATTCACGACACTCCCCTCCTTTGGCTTTCTTACATTATTGCTCTTCCCTTTCTCTTGGAATCGTTCACTGGTTGTGACGACGACGCGCCTCGGCCAGAGACGGCCGCAGAGAGAAGGAGAAAGAGAGAGGGAGAGAAGAAGAGAACATGTTTTTAATTCCTGGCCACGCTAAGTTAGTTAGGACGGTGGTGTCGTCGGAAGCGCAGCTCTATAGGCTCGAGCCCTGCCTACCAGGGGCGCACTGGGACTGGGCGTCCGAGCGCGCGAGGGCAGACAGCCAGGCGTCGGGGCGGTTGGTGGGTATGGGAAGAGGAAGCAGGGCAGGCAGTGCCAGATGGCGTGGGGTAGTCCCCGTAGTCCCCGCCGTGTGGACAAGCGGGGGTGGAAAGAGGGAATGGCGATATGTTGGTGAGAATGGATCGAGTGGGGAGGAATGGGTTTGGATCTGTCTCCAGAGGGATGATTCAACCGTGGGATAACGAGGGGTGAGGGGGGTGGTAGGGTAGTGCGTGAAAGCCTGTGATGGAGGGTGATTTCGCGAAAGGTGAGCAGTGGCTCTAAGTGAGGAGGGGGATGTGAAGCGAGGAGGGGGCTCTGATGAGTGGTCCGTGTATCAAAGCTCGGGCCGCCTGGCCTGTGCCCTCAAATAGTGAGCAACATAGAATCCCACAAAAAATCGCAAGGACGGGCCGGTTGTCGCGTGGCGAGAAAGACGGGTCAGTGCCGGAGGAGGGTCGGAAGGGGGCTCTCAGGAAGGGGTAACACCGCACGCGCCTTGAAAAGCAAACAGCAGCCCCCAAGGAGGTGCAGTACCGTTCGCCACGAGTGATTAATATTTTATAACGGATGCCAACAAGACGCTCCTGGTGATGGCGAGCGAGGAAACAAGCTTCAGAGGGTGCCCCTCCAAGGAAGCTAGGTCCAGTGGTCGCGGGCGTAAAGCGAAGTTCACAGGAAAGTTGCACAGCAGTAACTGACGTTCAGCTCGTCTTTCAGCCTCCACATTCTACGAAAGTTGCAAGGCCGCCCACGTACTTTTTTTTTCTTAGTGATGTTCCGGCCGCCACTATATATATAAGGCAATATGTGTTTTGCAGATTAGCCTCGGAAAGTAAGGACAACTTTTCAGGCTTCACGGGATTGTGAGATTCAATTGACCGAAAAAATGAAATGCTCAACACAAAGTTTCGTTTCGGTCATTATCGATGCCGTTTTGTCTTCATGCATAAACACTATGCTGTGCAAAGTGCATTGTGGTGTTGGCCTGTTTTAAGGGGGTGTTGAAATGTGCAGTCCTTTTTATTTTCACTTGCTCAAGATATTTAACCTGCAAATAACGCTCACTTATCTCTTATAACTGTAGTTGAAAATTTCAAACATTACCCTAATTACCCTTGTTTCATATTTCGTAAGAAAATTCGTTTTCGCTTTGGGATGTTTATAAATTCAGTCCCTCTTTTCCCCAGCGGAGACAGCAAAATATTTTCTGTCGAATCAAGTAAAGTGTTTCCTGCAGTAGGGTATTATCCCGGACAAAAGATATATTGAGCTTTTGCTTATCTTATGAGGCAGTGTTTGAGACGACGTTTACCGCTGAAAATTGCTCCTCGCTGCTCCTCTGGAAGTTTGGGCGCTCCGCTCCGTTAAACTTAGCCATTGCGCTTCTGCAGCATGACCCGCTCAACCATTCGCTCCCGCAGAGGTGTTCGGGATAACCAAGGCCTTTTTCTTCCAGAAAGAAAAAAAACGAGAGTCCTAAATCTCAACTTTGCCTTTTGTATGACTGACTCCACAAAGCCAGAGTCGTCATCAAAGATTACGTTTTCTTAGTGTTGCTCCATTTGGAAAGCATCCGCACCATATTGGCGTAGGTAAAGCAATTTACTTTATTCCCGCACCATAATAACTGCAAAAGAATCGCTTCACTGAAAGCCGAATGTCTTAGGACGCCAAGCCGTTGCCACCAAGTTGAGCTTCATGAAGCGCCGTCTTCACCCTCTTAAAAATATTTTTGTGCACTGTTACGACGTTATAACGGCCAATTATATGATCCGGAGACCATTCTTTCATTTCAGTGTTACCGCACTTTAAGATAACAACGAGCGGAGATGCGGTGGATTCGTTATTAAAGCGTGCAACGAAGGTGTTCTCAAACGTTTATTATGCTTCCTCAAGGCTAAACGGCAACCCCTGCTTACCCGCGCGCCTACCTTGGCTTTACAAGGACTCCTTCCCTCCTGGATGTGGCGCTTCTGGCCCGTAAAAAGTGCATCCCCTATCCTAATCCTGTCCCAAAGGAGCTCGTGCCTAGGCATCCGTGTAATGGAAGCAATTAAGGTGCTAAAAATAAAGACAAATGGGCGTAGGCGGGAAGCGGCTTGTGCCATGGCAATGTAACTGAGTTCCACCCCAAGCGCTGTTTTCCTGGCATGGTGCACATTCAGCGGCCCATATGTGGCTGTCCTACTTTACAGAACAAGATTGGGCAAGTTACGCGTGTTGGTTCCTCGGGCGTAATGGTTTACAGGAGTGTCTCAAAAATGCATCTAGGAGACCGGAATCTGGGCCCCGAGAGTGTCTTTCGGAAGGAACTCCTCCGTTTCGGTATTCCTGACAAATTTGCCACCGCGTGCAGCCAGATTTCTATGTTGCTTGCGCGCTGTCGTTTTTGAGTTTGGGTATGCGAGCACGTATGTCAGGTATTGCACAGCGGCGTGGTCTTAAACATCCGCAAAAATGGGTTTTTAAAATGGATAGAAGAAGTACGAAAATTCCAAACTAAACATATACTCCAGTGCCACTCGATAGACGGTGCTAGAAATCTTTGGCGGGAGCCTTCGGCCTGCAGTGGCCGCAACATGGCTGATTATGATGATAATGAAGGTGATGAAAAATCTGAAATATCAATTATTCGAATATAAATGGGTGCGTTTTTAGCAAGGATGGGGCCTCTAAGATAAAAGTTGGTGTTTCCGTCCATCTGCCTTCCGCGGCCTCTATCTTGACAGCAAATCGGCTCTGTACTCAACAAACATGTTAGGTTCGATAGGTTCAGAAAGATATCCGAATGTGTGACAAAAAAAGGGTTGATAAAGCTAAGCTCATGAGTTAAATAGTAATTCAAGTTTCAGGCTGTTCATAGTTGTTCAGCGCACAACCAGGGCTCTTCAAAGCATTCAAGGACTCTGATGTAACGTTTCCTGTGGTAGTATATAGTGACTCGGTAAGTGGCTACATTTTTATTGCACAGTTGGAACCTCTCATTTTTGAACAACGGAATGTTCCTTGTAGTTAAAAAATTTACCCAGTCATCGAAATAATATACAGTAGACATTGTGGTATAAAAAAGTGCTTTTGAAGTGTCTCGGTCTCTGAATTTTTTGGGAAATTGATTCGACGAAAAACAACACCGCATATCAAGTAAGTCTTGTTTATTTTCCATTAATATGCATCAATTGACTTTCACTAAAGATTTGCAAGAAGCGTGACTGGCGTTAGCAATGAGAGGTGACAGCGGCCGGTTTCAACGCAAATAGAATCCATTTGTCGCGAAAGTGGCATAACACTCATTTGTCGCACCATTACAGATAAGTTAAAGCGACACGCAGATTAGCAATCTGCAGCCAACCTCAGTCATCGTTATCCTGACACATTCAAAACGCTATACATACTCCGCGACCTCAATGTCACAGTTCTAAAACCTCGTTTGTTTCTCTGCGTTACAAAGTGGTAGTTGGAAAACTCCAAATTTAAATTTTAGGCTAAGCTGTATCGTGACAAAAAATACGGCAGCCGTTTTTTTTTAAAGCGACGAAATTCATTTGAAAAAACTTTATTACCGTTTCAGCGTTGTTAGGCCTTGACATTGCTCAGGCCACATGCACAAAATGCTTTGTGCAATCTGTATACATTTCGTAAAAATATTGTTTGTGGGCATGGCATTGAAACGTTTCCGCCAAAAGTACCCTAAACTTTAAATTTTATTGCGCCAACAGAATTCTGTTGATAAACTAACCGATTTGTACATTTATAAGTAAAATTTAGACAGTAATGTTAGCTTAGTGATTGCAAAATACCACACATGGTAGATCCACATGAAGCAGCCTACATAAAAAACAGTGTGTAGGGGTTGCGACCGAGTGGGACACCCGATCCGATCTCCGTGGCCTCCTACAATACGAGTGGTATCGGGTAATGATGCGAGCGGGCCAGCCGCTGTTGCAGCCGTGAAGAGTCCAGAAGCCGTAGGCTAACGTAACTGTTTACTTCATAGCGAGAGGTGAGCCGAAGCCAAAAAAACAATGCCCCGACGGGCGAGGTTACAATACAGGACTGGGTTACAGCGCTTCTGGGGGTCTTTTTATACCCAAAAGCAGTAACGGTCAAAACAGCCTTCCCTCTACATTTTGCGCACGCCACGAGAATCACAGACACACACAACGCTCTTTCCAGAGTTTGTAAGCAGTCGGTAGCCTCGGCGCACGTTGAGTCCGAGAGAGGGGAGAGAGGAGGACTCCGTTGAGATAAAGGGACCTCTCGGCGCGCCGCTGGCAACCGCCGGAGTTTGAAGCGCGTTGAAAGCGAGGCGTCTGGCCCGGCTTGTCGAAACTTGAATGATGAGTCACCGACATGGTGGCGCCTGACGAAAGGCGCACGTAGTGGCTTTGCCGCACAGCCGAGGAGTGATGCGGGAAAGTACGGCGGCGCTGGCCGATTCGTAACAGTAGTCACTGGAATATCGTAGCTTTCCTGTGGCCCTGCAAGAACTTCGACCACCATACATTAATCGACAGCTGGAAGTTAACGTACAGAAGTGTACGTAGCTTTTTGGCTGCACATAAATTGAATAACAGCATGTGGTTCGTTACAAGCAGAATTGTATTCGTCAACCCCATTTCCCCATATCATGCGAAAAGAAAAAGAAGAGATTTGACAGATTTCTGCGTATCGTAATTTTATGCTGGAAACTTGCTGGCCATTCGCAGTCGACAGCAAGCAGCACTCGATGATATCATGAACCGAATACAAAGTTACGTGGATTGTGTGCGCTAAATGAAGCGTTTCAATAGCAAACATTTTATCAAGCGACATCTATCAAATGCGTCACGACGCACAACGCTTTCCTAAATGAAGCTGTTCTTGGGATTGGCTCCAGCATCTGCAATGTACTCGTTTAAAGAAAAAGCTGGCGGGCAAAAAACTTAAATCAAGAAAATTGCACTTTTCGAGAGAACATGAGGCTCAAACAAGATGTTCTCTTACCTTGGATATACCGATAAAGCAATTATAAAAGAACAATAGTGGTGAACTTTTCACTGTATTAAGATTGCACAGACTACGGCAGCTACTAGGTCGCCTCAGCTTAACGATAAAAAAATAATCCTATTGCCCTTTCGACCGACCTGTAAACTTGCAGTGGAAGGGCAAAAACATACTAAGCTTTCGATTCCCGCTTCCGAGGATTTAGATGCAGAAATCAATTTTACACACAGATAAAATGTCAGCCTACGTCAAACGTATCAGGGAATAGCTAAGTTGAGCTACAGCTCTAAGCCAATTTACTGAGAGCACTGCAAGACCAAATTTTAGTTGTAAACGTTTTTTTTATTTCTGGCATGGTTAAAAGAACTTTATCTAGTCTTGGAATTCGCCTTTACTATTGAAAGATTTCAGTTTTCTTGTGTGAGCTATAGGGCGGCCAAACAATTCGGTATGTAACCTTGGAATGCCACTTTACCGTCCTAGGCTGTCATCATGGAGTTGTGTGTGATATAGTACCGTTTTACAATAAACAGCGCAAAAAATACCTTGATGATAAACACTGTCACCAACTTGCAGCAGGCTTACGAAGGTATTGCGAGCTGCGTGTTTGAGAAATGTACAAACCAAGGAGTTCCAAAGCTCCAAATACCATATTTTATAGCAGCCATCACGGAGCATGTACGCTGCCAAAGCAGATGAAACCCAGTTTCATTAGGAAATGGCTTTGGAATTTCTAGCAGTGCAAAGCTTTTCTGCGGCAGCGCAGGGTTTAATTTGCGTTTTTGACTGAAAAAAATGGCGCACCTTGCACGTGTGGTGCAAGGCTGAAGAAGCAGCAAATCTGGCAGTCCCTCTCAAATCGTCGGAGACCTGGCTGTTCAAAGTCAATGCTACGATTGACACAAAGAGAATACTGCTGTGCGCCCGGAATGCGATCTTTTCCTTCCTCCATCGACATGTAGTGCAATAATTACGATGTGGACAAAAAGGATGCTAGCTCAATCAGATAGACGTTGGTTTTGTAACGCGACGGACCATGGTTCAATTCCTACCACGGAAAGTGCTTTTTGTTTCTTTGCAATGGTTGCAATGACAGGTTTTCTCTCGCGTTTGGCAACTTACGGCCGGACTACACAATCCACTCTGATAAAAACACAGTAGAGAACCGGGAAGCTCGTTTCTTACCCTTTAATTTGGTCTATCTCTACACAGTGACTGAGGTTATCAGAAGCGCAGGTATTGTTTCGTGAGTACGCCTACCGCACGAAGGAAAAGGCCGAAACACGTTTGAAAAAAGAACAATTAAAAAGAAGGACTTGCTTTATGCGAAAATACGAGGTTTTCTTTGAACGAGTGTATGTATTGCTGTTAACCTTCTTCATTTCGCTGTTTCGTTTTTCTCGGTAAATACTTATAGCATCAAGTTCTAGTTACAAAAAATTAGCGTGACTTCTACAGCTATAATTTGCAAGCGTATATTTGGCCACCGTGTGTAAAACTGGACGATGGCCTACAGATATAATGTCAATTAAAAATGACAAAAACGTGAGTTCTTTAAATCACCCTAAACCTGCTTTAAAGTAGACTCTACGTACCGACGCGACGTAGGTGGAAGTGTCGCCCCAGCGGGGCTCCCCCTCCGCAAATATGCCATATTGTTCAGTGTATAAAGGGCTAGAGAGATCTCTTTATAAAAGTTCTTTTTCTTTTTCACGGATTTTTTGCTGCCGTAATTAACCAGATTGCATTCAAGTCAGCGTTTCTGCTGTCATGCCGAGTGTAAGTCTTTAACAGAAAACTGCTTGCGCCATTATTCTTATTTGAATTCGTGAGGTATAGTCAAGAAGCCCGGAAGGTATTTATGTGGGCAGATCAAGTGATTTATCAGGGAGATAAGGCACGGAAGAATCATACTAACAATAGGCGTTTGATTGTGGAGCTCCTTCCTCTCAAGAAATACCCTATATGCTTTTACTGCATACGCTTCTACTGCAGAGATACGCTTCTACTTGCATCTGAAAGAACAGAACAAGCGCCATGCCTAGCTTTTACTGTAACGAGAATATGTAAGCGTGCCATAGAAAAGGACTAGAGCACAAAAACGCCTAAAAAACGACGAATCTAATGACATGATTTCAAACGCTCAATAAAAAATGCTAAAAAAGGAAACGGACTACCCGGCTGAAAAGCAGGCCACCACCACAATGAAACAAGGGCAAGCGGCAGATGTCTAGACTTCCCTCGCGTTAAAAGAGCTTCGCCCGGAAAGAGTGCAGCGCGTCCCGCCTATCTTTTGCTCCACATGCGACCATTGTTCGCTGATGACCTACCCTAATGGCAGAAGAGCCCGAGCAACCAAAATAAAAGCGACTTCTTTCTGGGTGAACCAAAGCATTGAAGTCGGTCTTTTGCCATATGCCTTTTCATTGCCATCCGAACTTTCATCACTAGACTATGCACTCTTTTTTTCCCGTTTTCGTGCAGCGTTTTTTATATTTTATTTTGTTTAGTGCTCTTGAAATACAGCTTTGTTCGCTGCCAAACAGGCCATGTTGTGTCTTATTTTCGTTCGAGAGCGATGCCCCGCCACCATTTATCAATATGTAAAGACCTCCCCGGAATCTGTCGCTTTTCTTTTGGTAGCCCGACAAAGTAGGGGGCCTTTTTCTTCGCGTTTATTTTGGTTGGCTGCTGTAGTTCACAGAATGAATACATGCAATAGGAGATGGCGTATTGTACGGACCATTTAATTTAACAGGGAAGGTCGGATTCAGCAGGAGGTAAAAAAAACACTCTACCGGCGTCAAAATTGTGCAGCGTAATAACAACTCAAGAAAAGTAGTTTAGAACCATCAGGTAGAAGATAGCACTCATCAATGTAAATATTTGATTTGCTCTGCGTCAGTGCCTCGATTGTTATGAGCATCGAGAACCCCGGTTTTAACAAGAGGGCAGTAACACCACAGAAATGAGGAAATATACAGCCAATTGAAATAGCAGTCAGTCCGAAGACCACGTCTATTTATTTCCACTGGAAAGCGAAAGCTTGACCGAAGAATGGTGTGAACAACATAGCGTACCCTTCTTAGCAAGACCATGGAGAACAAAATGACTCTGTCCACAGATCACGCAAGCTTTGATAAAATGCCCTTGAAAAAAAATACAGGCATTAAAGTAATGTGCACTCAAACTTTGCCATGATGCAGCAGCCTACATTTACACATCGGTGTGGTAACATTACTTAGTGCGTCCCGCGTTTCCTTAAAAATACAAACCAATTCCACAGCAACAGGCCACATTTACTGAGTGTACCCCGGGTTACGGAAACCAGAAGGATTCACCCATTCGGGATCTCATAAAATCCTGCCGAAACGGATAAAAACAGTTGGTGTAGCAACCTTTGGAAGAGGTGGAAAAAACTTTCTTTGGTGAGCAGGCTCTCACCAAAAATGTAAAACAGAATTAACCTCTATCGTCTATTGTTGCTAATGTTGCCTGCATCGTCAACTCATGCTTATAATAAAAATACGCACGGCTTTTCCGCATCATCGCAAGTACATTTAGAAAAAGCTAAGCTATTTAGGTCGAACCTTTTCCGTTCATCGCAACCGAAAAACCTCAAAGCCTCAACAAAGAACTGTGGTTAGGGCAGCCCCTGGGAATCGTATCCGGAAGCCCATACGCCGTGGAACCGGGAACCTAACCACCGGGCCACTGCAAAGGCCCGAGGGGTATCGGGATTGCAGCGGACGGGGAAAAATAGCATGTGCAGCCAACGGGAACGAAAACAAATGCTTCCTCTGGTCGGAATCAAACGCTGGGTCCCATCTGGCATATATGAAACTGGTGTCTATACGGTTGAGGTATAATCGCATTCAGATGAACAGCATTTCCTACGGGTTCCTAGCGGGGGCGTTAGCTTCGGACTTGGACTTGGCCCGGCTAACGCGGTCCACTTTCGGAGAGATCTAAGCTTGTGGATGAAACTATCCCGGGCCTTCCAATCATAGAGAACTGTCCAGGGCAAGTTCGGAAATAAATGTGAGGTGCAAGAGCCGGTTCACCGACGAAGGTAAATGGGCACGCCAGCTCTGCTCTTTTGCTAGCCTTGTAACCCACTGTTGCAAGCTGCACCAATTTTCCCTCCTGAGAAATTCCCTTCGAATGAACTTGAAGAGTCCAAGGCCGGACCTCACTTTTTCGCTATTAAACACCTAACTTCCTTATATGATACGTTGCCTCTTTTATTGCACGCTCCATGACACCAACAAAACCTAGTTTGCCTTCTCCACTCTTCCTTGTCCGTTATAACCGGCGCTCGACGTGAAACGCTAGCCTGTATTTCGATCGCCCCTTTTTTCGAAAAACTAAACATTTGTTCAAAACATTCCCCAATAGCTGAGTTAACACTCCAAATTTATTCTGCATGCTTCAGTTTGTTCCTATAGAGCCCGCTTTTGTACAATAAAAGCAGTACCTGCTGATCGCCTTCGGCAGGATTGAATTACCCTCTTACGCACCTGGGTCGGCTCACGCCGGACGGTATAATACAGATATGGCTCTGAGACAATACTTCTTTGTATTATTCTGCGTTTTTTGGGTTGATTCCAGCTATCTGGAAAAAGTGCGAGCATTTTGTTTAAATATAAAGCGCTGATCAAGGAAGATTATCTCCAAACCATTCTGGCTGCATTTGTATATTCGATCTTTTTTGGGAGTGTTCCACCAACCCTTCATACTTTACTGCGTTCCTAATCAACGTTGGTTTATGTGGTTTTTGGCGCCTAAGTACACAAAGTACTTTTTAGCTGAGACTTTGGCCAGCAGAAGAAATTCCCAAAAATCATGCGCGGCCACGAGGACTAAGCTGAACGATATGAATAGGCAAAGATCTCCCATATTGGTCACGGGAGTGGTTCTTTACAAGAAGTCCTCTGCATGCTCATTTTTTAAATTGAGGAAAAAGCAACAAAAGAAGTTTATCAAGCTGGCATTTCACCTGGAAGGCTTCGATGGTCAGCCGTCTAAGAGCAGAGGTGGAAAAGCAATCTGCACTCGCTGAAAAAAAAACTAAGGGAAGAGCGCCCAGCAACTAGGAGACCGCTTCACCTTCAACGCACAACGTGTTTGATCGTGCGGACCTCTGCGGCACACGTGTGGTTAGTTAAATTCTCGACAGGCGATCTACCACTGTGAACATGCCAGCGCCATTACGTGCCCTTTGCGACAGAGCAAAGCCCTTTGGCTCCAACATAGCATTCCAATTCGTCAATGAGCGTTCAATTGAGAGTATTCGCGTGATAATATTGACGCAAGAAGTGATTTCCAGATGTTCTTACTCATCTACTTCCATCTACAGATGCCGCAACCAAATAGAAGCAGTGTTTCCTCGACTTTTGACGAGAAGAACGCATTCCTGAAGAAAATTGCACCAAAAACGTCGTTGCTGAGCATTTATATCTGAGAGTTTTGGGCGCTGCAATCGGTCAGTGTGCCGCCAATACGTGTTTTCTCAGTTTGACTGCTCCGCAAGTCATTAGAAATTACTTGCGATCATTGCTTTGTTTGGGGATCTTTTGAGCGATAATTTCGCATTTTCGACAGCCGGGCATTCAGCCCTTCGACAATGAAAATATTACTCGTGCAGGCAGCTGTGATACAAAATGAAAAAAAAAGAATGCAACTAATTAATGAGAATTTTCAAAGTTTTCGGTAGCCTTCCGGCTTGTCAGGTTAGCCTTCGGCTTGTCAAAATGATGAGCTCGAAGCGCACCAATTTCTTATAAGACATGCGTAAGAAGTGTACGTACTCCACGCGTGGACCAAACAATTTGTTCAGCGGCGAAGTACTTCGCCAGAAAGTACCGGGGACCTAGTCGGCCTAGAGATTACTTGCAATGCCCGTATATAATATCCATTGGATAGAGAGAAATGGTTTGTTGGAATGTTAGCTCCAGCCTAAAAAGGATAATATCCAGTACTTTCCGACCTCCTCATTTAAGGACAAAGAACTCTAGAGAGTTTGTCCGTGATAAAAAGATTTTTGGCAAGCTTCGCATTTTGTGGACCTGCATTGTTCCCCAGTTGTCATTCTAATCTGATCTCTTAAAAATATACCCGCACCATTGTTTCATTCCCCATTCTTTCGTTGCAATTATTGAAAGTTTCAGGGGAGCATTCAGGCAACCGTGAGGGCAGCGCAATGTGAGACAGAATAACGTTTTCAGCAAGTTCATTTCGCAAACCTTCAGTAACTCCTGCTGCCGTGCTGCTCCGCTCGGGAGCATCATCATTGCCCTGCGAATCGCACCTCGTCCAAATGACCGTATCTGCTTTCTTTCGCTTCATTTCTCGCGCACTCGTGCATTTGATTTTCGCTATACTCCTCCCTTTGTGACGCTGTTACAAGTACAGAATGTTTCTCTTTCTCAGCCTTGTACTTGATTCGCCCTTCTCGGATTAAAACAAAGAGAGCAACATAAGTTCTAAAGCAACAAAGGCACGCTAAAGAAGCGCTTTCGTGTCTAAGTTAAAGAACAGCATAGTAACTGCTTTGTAAGAAGCTTAACGTCGGTATAAAACAGGGAAAATGTGCTTCCCCATTGAGGAAACGAGCCAGCGAGAAACGAGTAACCAACCAAACAGGAGAGTAACCCTACATTGCCAAGACAACGAAGATCAAAGTCAGCTTTGCGAACACCGCTTGAGGCATGTTTGTCGTATTTGGGCATGCATTTGCTTTTTTGCTGTTCTCTAACGAACGCCCAGCAGCAGTTTATCCTATTTACTCCACCGAAACCCTAGACAGGCTGCCAAAAATGGGCACGGGCTGAGGGCATTGTTCTAGAAAAAGATTATGCTGATTTGTCTAGGCGGCTTGCATTATTCCCTTAGCTTCTTCGTGGATGGTTTGTTTGATGAGGTGGCTGCATTTTTAATGTTAGGCACTGCAGGGCATATGAATGTCAGGAAAAAACTCCCACCTCCCCTCGCGGGAACCCCTGTGTAGATGCGACGCATAGGGGGTTCACGTTGCAGCGTTGCACAGCGGAAGAACGGCGCTGGAACGATGGAGCGGAGCGGCGCAGGCACCGCGTTTTTATAGCGCGCATAACGGTGAGGGGACGCGCCGGCGCCAGTGCGTCTGCCGCGGCTATGACGCAACACAATCCACACAATCCACTTTAATCCAATCCAATCCAAATCCAAGCCAAGCCAAGCCAAGCCAGCCAAGCCAAGCCAACCAACCCAACCCAACCCAACCCAATCCAATCCAATCCAATCCAATTCCAAGCCAACCCAAGCCCAAGCCAATCCATCGAATCCAATCCATGCCCCTCGCGAGAGAGTGTTCGCTATCGGAGAGGAGAGGGGGTTGAGCGGCGGAGGGCGCAGCTGGCGCGGCGAGGAGAATGGGGGAGGGGTGGACGCCGACAACGCCGACAACGCCGGATGGATGCACGGACAAGGCGAGTGAATGAGATGCGTTCGCATCTAATATTCTGCGTCGGTTTTTGTTATGAGATCACACGAGAGAACGGTATATCGCTGCTCCAGTTCCTGCAGAGCAAATGCTGTTCAGGTGGAGAGAGTTCGCTTTCTATTTCGATTAAAAGAACACTTTACAAACTCTTCCCGGAAATGTACCTGCACTTATTGCGTATTTTTTTGCGAAATGAAAAACCTCACGGAATGGTTGTTTTTTGGGGGAGGCGGAGTACTACTCTTTTGTTTTATCTGAGCTACTGGTTCTTTAACCGACGAATTTCAAGAAGAAACGTTTTTAGAGCAAATGGTCATGTACGCGGCATCTTTCAAGGTTATTCGTTTCGTCGCAATAGCGAAGCGGAAGCTGAACTTTATCGCTTCATCGCCTTTCTCGAATGTCGTTGGTTTTTTATCGCTTCGCTTTCTCGACGATTCTCTCCTGCAGTACCACGTAGCAAGGCGAGGGTGATGAAACGTCTGCCTCGCCCTGACTTCATCACCCAGCGGCGGCTGAGCCTTGTGTGCGTGCAGTTTAGAGCATGGGAAAATTTAAATTGGCGGCGAATTAAGGACTGGTATGTGAAAATACTCTGCTGAAAGAGTTAAGGTACGTAGAATAGAAAAAGGTGATATGGGCTGACGAACCAATCAATTTGGCGGATGCCTGGTTTCACGGCGCCTGGTTTCCAAGTCTTCCAACCGAACGCACGCTTTTGCGCGGCCCTACAGCCACAGAAGAATGGAATAATGAAATCATTCCGGCAGATAACACAGTAAATCTCAAACAAAGGCAAATTTTCCCAAGCACAGCATGTAGTCGCTGCTTTCGCTCGTGATATCGATATTTAAAAGTGTTTAAAACTACGCCATTCCTTTCAATCACGTAGGTATGATAAAATACCGGAAGAAAATGTGCTGTAAAAAATACCGAAACAAAATTTTCACCTAAAAAAATGCGTAACCGCTTGATAAGGGACAGAAAAGTATCAATGCCAAATGTATATTTTGACGTCCTTACAAGTATATTGAGCTACATTAAACTTCTTTCCACTGGCAGCTATCAGAGACTAAATCGTAGTCCCGCTCAGAAATTATCTCCGTAGAGGTAGCCAGGACCTATAAGTCGACAGGTGAGCTTTAAGTGTGCTCCGTGTTATAGTTTGAACACTGGTTTTAGGTGCAGAGTACCTTTGCACCGCACAATTCCGTCCGCGTTCCGTGCGCTTAGCATTTACAATACCACAAATTCCGCACAGGCACCGGCAGGACTCGAACCTGTGTTTGGCAACCAGACAGAGTTAGTGTCAGCCGTCTTGCCATTGGACTACGACCGTGAGTTAGTACCCAAGAGTCAAACGGCTTACTCCCTCACCTGAAACTGTGCGGATGACCTTAGGACCTCCCAATGTCCGTCCGCGTTCATCCGTGCGCACACACCATCAAGCGAAATCCAGCGAAATTCGATTTTAGCCGTGAGTTGGAGTTTTCATTTAGGTAATAATCGAGGTGAAACTGACGGCTCAAATCGAATGACGGTCGGGGCGCACATCGGATGTCCACTCGGGGAGTAACTTGGATGTCACCTTCGGTCCCCGTACTCCGTACCTTGTCATCATCCACGGAGTGAAGATGCTGCCATTTGTTTTGCTTTCTGTGTTGAAACAGATTAGAAAAGGTAACGGTAAACTCGACACGCGAAGATAACACTAAGTTCATTATTACAACCTATTCTTCTTCCGGCTGACTAGTTCTCGGAAATTAATAGGCGAAGATTTCTTTTCCTTCTTTTTCTAAATTTTCGCGGGCTGGTGCTGCTGCTTCTTCTGCCTTTGTGCGGCAGCCGGGATTTGCCTTTTTTCGGAAAAATCTTGCTGGCTTGCACGTATCAATCTGCGGGGATTCGAAATTGTCTGGGAAGGGGACGCCCAGGAAAGCCACACCCTATGCATGTATGACGTTTCTTCTACGTCAGCTCGTGGCCTCTTCCGCCAAAGATGTTGAAATTTTGACCTTCCCCTTCCTATTTCTTAATGCAGAGGCCCGGCTGAAAAATATCAGCAACTACGCAGAACACAACAGTGGCTCGAAATGCCACTTACCGGTAATTTTCCACAGGCGTGTTCTAATAAAAGCTTCCGCGTCAAGTTGCATCTCGAATATGATTGGAATACGACATAAGTATTAAAGTGGATCTTTCGGTATCTTGGTTGAACATAATCAGGGACCACCAGCGTAACTGGCACACGGACACGCATAAGATGACCCTCCACACATCAGCGCTTGTGTGTGTCCATTCCCTTCTGGAATGTGTTTCCCGTGCCACTGAAGGCATGCTAACGCATGAGGCGCTGGTTCTCCGAGCCTGGCGCATGTATGGAACAACGTTACTTTGACATCACAGTTTCTACCTAAACCACTGAAAAATGAACGGCGGCACTTCTTTTGCTCGCCTAAAGCCTAAACGACAGTCGCCTCTTCTCGTTATCCGATCAAGGCACTGAAAGTGGCGGGCGCCCGCTACGACACTGCTGTTCCCGACGGGTCGTGCCAGCTCCCGCCAGGAAGTCTTCAGCCACCTCCTGACCTACCTCCAGCCCAGCAGACTCACACAATGTCTGTAGCAAAGGCTGGAAGGGCCCAACGAAGGCTCGTGCCATTCTTGCCGTTGATGCGATCCCCTATCTAACTTTCTTTTAAAGCAAAGCTTTACTATTTTCGCCCAGAGATTTAGTGGAGGATGCCCAAGGTCACCTTTTGACGGGAGACACACCACCGGCGACACACCCCTCGAAGTGCATCGTGTGTTTTGCCGGGCCCGCTGTTAGCGCTTGCGTGCACCGACAGCGGTCGCCACCACCGCTGTGGCCGAGGCAGCCGACCACACCCCGCAGCCTCCATGCATGCGGCTCTGGGTGGTTCGGGGCAACGTGACTCGTCTCGCGGCCGGAGAAGAGGAACGGTGCGTTCGCCAAGAATGAACGCCGCGTTCGGCCGGCCTCCTTCTGTGAGCGTTGCACGGAACCGGAAGGGTTTTGAGTAGGGGTCGGCGATAACGCTAAATCGAAGGTCAACCAAACAAAGCAAGATTCAAACAGAATACGCCAAGCTTTTGCTTTGCATATCCAAGGTTAGCTGAGCTAAGCTGTAGCCATGTTTTGCTTCTTTATTCTCTCTCTGTCTTTAATACCTCTTACATCCCACCACTCTTCTCCCTAGTATTTACCTTCCTCTCCCCCTTCCGCCGCACTGGGTTGTATGCAGGTGAGCACCCTGCGGAGTTTAAAAATATCCCCAGGCCACTTTCATTTCCCTCTTGAAACGAATCACATCTCTCTTTCTCTTCCTATTATTGTCTCTGTGCCAGCTGTGCTGTGTTCCCCTGACCACAGATAATGTTGCAAAAGTGGCTGTCCACGTACGAGTTGGGGCGCGCCGATGCTCCACGGGTGATGAGGCGAGCCGTAGTGGAGGCCTCCGTATTAATTTACGACCTCATTGGAATCTTTACGTGCGCCAAAATCTCGAACACACGGGAGCTTTTGCTTTTTGCCTGCATCAGAAAAGCGGCCACCACGGCCGGGAATCGAACGCGCGTCCTCTTGGGCTCAGCAGCACGACGCCATAGCCACTGAGCCAACGCGGGAATAAGTTTTGAACTTTAAACGCCACCGTCTTCACTCTTCCGGCTTGCACTAAGTATTACAACTAGTCAAAGAGAAAAAGCTCGTGGAATTGGACTGACTATCAACAGATCCGACGTATATCTTCAAGTTATTGAGTTCTTTTCAATGGCTTGTTCAAAGAAAAGAGGGAAATTAGGGAATTTCAATATGTAAACAATGGGTTCGTTGTAAACGTCTACAGGGAAAGATTGCGGTATGGAAGCAGTAAAATTTCAGCAGAAACTCGCAAATGCAAACTATTCTTTTGCAAAAACACCAGAAGGCGCTAGGTGAGGCCATCTCAGCATCGCCCTTTCGGGTATGACATTTTTAGTGGGGCCCTTTTAGATTGCTGATTCTCTTTTTATCCCCTTTTGCCGCATATACAAATATGTTTCTCCTTTTAGCATACAAAAAAGGAAACAATAAGCAGAAACTAACGATCACTGAGAACATTCATGTCACAGCGGATATTTGCGAACCATAGCCCTTATTACCCATGCCGTGCTGAAAACACGGCGCTCCACAAGGTCCCGTTGGTGCACTTAGTTCGAACAACAACAAAAGTGAAATCCCTCCCAACTCTACGTAGGGATATTATCTAGGGCAGATTTTGCATGCACTTTTTCTTCGCTTCGAAGCTCTGATACTCTCTGATGCGTTAACTGGCAGGTAGTCTTACAGAAAAAATCCACGAATAACCAGAATTGCAGCGGGGGCAGGAAAACGATGTGGCCTGCGCGGGTCGCCCTTATGTGCCTTCAGCCTGAGCACAACCTAATTAAAACAAGAGTGGGCTAAGGCGCTGTGTGAATAGACCTCACCTAACTCGGAAACCAACTGCCATAGCGGCTTGCCGCAGGCGTGCTAAGCGCACCACCCATCAGAGGGTCCCTCGTGTACTTTCGTCCGCGGAAGCAGTCTTGCACGCATCCACAGCCTTGGATCCGAAATTCTCTTCCTGTTCACTTTCCTACCCTCGCACATTTAGGGTCGCTGTTAGGAGTGGCCGGGCCTACTAAAAGGTCATTTCCTACAAGGGAAAATGATGATACAGGAGAGATTAGGCTCTTATTCTGCACGAGTAATACCTGGCGAACAGCGCCGTGACCTAACCTCTACTTCTGTGCATGATTGTAAGCGAGATACAGAGGAATTATCGTGGCCATGGCGCTAATAGAAAAGCTTGACTTGTCTCGCGGGTTGCGCTAAGTGGTCCACTTAGAAGCTAGGCATTAGGATACCCGTGAAATCAGCCCACTATTTTCTATTAAGCCTTTCTAATCTCCCTGCTAGATAACTTTCATAATAGGCAAACTAGCCTCGAATAAGCTGGTCACAACAGCCGCGAACAAACGTTTCTAGCTTTCAAGATGATGTACACACCACACGTTCTGTATTATTGTTTGTACGACCATAGAGGCTTTGTTTCAAAGTTTGAATGATAGTTCACACGGTGTAGTGTTTGAGCGAGTTGGTAGATGGTGGTTTTAAAGCGCTGCACTATACAAGAGATAACTACCCAAAGACGACGCACTGTGGGCTATCTGCCTACTGAATTGTCACGAAACGACCACCACTTATACACCAAATGATCAATAAACACGCCTAATATAAACCAAACAGGAAGTACTCATCATATCCTGAACAACCCAAATAAAACCGCTTACAACCTGGAACATCCCCGAATGGGCTAAAGTCTCATAGTTTGAAAGAACACAGATGCAAGTTTTTCACGGGAAAAGGTTTTTGTCAACGACTGACAAGTACAAGCCGAAGCGCATGCGCGAACGCAAGATACTCGGCCACCAAACATCGTGGTTTTGAATTTCAAAAATCCATCTGTTTTGTCTCCACAGCCACTGACACTCTCTGAACGCAATGCGTCCCCCAAATTAGCAACATTCGCCTCCAAAATTTTGAGTGGAATGGGTGAAGGTGCTGGGCCAAAACAACACACAAGACAGTGTCCTTTACAAACCTTTAATGTAAATAACAGCCAGCATCGCAACCGTGCACAGTAGACAAACGTCCGCCAGTTCAAACGGCCAAAAATGTTTCCGAGCAGGTCCACTTCTTGCGTGTCCGAATTGCTCGGATGCCAGCTGCCTTTCTCCTTGCGTAGAAATCCACATAGATCACATTTACGGGGGCATAAAAATGATGACATCCGCTTCGTCTTAAGGTTCGTGTCGCGTGATGTGCGTAGTGTCTCCGTTGTAATTAATAACATGATCCAGAACGGCTTGCCGTTTGGCGCGTAAACCGCGCCACTCCATGCCTCGGTACACGTGCCCGCCAGTGCGTATGCTGCCACACGGTTTGCTTCGGCGATTTCACATTCTAAAAGGAAATGGAATTTTATTTACTTACTATCTGTTCACTCGCATGGATACAGATCTCCCGAGCAAAAGATACCAGGGCATCTCGAAGCTTCTTTCCTCTTCATATAAATATGAGAAATCTGTGAATAAATTTTTTAAAAGATTCATGGTGAAAAACAGCGCATCCAAGACGAAGACAGAGAAGGGAAAACACAAACACGGCGCTGACTCGCAACTGAGTATTCTAATGAAGAAAAACAGCCATGCTATTTGTGTACATCACCAAAAACACAAAAAGAAAGACATAAAACCAATTAGAACTGACTACTACGCTAAGCGATAGACACATCAGTCTTGCCCGATCAAGATATGCAACTTTTTCTTTAAAAAGTACATAGTATAGATGTGGTCGACCTGTATTCTTTTATGCCCGCGTTCAGTGTTTGAATAACTGTGTTCGAGCATGTATTACTGAGAATAATGATGAGCTGGCATTTATCAACAATGCGGCGCTTCTGTTGAAATGTTTTTGGATATATTGTCTTTCTACCTTAATTCTACTTAATTAAAAATACTCTGTTTGTGCGAAAGCAAGGGGTGTGTATAGGCTCTGCAGCGGCTCCTGTGATTAGTAGCCTCTTTATGGGCATGGTGGACTGTAAGATGGGCTCGGCTCTTGAGGGGCACACCCCAAAAATCTGTCGCTATGTGGATGACTTTCTCATCTTCGTACAAACCAGGTATTTCGACAATAAACTGCATTGAGGTGATGGAGGTCTTCAGCAATAACGGTTGTGGGCTTGAATTTTCTGTAGAGGTTGCCGCAAATAAGAAGCAGCGGTATTTGCATCTGGAACTTACATTTCCTCGTGATCCACGTATGCTGGGTGTATAAACCACGGACATTGAAACCTCTGTTAAATTACACGTCAGGCAATTCGAACAATATTAAGGATGGTATCTTGGCACCAGAGCATGTCGTCCATCTTGTGAGCAGGTATGCAGATAAAAATTCTGGGTATACGCAACATGTGCTGTCACGAAACCTGCGAAGAAGTGCTTCGAGGTGTCAAAGAAGGTTATCATCGCGGGCGATCGTGAAGTCTCAAAACTGAGACAGGGCCTGTGGTTTTGCCCTATATCCACAAACTGTCGCCACAGGGTAAGAAACGTAGCATCTCGGTATGGTGTCAGGGTTGTGTCTGTGCTCCTGTCGGTTAGGAGCATTTGCCCGGCAGGTACAGAAGGCTGCTGAGACATCTACAAGAAGAGAACGCAAATCGGACTGCGGTTGTCAATCATGGGTCGAAGTTTGTACCATGAGCCAAGGATGTGGTATATAATTTGCCTTTAGCTTGTTATAGACGCACCTTGGCCAGATAGGGAGGTGTGCGAACGTTCGATTAAATAGCATGAACGATTCCGTAGGAAACGACAGCTCTGTCCACTTGGCCGCGAATACACGCACGCGATATTGTGTCTCTTTTTTTTGATGACAAAACCCCTTCCAGCCAAGCACCGAGATAGACTCACGCGAGAGGTTATTGAGGCTCATTAATGGGCCAAGCAGCATGAAAAATGTATCAGTTTTCGTCTGTAGCCCTTTCTAAAAGAGAGGTTGCATATCTTGATCGCGCATGACTGCTGTGTCTATCACTTAACATAATAGTCAGTTTTAACTGGTTTGATTCTCTTTCATTCCTTGTATGTGTTTTTGGTGATGTACACGATACGTATGGCTGTTTTTCTTCATTAAAATTTTCAGTTTCGAGTCAGTGTCGTGTTTGTGTTTTCCCTTCTCTGTCTTCGTCTTGGATGCGCTGTTTTCACGATGAACATTCATTTGTCCAGCTCGCTGCATTCTAAAAGATGCAAGAGTAGTGTTTGCAAGGCTACAAGAATAGAAGGAACTTTTTTGTCTCAATTGAAAAGTGTTCTTCTGTAAACACCGTTTAAATGCGGGCCTTATTGGCCGCACTGCGTTGTATTTACATTACAAAACCGTTTGTCATAATATAGGTCAGGATTTGGGCCTTTAGAGTGGCATGTTGGCATTCCGTTCAATGAAACACTGCTGTCATATTACTGTATCATTGTAATGTCAATTCATCCTACCACTCTTTTCTTCCATACATCACTGCCAACTCTTTTCTGAAGCAACAAGAAATAATTTGACGATCACTTGCTGAGTTTAGCTGCGGCTAAATATGTTGCGAATAAAACACTTGCAGAGTTTCTCAAGAGGAGTTTGTTTGTTTTTGCATTCGAAACATTTAGTGAACACGAAGATTTGAAGGCCGAGAAATTGTATAAAAATCTCCCACCGATGGCTTGCAAAAATACCGATGTTTCAAGGAATCAAACATCGGTGAAAAAAAGCTAGGAGAGATCGAATATTTGATAGAAAATTATTTTACGCAGAGCAAAATATTTATTTGAAGAAATATCCAAATTTCAGTCTGGAATCCAAAACAAATATCCAAAAGTCGAGAAAAGTCCCAACACAACTACGGCGGAATAATTCTTCCTGATTGAAGATGGACGTCACAAAATCATTTTTTCCTTGAAGCCGCGGAAATCTTAAGTATTTCGGAAATGAAAATTATCGTAGGAGCTTTCAGCCGAACAAAAATACATTAGTTATAAAGGTATTGTTTTCTTGGAAAGGTGAGCTGTGGTATGAGGGGAGTCATACCAACTATAAGAGAAGCACACCCCAATAGAAAACGGTGACGACGATAAGTACTGGACACAATCGACAATTCCACAAGTTTGCTTTTACAACCACTATATTTCAACGATTCCTGGGGTACCTCCGTGATGCTATTATTATTTTATTGTTCCCCTTGCTATCCCCGCCACCTACTGCACATCTCTTATTTTGTAAGGAATTCACCCTACAGAAGTAGTAAGATTATTACAGTTTACCCCAATTACCCCAATTATTACAGTTTGCTCTGACTGCTTTATTTTTGTAGGCTGGTAGGCAGCATAATAGATTACACAGATTTATATCTTTATGGCGAGCAAAATATATATATTTGCATTCACGCCTTGTTTCCTAATCCTACTGTTAACTTGCCATTCCAGTTTCATTGGGACTTATTATATTTATTTTTTACAATTTTCTCTCCTATATTCTTGTTGGAAAAATGATGGAAGCACAGACTAAGGCATAAGACGTAGGGGTAGCGAACCTGTGCGTAGCCTTCACGGACCAACAGGACAGTTTCAATCCCACCATTACGGCCTATCTGCTCGTTCTTCGTTGCAGCAATGACCTTTACTCTATCATTGCTGATATAAGGGTGAGCTTCCTTGATTTGGTTTGGACGTGCCAATCCTTGGCATCATTTGGGAGGGCGTACGCAATGACGCGCCTCTCATTCCTGCGCAAGTGTTACACAATTACGAAGAACGATGCTTTTTTGCCCATCTTGGCCAATCTCATGATGTGGGCAGAGTCACGTTCGCCGCTTCCCTTTTTTCTCGTTCGCCTTGCTGGTGGAGCAGCACATGGATGATTCTGACACGGGAAGTGTAGACGAACTCGTTAGTGCTGCCACCAAAAAGTAACACAATTTCGGCATATGAGAGAATAGGATGTTTATTGCGTCTCCTCGTCTATATATAATGTATTTACAAGATGTTATAGAAACCTTCTAAATACATAAAAATTCCCTGCAGCCCAATCAAAGAACAGCACTTTACCTTTCGTGAGCTTCCGATTGGCTGGAGTGGAAATGCCCGCCTCATATTTCTTTCGACCAATTATCCCGTGCAAAACCGCCTCTGTCAAGGCGATCATTCGTCGCTTGTGGTGTTGCGCAGTGCTTGAGTCAGCCGTCGTAATTTGGAGGTTCCCCTCAAGTGGCATGGATCCTCTGCAATGCGGTAGCGCTTTGCTACGGTGGTTCAATCATGGCGCCATCCGCGAATGCATTACAAGCACACACACCTTTACACTGGCATGCATTGCCAGTTATGCAGAGCTGCGCAATTTCACGGAATATCGCATGGCCACGGCACACATGAACAAGTCCCTCGTAGATGGGAATCAATACATGTGGACGCAACCAGTCAGCGTGATTCGGCGATGAGCCCCTTCTCCGTCTGCTGGCCGTTGCCGCTTGGAAGAAACAAGTGCGATTCAGAGGCAATGATGAGGCTGGGCGTCCTTTGTAACCCAACAGGTAGGCTTGGCTTGCGAACGTGTGGCGGGGGCGCTGGGCGGTGGCAGATAGGCACGCGCACAGAAGCGCTCGGTATTTTCTTGGTTTTCAAACTGCCGGGCGGTCGCGAGCTATCTCACTAAGTGGGCATGCTTGGCTTGAAAAACATGCGCCGAGTACGCTGTGCCGCCGTCGCGAGGCACGCACAGCCGAGTGCTCAACATTTTCTTGGTGTAGTTAACTGCGGATACGTTCGCCCGCGACGCCCGCGCTCACGTCTGCGCCTCTGAAGATTCTTGGTATTTTTACTGCGTTCACAAAAAATTACAATTTCCCAAACAGCTTCTCTCTTAATAACTTTGTACCCAATCCCCATTTTAAAACCCTAACTATGCTCTGTGGTAATCCGAAATAATGAAGCACAACATCCGCTAATAACTTTCTGTTTGCCATTGTTCTAATCTTAAAATGGAGATTCCTCTATCTCGCTCATGGCGTTCGCTGTCGTGCCAAAACTCACTACAGTGGAAATTGAATTTACGAAACCTGATTTTGCGAATTCTCATATTTAACGAACAAATTTGGATTCCCCCCGCTGTTGCCGGTAGGCTTAGTGCTTTTATGAACTCAAAATAACGAAACAAACTTCGCATCCAAACTCGAAATAAAGAAGCGTTCCGGGAAAATTGTGGAAAGAAACCCGGTACTTGATTGTTCTTGACTGTTTCCGGCATGCTGACTTCCATACTTGTACTTCCGAGGCTGCGTCGGACTCCACAAGACCACAACACGAGCCGGGATTGGCATCGTCCAGTTATTGGGAAAAGCTTCGTCGGCGTGACGATGTGGCCGCAGATCAGAACTTCGACCACTTGGTGAACGCTAACGCAGACACTAACTTTGGCAAAACAAAAGTTCTCGAAGACGAGGAGGGTAGTCCAGCTTGTTTCCAAAGCGCAAGAGTAGGCGAACGATTTGGATACTCTCGAAGCTCCGATGCCCACACCAAGACAGGTGATGGACGCCGTCGACCTTCTGAGGTGGTTTTGCTTTTGCCCTCGAGGGTGCCGCGGACGCTTTGACTTCACTGGCCATCAGCGAGAAGTGTGTGCCTCCCGCTGCTCACAAAGCGCCGTGTTGGTGTAAATTACGAGCTTAGTCACTTGGCAATAAATTTTTTCGTTGTCTCGAACAAATTTGTCGTTCTCTCGATTTTAGGAAGTTCCCGATTCAACGAAAGAATTTGCACATCCCGGTGACTTCGTTTATTCGAGGTTCAACTGTACAGGAAAGCCCAAATTACACAGTGTGGTTCACAAAACGATGAAGATGATAAGAGGTCCAAGAAGATCAAGAACTCCAAGAAAAAAATGGCTCCCTTGGTCGAAATGGAAGTTGGGATCATCGCGTTATGAAGCCAAAGTATTCCCCGATTGCTCCATTCCGACACGGTCGAAGCGGTTCTGATCTTCACCTTGACTGTGGTTGCATAGAGAAAGATTCGCGTATTAGTCATCATCTCTTAAGAAAGCTGCTTTTGATTTTAAATGCAGAGCATTTTTTTTTAACTCACGATGTCACCCGGCGTTGTCAGCGTGCCTCGGCGTCCGCAACAGCCATTCCAGGTGCGCCCTCTCCCCCACTTCTCTCTCCGCATCACGCTACCCTCCTCGCTCTCAACAACAGGTCCGCCACCGCTCCCCCTACACTATATAAAAAATAATACTTACCGGCGCTTGGTTCGATCCCACGACCTGCGGGTGGAACGCAAGGTACATGGCGCTCTACCCACTACGCCACTTAGCCGACACAGAATGAAAGGCTACTCACGCGCCCTTATATCCTGACTCATTCAACCTACGTCATTAAAGCTGCTGATGCAACGCATTCACTACCTGTGGGCGGACGCGAGGTACCTGGTGCTCTTCCCACTGCCGCCCACAAAACCGACACAGAACGAAAGGCTACGAACGCGCCTTATATCCTTGACTCATTCAAACTACGTCAAGAAGCTGCTGATACAACGCATTCACTACCACCAACTCCCCAAACACTAAACGTTAACGCAATACACCCACCCACTATGCGACGCATTTACTCGAGTCCCCCTCGCGGGGAGATGGACCCTTTTTTGTTCCGCGTGCCATTTGTTTGTGCCTACGTAAACATCAACACCTACTAAACGCAGGCACCCGGCGCGGTGGCTCAGTGGCTCAGGCTTCGTGATGCTGAGCCCTAGGAAGCAGGTTCGATACCCCACCGGGGAGTCCATTTTCCTGATGGACTCGAAAAGCATTAACACCCGTGTATTGTTCGAGATTTGTGTGGATGTTAAAGATCCCCACGTGAACAAAATTATTCCGGTGCCCTCGATTACGTGAGCATTATCGCCTCTGTAGCGTCGGTGTGTTAAGCCTCATAATCAATCAATCAAACAGTTACCGGAACGCTCTAGATGAAGTGTTGGTTGAAAACTTGATAATGCAATTGAAGTAATTCTATAAAACAAGAAGAGAAGCACGTTAATCCACTCACAACAATTGGTAAAGAACAATTGTGGACATGCGGGATAAAAATATTGGTACTCATAAAAACTTTGCCATCAATGTATATAAGAAAATATATATTAATATTATAATAAAGAATTGCAGTGAGGTGCCTGATAAAAAGTAAACAAGGAAGCTCACAATACGCGTAATACTTGAAGATACCAAAGATGTACGGAAGCTTGATGACCATCAAGACGGTTTATGTCCACGGTTGCAGCCGATTTCCTTCTTCTTCGCTGCCACAACGATCTTTACTCAATCATTGTTGCTATAAGGTGGAGCTTCCTTTATCATTTTGGAAGTGACAACCATTGGTCATCACCTTGGAGGGGCAACCACTATGGCGTGCCTTTATTGTTGCGAGCAAGTTTTGGCACGACTACGGAGAACGGTGGTTCAAAGTAAGTGTTATCAGGATTACGACGAACCCTCGAGTTTTTTGTTTGGCCAATCTTGTTAATCTCCCGGTCTTTTATATGCTCGGCTTAACAAAAGGCGTCGGGGGACGCTGCCGATTCCCAGTGAGGCATGCACAAACGAGTGCTTGGCACTTTCGTGTTGTTTTTTAACTGCCGTGTGATCGCCGCGAGAATGCGCTCACATGCGCTCGCCATTTTCTTGGCATTGTTAACTGCGGAAACCAAACTCTAACGATTTGCTAAACAATTTCGCTTTAATACGACACATAAACGGCCTAGAAGAGTGGCGCGAATCCTTTTCAAATTAACTCAGAATAATTTACGGGACTCAGGTGAACAATGCCGCACAGAGCCTTGGCATAACAATGACGGCGACGGCGGAGTGGCTGGCATACAATAAGCCGGCTCGATCATGACGGCCATGTACATATGTAGGTACTACACGACCTCTTCCATGGTTCGTGGCATCTGCTCTGCTGCCACGTAACAATAGAAAGCATACAGGAAACCACCTGAACCACTTAGGGCCAGAAAATTACACAATAAATGAAACGGTTCTTATAAAACGAATGACAAACTTTATAAGGGAGATTCTAAAATTAAGCATAAACCTATAAAAATTCAGTGATTAACATAACGTCAGCCTGTGCTTCGACAGTTACGTTTCATTCAGCGACATCCAGAAAGCACTATAGCTTCTTTGTGCAAAACAGAAAGTGAACATTCCACCAAAAGAGTCCTATAACCTGCATTTTACCACGCTAGCGGTGTTAATGTCTTGTATATCAGAATACACCTTGAAAGAAACACACACAGCGCGCAAAACAACAGGACGAAAGACGGAGGGACGTACAACACAAGCGCTGGTGTTGTACGTCCCTCCGTCTTTCGTCTTGTTGTTTTGCGCGCTGTGTGTGTTTCTTTCAAGATGATTTACCAACTCGCCCACCTTTCGGTGTTATATCAGAATACAGGCCTACTAAGGAGTTCTGATATCTGGAGCGTGCACTATTCCGTGGAGGCTTCCCACGAATGTTACCTCTGTCCTCCAAGCAGCACTAAAAACCGTTCTCTCCTACCAGCTATTCGCCACCATGTCTTCCTCCTACAGTACCACAGCTGGTAGGCATGATAATCTAAAGCGAAAAAGCGATGAACAAATAGCGGGGTGTTAACTTTAATTTCATTGCTCAAGCTTGAGGGCCTAGAGTAAAGCTGTAAACCTCACAGCCGCACAGTCCTTTCTTGTTGTGAATCCCAAACCACTAAAGTCTCTTTTTAGGCAGTTTACCACATGCACGCCGAGAATTGTGAAGCTCCGTCAGCTCTAGCTAAACTCAGGCTGTTCGCCGTCACACACTGCGAGCGAAAGTGTCAAAAGTTTCTCGCCTACGCATGTCACGGTCTTAACGTGTTTCGTTGCTTAGGCATGCATCCGTGATTGCAGCATGCTGTGGTTGTCAGACCGTTAGGGCATGCGCTCTTTGTCTAGGAAAAACCACCGGTACAAGGGATTAGATAAACATTGCCAGTCTTCCCCCCAAAAAATACAGGCTCTGCAAGCTATGTACGAAGTTTTAAAACCCGCACAGAGTGAAGGCAGCAGCAGAAGAGAGCGCGAAGAGAGATATTTATTCCAGTAATGGCACTGTTTATCATGTCACCTTACCTTACTATGGCCGCCATGGTACCACGTATTTGCTTTGAGTTCTTGGCAGCCCCTTCTCCTTCGCTGAACCTTGCCCTCAGCGCGTTCACAACAATTTTTGCGACAAGGAGAAAAGCTTTTCTAAACCGACTTTTTCTTGAGAGCCTTTATGACATTAGTGAGTAGTTTGGTGGTTACATTGGTATAACATTATATTCGAATGGGAGTCATATAATTACGATAATTTAATCGCAATGTGGCCTTTGTTACCGAGTAACCATTTTTATTACTCAAGAACAAGTATTTTTCATTTTCACGTTTGAAAAGCTTAACTCGTTATAATGGTCAGGCTTATTAAGCCCTCGATATTTGTCTAAGTAAACATTAGGAATATTGAAGTATAGCGTGCAGCTTTGTTTAAAACGGACCCCTTTGCATGCTTAAGAATAATGAAAGAACGTCAAGATTCCCCCTCGGGACAATATTTGGTACCAAGTACGGTACCTCGACATTGGTTTCCAAATTGGAGGCTTTACAGTAGCGGTTCATATCAATGCGAGAAAATGTGAGTATACTATGAAGGAAGCCTCCTCCACTTAGAACAGTTCGAGGCATGCCCGGGGTCGAGATCTGTGTTCCTGAAGTTGCCTTTAAAGGGGCCCTGCAGCACTTAGCATCGACTTCTAAGAATGTATTTTGGGGTGAAGTCAATATTCCTAGCAATCTCCTCCGGGAAGGATTTTTAAAATTCGTCCACTGTCACCGAAACTACGCGTGATTAGAAATCGCACCTTATAGTTTCCTCTCAACTCGATCGCGGACAACCCGATGAAAGCTGCGCGCTCTCTCCCGGAGAGGGGGCGACTCGCGGCGTTCTCCTCCGCGGCCTTCGAGATATCACGTCGCGGAGTTTTCTCCTTTTCTCCGCAACGTGGAGGTGTCTATTTTCGGTCTGGTGCCACAAAAAAGCAGGCATGGGTGGCTGCTCGCAAGCGCGCGCTCTGGGTGGTACGGCGTTTTCGAAGCAATAAACATTTCTTGTCGAGTGGTCTGGTTGTAAGGGAAGTATTGAGCTCATCATTCAAAATCTGCGCGCACTAAAAACACAAAAGAAACGGCGAAACTGTGCCCACAGGTTCAGGCATAGAAGAGGTTCATACACAGCGCAGACGACGGCGGATCCTCGCAGGAAATGCAAGATATTAGCCGCGAAGTTTACCAGTGACAGCCGATCGGACAGCCGTGGCCTCAATGACGTCATTTAGGCCATGTCAAGGGTGCATAATGGGGTCAACTGAAGAGAGCGCGGCTGTTTTTTCCGCGCCTTTCACAGCTCACCGCTTTACGTGCACATGTAATATTTGGCTCAGGTATTTCTGGTAGTGTAAGCTATGCGTAGCGCAGGTTTACTTGCACTGCTGAACGAGTGTTGCAGGGTCCCTTTAATTTGTTACATTCCATTATATGCAGCGAAAAGAGTGTTTGAGAAAATCTTAGGCGGACAATTTATAAATTTACCCCAGCTTTAGGGGCCTTTCTCTCTAATCATAGGTTGAATAGGGATGCGTAAGTTTTCTCTAATGCTCGCGTTGGTTTTGCTAATATGATCATGAGCAATAAAATAAAAAAATGAAATATCATTTTTAAAACTTTCGAGAATCAATGGTGAAAGAAACGTATTGTATAGCAATATATCCATTCGGCAAGTAAATCCTACAAGCAAAAATGTAATAGCGGTCCCGTAAAAGTCTGAGCAGTACAAACCAACTCTTTTTCATACGACTGGGCTAATAGAGCCGAATTAGGATATTGCAACTTCAAACGCGTGTTTTCTGGTAAAACTGTGGACAAAGAGGTATTCGAATTCTATAAAGCATTAGGCGAAAAATTCACAGGGCCACATATGCAGCGATATTACCAAAAAGCTCAATATCCAAAGAAAGATAAAATACAAGAATGTGGAAGGAATTTGAATTGCGTCGCTTGAAGTTGTCGCAGGCGAGGAATGTCTACAAATGATTAATGAAAAAGTTCCCGGGGCATTTTTAATATCGACGTGGCCGGAAAACGAGACGTAGTTGAGATTATCTAATAAAGGCGAAAAACGAAAACGCCCGTTGGTCCAGTTATTGGCGCATATCAGGGAATCCTGTGTGGTCTATGTATATCCGCAGCCCTTCACTCTAGCGCGCTTGATTGCCTATGTGTAGTCATTGTGCGTAAAACCAAAACGTTTTCACAATATTGAGGGGCGATTGTAAAAGTATCTTATAAAGTTCTAGCTCTGAAACATATTTTTTGCTCTTTTATAAGCGTTACTCTTTCTGCGCTGGCTGGAACCACTGAAATATTGATGTCAAACTATACTATTTTATTTGTTGTGAGAAAATGTTGCGATATTCAATTTATTTTTACTTAAATTAGGTACTTATGTTTCAGTGAAACATTCAAAGACTCCTGTTCATTGCCAGGCTGTCATTTCACCTGGAAATTGTTTTATGCATTCAGGTTTGCTTCCACTGCTAGGTGAAGTGGGCTTAAAGTTTACAGCTGTGATAGCGTACCCGCAAAAATGAAGCCATTTTTTTTTCTCAGAAATATTCCGCAGACTTTCTTTATTCACGAAAAGTTCCCGTCTACAACATAAACGATAAAAAAACGTGTGCTGGGTAAACCATTGCGGGAACGCCGAAGCCGGGAGAATGGTGGCTCACACTCTCCGGTGGATGGACCGTATTTAAATTTCTACCAAGGAACTATGCACATTTTTTGGGGCTCTGCCAGGATGAAAACTCTACAATATTTTATAGCTAGGGAAATAGAACTCATTGATATATTTACTATGCGTCACACAATTCGGATTCCGTTGGAAAAATGACATTTTTACCCCAGGAGCCAGAAATGAACGCTAAACTTGTCCTTTTAAGGCATTGTCACTTGAAGGCTTTGTTTTTACCCTTTTTTTATGGCACTTTATAATTTCACCGAAAGGTAACAAAAACACAACTCTGGACGGGCTTCAAACACGAACGGTCATGAGCCCGGCTTTCATGCACAAGATTTTCCCGGAGGCACACCCCGACGGTACGTGCAGGGTGTGTCGCAACGCCCCCGCGACTCTTGAGCACATCGTCTGGGACTGTCTGAACTTCCCAGAAGATTCTACATCAGGAAGGCTTCCACCCGCCTTTGAAGAGGCTAAGCGATCTGGCAACCAAGACCTCCAACTCGCCCCGCACGGGGCACCTTGAGCAATCTTGGTGACGGTACTGGCGATACCGCGGACCCCGAGCCCCCAAACATAAGCTGGATCCAACCGTGGCGATGTGTTTATAGGTGGAGGGTTAGAAACCACGAACGGTGGCCGTCGGAGCCCAGGTCAAGCTCCGGCGGATGGGCTCCCTGTCTGTTTACCAGGCAGGGAGCTCCGGGACCTCTTTGGCTACCAGGGTAAGGTCAAAGAAGAAAGTACCCCAGTCTCCCTGCTTTTATACTATGCTATATGGCATTTTCAAAACCCCCCCCCCCCCCAAACGTGATCGGTCCCTGAAAAGGGGCCGCACCGAAGTATCTTTTCCTTCATTGCCATCTTTGACATTTCCTGAACCGGATAATTTCTCTCGATTTCTTGTGATGGAATCGCTCAATCCAACCCACCCTCTAGCATCTCAGTCAGTCTTCTTGATTGCAAAATATCTTGAAGCCATAGTAGGAAAATCATATAAGTGCAAAAAACAAAGGTCTGGTGAACTACTAATCGAGGTAAATGACAAGCAGCAGTCCACGAAGCTTCTAGCTCAGACTAGACTGGCTGATCTAGACATCAGGGTCACACCCCATCGGAGCCTCAACAGCTCGCAGGGTGTGATATCCGAGACAGATCTCTTGAATGAAACGGATGCGGATCTCCTTGCCGGCTTGAAGGATCAGGGCGTCACTGCCGTGAGACGCATCACTATCCGCAGAGACGACAAGGAGATTCCCACCAAGCACATTATCCTCACTTTTGACCGCGCAGTTCTTCCACAACACATACATGCAGGTTTTATCCGTTGCTCCATCCGTCCGTACATCCCGAATCCGCGGCGCTGTTTTAAGTGCCAGCGGTTCGGGCATGGTACAAACTCTTGCCGTGGCCGAACGACGTGTGCAAAATGCGCGGCGCACGATCATCCGACTGACAACTGTCCATCCGACACCCTCTCTTGTGTTAACTGCGGGGGGGCGCATGCAGCCTATTCCCGCAAGTGCGAAAAATTTCAAACCGAAAAAAAGATAATCAACATCAAGGTAACTGAGAACATCACTTCCCAGAGGCGCGGAAGAGGTTCGCCTCTTTCCCCCTGGGGAGGTACGCCGACGCAGCTCGCCGGGGGGCGGAGCGACGTCTGGTTTCCACAGGGACCCAGTTCAGCGAGTCTGACCTGGTCCTGCCCCCGCCCCCCACTGGGCTGCCTCACGCAGCCTAACCCGGCACCACGCCGCTTGCTGAGGCAGCAGCGGTTGGTGGTGCAAACCACTTCTGTCGGGACCGGTGCCGCTCCCGCCTCTGTCCTCCCCGTCCTCCAGTGCGTTGGAGGGTACCGAGGTGATGGACACCACGGGCCCCGCACCGGCTCCCACCGTCACCGCACCGCCCGTGCCACCTCTGGCGCCTACGACGGTGGCGGCTCAAACGAAGGGGCTCCCGAAGTGGGGCCAAGTCCGGGGACCCGGTTCGACGGGCACCCCTCGGACATCCGACGACGATATGGACGTCGCGCCGTTCCTGCCTGCAACGCAGCGCAAGGAGCGGCCTCCGACGGCCAAGCCAGTAGAAAGCCTAAAAAGCCTAATCCAAGAGTAACAGCCCCGAAGAACGACACATGAACACACACACACACACTTCAGTCATTCTTAAACGTAAATAATGGGAACAGAAACATCATCCAATGGAACTGCAGAGGCCTCCTTAAAAATCTTGACGATGTGTATGAGATTCTGCATGCCAATCAGCCAAGTCTCATGTGTCTCCAAGAGACTCACCTCAATTCCAAACAGACAAATTTCTTAAATAGGTACATGGTATTCAGAAAGGACAGGGTTGGCTGCACACACTCTTCAGGAGGTGTGGCAATTGTCGCCCGGAAATCCTTAGCCTGCCACCCTGTCACTCTGAACACTGTCCTTGAGGCTGTAGCAATCCGTACGATAATATTTAATAGGGTTAATAACGGTGTGCTCCATTTACATTCCTCCTGATTTTGCACTTCTGAGCTCTGATTTCGAGGCACTGGTTGACCAGCTGCCCGAACCATACATACTAACAGGCGACCTTAATGCGCACAACTCTCTTTGGGGCTCCTCCAGAACGGATGCCCGAGGTCGCCTGATAGAGAAGTTTCTTACATCCTCCGGAGCATGCCTTTTCAACAAAAAACAGCCTACATACCATAACTTAGGACACAATACATACTCTCATCTTGACTTGGGCGATTGGTTCCGCAGTTCTCTTTCCATGTTTGAGTGGGGTGTGGGCACAGACCCATATGGTAGTGACCATTTCCCCACTTCCCTAACGTACATAGGTAAAGGCCCCATGCAGTCCATCTTCCCATAACAGGTTTAATGAATCAAAAGCAAACTGGAGTACATTCACAGAAACATCTAAACTACACCACACAACCATAAAACACCTACACGTGGAGGAAGCAGCCCAACTCGTCACGGCGCACATAGTCGACGCCGCCGAAAAGTCCATGCCCCAGGCCTCCAGTGGGTCCCGCACCCCAAAGGAGGCCCTGGTGGAACGAGGACTGCAGGCGGGCGCGAGAGGCCCAGAACAAGGCGTGGGGTGTCCTTCGCCGGTACCCCACGTCAGATAATCTCATTTCGTTTAAATGGGCAAAGGCTCTTGGGAAGCGTGTGCGTCGTGAGGCGAAGAGGGAGAGTTGGCGCACCTTCCTCACTTCCATCAACTCATACACCGACACTCACAAAGTCTGGACACGAATACGCAAGCTAAAAGGACAACAGACACACAGCCTGCCCCTGGTTAGCACAACAGGGGACACACTAGAAGACCAGGCCAACACGCTTGCACAGCACTTCGAACACGTGTCCAGCTCAGCACACTACACCAACACTTTCATTAAACACAAAGCATCGATGTGAGAAGAAGTCCTTGCGAGACACTAATAAGTCGAACTCATCCTATAACACCCCCTTTTCACTTCATGAGCTGAAGGTCGCACTTGGTACTTGTAAACCTTCAGCTCCAGGTGCAGACAGGATTTCATACACAATGATACAACACTTACATGCAGACACGCTTGAAACACTTCTTCACCTCTACAATAAAATATTTCTTTCGGGGCACTTCCCACGCTCTTGAAGGAGGCCATAGTAGTGGCTTTCCTAAAGGAAGGGAAGGACCCTTCCTCTCCCGCTAGTTATCACCCCATTGCCCTGACAAGCTGCCTGTGTAAGCTCTTCGAGAAGATGATAAACAGGAGACTCGTGTACTTCTTAGAGTATAACGGTCTTCTCGAGAGCTGCCAGGCGGGCTTTAGGGCAGGGCGATCTACGAACGATCAACTCGTTGCGTTAGAGTCATATATTAAAGATGCTTTCCTCCATAAGCAGTACTGTATGACAGTATTCTTTGATCTTGAAAAGGCGTACGACACTGCTTGGCGGTACGGCATCCTCAGCGATTTGAAGTCCTTTGGTATGTCGGGTAACATGTGGAACACGCTTGCCAGTTACCTCTCTGAAAGAACGTTTCGCGTGCGAGTTGGAAACTGCACTCTCTAGAGTTCATGTGCAGGAAAACGGTGTTCCGCAAGGTGGAGTTTTGAGTTGCACTTTGTTTATTGTAAAAATGAACTCTCTTCGGAAGGCTCTGCCACCAACCATTTCCTGCTCAATCTATGTAGACGACGTGCAATTATCCTTTAAGTCTTGTAACCTGTCTATCTGCGAGCGCCAAGTCCAGCTTGGTGTTAACAAGCTAGCTGGCTGGGCAGATAGCAACGGTTTTAAATTTAATCCAGTGAAGTGTACTTGTGTTTTGTTTTCGAAAAGGCGTGGCATTCGGCCGGATCCAGACATCAAACTCAATGGTGTCTCAATTCCTGTCAGAAATGAACACAAGTTTTTAGGTGTAGTCCTTGACGAAAAGCTCTCGTTCATTCAACATATAAAACAACTTAAACATAAATGCTTAAAGGCCATGAATATACTCAAGGTTCTCTCCCACTCTTCATATGGTGCTGACAAACAACTTCTTTTACGTGTTTTTACTAGCCTGATAGGTTCACGATTAGACTATGGAAGTGTTGTTTATGGGTCAGCAAGTAAGACATCCCTCAAAATGCTGGACCCAGTGCTTCATCTGGGGCTCCGGCTGGCATGTGGCGCTTTCCGGACTAGCCCGGTCGAAAGCCTCTATGTGGAGTGTAATAAGTGGAACCTACAACGTCAGCGAGCATACACAGATCTCCTTTTTGCTTTTAAAATTTCATCTATGCCACACCATCCTTTTAAATCAGCTTTTTATGATACATCTATGACTGCACTACTCCTAAACCGACCATCGTTCTCTGCGCCCTTCTCTTACAGAGTTAGAGAGGAAGCGTCAGAGCTTTCTGTCTCCTTTTTAGACACCATGCAAAGTTCTCAAACAGATTTTATAGCACCATGGCATCTCCGCCCTGTCTTATGCGACACATCTTTTACACATGTAGATAAAAACCGAGCTCCCACATGTGCAATTCTGCAGCACTTCTTGTATTTGCAGCAGAAGTATCAATTTTCTGAATTTTATACGGACGCCTCTAAAACTGCAACCTCTGTGTCCTGCGCGGCGCATGGGCCCTGCCTTAATGTCACTAGAACTCTTAATAGTAATACCAGTATCTTTACGGCAGAGGCTTATGGTGTACTTCTTGTTGTTAATCATATCCTTCAAAGTCACATCCCACAATCCATTATATATACAGACTCCCTCAGTGTCGTGCGGGCGTTGTCGTCAACAAAGTCTTCAAAAAATCACGTTGTAAATCTAATTGTCAAGGGTATTATGTCTGTGTATGTCCATAAATTTGAACTAGTCCTTTGCTGGGTCCCTGGCCACTGTGGTATAGCCGGGAACGAAGCAGCGGACCGAATGGCTGCTGCTGCTACACTCTCGAATACAGTAGACATAACCACATTACCCTACACCGACGTGAAACCACACATCAGACAACAACTCCGCAAAACATGGCAAACACACTGGAGTGAAACAAACAGACAACAAGTTACACGTAATAAAACCTCACTTGGGACCATACACCACCGACACACGCAATAGATACTCTGAAGTCGCCTTGGCCAGATTACGGATAGGGCACACTCATGCAACGCACTCGCACCTTCTTACTGCATCTCCAAGACCTCTGTGCAGCAGGTGCGGAGAGGCCCTATCCGTAGTGCACATACTAATCACATGCAAGGCACTTCACACAACAAGACACAAACACTTCAGAGAACTCTACAGACAACACATCCCACTACATCCATCGCTGTTTCTAGGTGACGAAGCCATTGTTTCTGTTAAACGTGTGTTTGAGTATTTGTCAGACGTTAAGTTTTTAAACCTCATTTCCTATCATGCATAATCAAATCTGGCCCTATACACCAGCCATCACCATTATTGTAACTGATTTTACTATGTTCGGTTGACATGTTTTTTTTTACCTACCTTTTTGTGGTAACCACTTCACTTCATTAGATAAACTTTCCTCTGGCGCTCTTTGCCCTTAGTCGGCCTTGCGCCATAAAAACCCAACCATCATCAACCTCCAACTCGAGGCCCGTCCAGCGGGTCATCGTGGCGTTGGCCAGGCAGGAGACTTCACAGCCCGGTAACGGGCGGGGGGCCTCTAACCCTGGTGGCGACAGCGAGGACGACACTGGCCAAGTCTGAAGTCCTAACTTGGACTTCAACCCGCAGGCACAATAAATGTTTTTTCCAATCCAATCGGGAGCCGATTTTCCACCGGAAGTTTTTCGCTGTTTACCAGCGGATAAGCACTGACACCCTGCCTGGAAGTAATTATTTTTCAAACATGCTTAGTGCAGTAAATCCTAACACGTCCCTGAGCTCTAATTCCAATACGGCTGCGAAATTTACACTGTTTTGTTACCTGCTTTTTCTACCAGCAAAGAAGTGCTTTTTTGGGGCGAGTACGTTGTCCCGAATAGGGCAGAACCATTTTTTCGCCCAGGGTTTTAATGATTATTACATATAATCAATCATCCTTGATAAGCCTTATTGGTTTCTTATCCTACTCAAAATCGTAATGCAAGTACCAAAAATAATCGCCAATTTTTGGGTCACTTATCACGTTTGGTACGTTGTCTTGCATCAAAAAGGCTTCACGTGAGACAAAACATTTTTAAGCGTCGTTCACAGTTCAGGGCCATCCCATATTCTCGACTAGACTCCGCACTTTAAAGCTAAATGTGCTACAGGAACGTGGTTTGCTGATCTTCAAACAAACTCTGGTACGTGTAAAAAGAACGTTATCGGTGTGTGTTTGACATGTTTTTTTTTCATTTCGTGCTCCCTGCGAAATTAATTGCAATGATTACCGGTTCTGTCTCTGTTGACATACTGACAGGATCATCGTTGCTTCCAGTTGCTCCCTTAGCATTCCTAAGCACAAGTTGCGGACCAGTTTTGCCACTCAGGGTCTCGAGATTCTGGAGGTCACACTGATCCTTGTTCAGCTTCTAGCAATTTTTTCGGCACTTCTGAATTGCAGGTGCCACTCGCATGATCTGACACGACTAATTGAAACATCGACCGTAAAGATGATACAGCATGCAAAATGTCTGAAAGAGTAGCCCCAGTTCACTCAGCATTTTTTATTGGTACGTAATGACTATCTCGCCGGACGTTGTAACGCAGCTTACCGAGCAGAAGGAAAAGTTCCTCAACTACCACTTTTACACGAGCTCATGCTTTAGCGAACTGATTTATTCATGCCGTCTCTTTAAGCTTGCTGCAGCAACTATCTGCCCTGTGATGGTGAGCTACAGAACCTGTGTACACTTTTTCAACACCACCTCTGCGCACGCGTGTAAAGAGCGAAACTGGGCCGTTGGTGCAAAGACAATGGAGAAAATAAAGAAAAAGCAGTGCTCTCAGTAACTCCACATGCTTTCGGGGGCTCTAAAATTTTCATTATTTTTTATACTTGGAGGAAAACAAAAAAACTAAGGCAAAGAAATTTGGCAAGTGAGGACGAAAACATTTCAAATGTAAATAGGCTCTCCACACTTCGGTTCCGCCGATGAAAATTTGTATGAGAAGCCCATATCCGGTGCGGCTAAAAGCTGCTTCGCTAATGGTTTGGGTATATCGGCTCGTGTGTTATGTGCCCAAGAGACCACATTGCCACACCGGCCTAAGTACGGTTTCTCCTTAGGCACGCAGAAACCTCAGGGTAAAGTCGCTACTGGTGCAAGCTTGGCGCAATCACACAATCATCAGCCACTCCAAGATGACCCCATTAGAGTGACTTGACGCTGGCTATCCTCAGTACATCTTTCTGTATTTGCAGCTGCTACAGTGTTCAAGCATTTCTTTGCATTCCTCTTTGCGTATACTCTTCGTGTGTGAACGCAACATCGTTAGTAACTGTCAGGACTCTTGGTTTCACGCGTTGATCAAACAGGAGTAAGCATGCCGTCTTACGAGAAAGAAATGTTCTTCCAAACTAAGGAATAGAAGGTTGGTCTCGTTGGTTGATATTTCGGAGGCCCTGAATACCATCATCAAAGGAACCTGCTGCTGAATGCGTTCGTTACTGTATAAAATATGCTTATTAGCTCAAATAAAACGTGACATATGGAAGAGAATCCAGACGCGCATGTGCTTTTCCTCTCTCCCACCTGTCCATTCGTGTCCGCTTTATTGACCCTCTTCGTTGTTTGCGCTATACCAAGGTTTTTATTAACACCGATTCCTTTCTATGCATTGCTATTTAGCATTGCTGCTCGATGAAACACTCAGCACACCCGTGCGGACGCCAGGCTAACGTAACCCGCGGAAAGCTACCCTATGTTTCTGTTTTTGAACAGAATGCACTCTCGAATCCCAAAAATCTAGATTTAGATGGTGTAAATAGAAAATTACCTTCTTCTGTCGCCTGCTCGGCATTGTTCAGGGAACCCTTTGGAAGAATTATTGAACGAAAATACCGTAGATATACGTCGCTTGGTAAATCATATTAAGAAGATGGTTCGGTGACAATTTATGCAGGCGTTCAGGCCATGGAACAACCCATGCGATGATAAGGAATATATACCTGATATGCTGATGGCTGAAGATATAGGGCTAGGCATAATGAGGGCGTACTGATTATCGCAAGTCATACATACATAGTCTATGCATCGTACATAGTCATACATACATAAATCATGCATAGTCTATAGCGTTGGTAGCATTGACAAACGCACACCCGCGCTAATGAAACTGCATAACTTGTTTAAAAAATGCGTTCTCGTACGCTTTGTTTTGAACAAGGTGGTTCCCAACAAATATAGGTTACATTTACTAGTTAACCATTCCCTAGAACTAAGTTGCTATTACCGAGGAAACAAAGCCACCGAAAAATCAGGCAATCGTAAATTATTCCTTACTTAAAAAAAACATGCAAGACGTGGTCACTGAGGCATTGCTGCTTGTACTGAGATTATCCTGAAGACATCATTTGGCTTCGTCGGTTATACAATCACGTAGGCGAAGACTTGCAAAACCTGATGAGTGATTGGTCGAGATTTAGTGCACAAAAAGTGTCCGCCGCAGAATCACAGCGCATGCCACTCTCCGCAGGACACGAACTGGGGAACGTCCTTGGTCCTTCGAGTTCATCTAAACGTGCCTCTCGCACTAAAAAAGCGTTTTTCCCTGAAAATAGTTGAAAGCACATGTGTACCTCGTCATCAGTATATTCGCCATTATTGCCGCATTCGTCTGTCGGAGAAAACCAGCAGCTAAACTTAGCTGGCAGCACCAGTTTCTGAAGTGTAAAAATCACGCTGGTATGCAATCAAAGTTTGCATCAACCAACTCGGGACCAGCTGACAAGTTTGGTGCGGTGGGCTGCGCCAGAAGAAAAACAATAACTCAGGTTTGATTGGGTAGGGAAAAGTGTATATTACGGTAGATCTTGCTTTTCAAACAGATGTGTCACTGCACTGAAAAAGAATGCCAATAATCAGCGCAGGCCCGACATAGGCTCAGTAATCTCATTGGTAAGACCCTGTTCTAAAGGTCACAGGGACATTCAGCTTCAGGCCACTAAAAGTCAATAAGTGCCACTTGCAGCATAGGTTCTCTAAATTGTACGTTAGACACCAGCAAGCAGATGCTTACCTTCGCCGCAAAAGTGACGTGTGTTTTTTTAATGCGAGCTGTCGCCTCCATTTGAGCTCAGGCGCGCTCAGGTGTTCATTCCTAAAGTTAGCGCTTTATTAGCGGAAGCTACACCACGGATATGAGGGACGGCCGGAGTAGAGATCCCGAACGGATCGCTAGAGCCACAAGAGCCTTCTCATTTTTGGCTGACAAGTGCTGCCTCCCAGTCTGATTCGTCGTGAGTAACATTTTTGTGTCTTGCGTAGTGGGGCACTGCCATAAACGTGTTTGCATGTGGCCCAGACTCGGCAGGATGAATAGAACGGGCTGTATAAGGTACAGTGCTGGACAGTGCTGGAGAAGGGAGGGTGTTTGTCTGGATTTGACGTATTATGGTCGCTTGGTATCGAGCGAGTGGGGTGTGCGGGCGTGGGTAAATGCATCTAGTGTCCTTGTTGTAAGTTCGGAAATCTTGAAACTAAGGAGGGGTACTTATGCTGAGAGCAGAGTAGTGGCAGGATGATCTGACGCCAGGTTGGTGAGCTCGCAGGCTAGCTCATGAGCCACCTCGTTTCCCTCCAGGCCCGAGTTACCAGGGGTCCAAATGAGACGTACGGGAGGTAAGTGCGGAGTCTCGAGGATGGTGCGTAGTACGCGAGCAGCTGGGGGACTGCAAATGCAGTTGGTAATGTTTTGCAGCGCGGTCTGAGAGTAAGTGACGATGATTCCAGGGGAGGCACTGCGAAAGATTTGTACAACCGCAAGGGCGATGGCTGCTTCTTCGGGGGCTGTGATGTCGCCATGGGGAAACGTGCATGCTATTTCCTTGTTATTGGGAAAGTTAAATATGACATCGCAGAGGGTGGGGCGTCCGTTATTTGAAGAAGCGTCCGTGTAACAGACGTGCCGAAGGGTCTTGAGGCGGCGGATGAGGTACCTTGCTCGTGCCCGGCGCCGACTGTTCTGGGAGCCCTCATGCATGTTCTTGGGAGGTGGGGGTGCCTGTACCACGGCTTGGGAAAAGGAAGGCACGGTTTGCGCAGAAGGGTGTTCAAGCGGCACCGTGCGGCGTAGCCGTTGTATTATTTTCTGCCCTAGGCGCGCGTGCCAGGCGGTGAATGTGAGAAGTGCGCTGCGCATCAATGAGTTCATGAGCTGTATTATGCATGCGGAGCTCCAGGTGGTGGTGGGTAGGAGCCGTTCCGGGAATGCCTAGCACTTGTATGAACGGCGTAGAATTATGTTGCGTTTTGCGAGTCAGCAGCAGATAGGGGGTGACATAGACTATCTTGAAGAGTATGAAGGCTTGTACGAGGCGAAGTGGAGTGTGTTCGAATATTCGAATTAGCTACCCGAGTGAGCACGCACCCGATCTGGTTGGCCTGAACATCGAGGCGGCGGATGGTTTCGGGGTTGAGACCGTTAGCTTGAATGTGCATCCCCAGTACCTGAATAGTGGGAACCTGAGGTATGGTCATTCCCGTGCTAGATTATAACTGAATGCTCTGATGGGGTGGAGTGGTGTGACGGCCTGGGTAGATAACTACTCTTATCTCTGTGGAGAGCACTGTAGCCCCTTGTTGTTGGAGTAGCATTCCACTGTTCGGATGCCGGTTTGAAGGGTGTCCTTGATGTCGCCGTCTCTACCCCCGGCCGCTCCATAGAGTAATATAGTCCGCGGATAAACTTTGTCGGAGGTTAGGTATCTGGGTCAGGGCTGGCGGGAGATCCCGCATCGCCACGTTAAATAGGAAGGGCGAGTGCAGTGGTCCTTGGGGAGAAGCCACAGCGCCCAGCAGGATGAGATCGGCTTTGAGGTCCCCGATTGCAGGGAGTGCCGTACGGTGGTATAGAATATCCTGTATGAAGTGAAAGGCTCTGAGGCCGACGTTCATGTCGGTGAGGCCACGTAGGATGCCATCATGGGCTGCGTTATCGAAGGCGCTCTTGAGATCCAAACTAAGGACGGCCGGGTGTCCCGTGGCGAGGTTCCGGTGACCAGTATAAGGTCGTGGTGTAGATGTGTCAACACGTCCTGCATGGAGCGTCCCTGGCGGAAGCCGTACGTGGGTTCGGGAAGCAACTGGTGTGTTTCCATACATGCCGCAAGCCGGTGGAGAAAAGTATGTTCTAACAACTTCCCTAAGCTTGAGGTTAGCGAGATGTGACGAAGGTTCTCAATTTTCAGGGCCTTTTCTGGTTTTGGAATGAATACCGTGACGGCACTTTTCGAGTCATCTAGGACAACCCCGTTGGTGCAGCATTTGTTGAAGTAAGCTGTGAGTGCCGTGACGAAGGCGTCCTCCAAGTTCCAAAGCGTCTTTCCGTCGGATCCAAGCGCCGATTGAGCACGGAGTTGGGCCATCGCTCTGCGGGTGTCAGACTGTGTACGGTTTGTCAAGCGCCGGATTGGCTGTCCCGTGATATGTGCGTGCAACCGACGGTGGTGCTTGAGTAATCTAGCGGGCTCGGAGCACTGCTAGGAGTAGCGGGGGGTCACCTCACCGAGACCAGAACACCCCAACGACAGGAACATATGAAACTCCTGCACTAATACCAAGTAGTCGTCGATCTATCAATCTATGTCGTCGTATTCCTCATGCATCATTGGCAGGTCCTGATATTTTGCCCGCAGGCTTTCACAGTTATCCCAAAGTGGTACGCGTCAGCACGCGCTACAACCGGCGGCAACCGGCTTCACGAAGTGGGTGTCTTTAGCGCTAGATGTCTTGTGCACACCCCCTTAAGGTGCAGATGCACGTGTACTGTTTTCTTGGTATTTTTTGCGACCGCAACGCGCAAGCCTGGATGATGCCGGGCGTCCTCGTAAAATGCGTACGCACGTGCATGGCAAACAGCAGGAGTAACTATGACGCCAGTTCTTTATGATGCCGCGCATATTAAAGCAAGCAACAGCAGCTCCGCTGTAAAAAAAAGCCCCACATATAATTGCATACCATAAAACCTCTGTCCCAAGACGAGCCGTCAGATATATTTGTGCTAAGAACAGGAATCCCGAAATCGGTGGAGGAAAGTTGACTTGCGGGTAGCTGTTAACACGGGTAGAGAATGCCAGATAGTGCTTGAACTATCCATATATGTGTTTGGTTCTCTCCCACATACACTATGCAGAGCGGCTCAAATCGCTTAATTATAGGTTCGCATGTTGGTTGGCCACTCAGTGTCAGGTGCTTGTAAGCGGTGCTTACTCGTAGAATGTTGGGTTAAGGATTTGCTAGTGTGGGTGGATGCAGTGTGCGAGTGTGTGCTCGCGCTAGTCAATAGTGTGGATATTTGGGCAAGTTGCAGCAACTCAAGATAATCACAACATAGTTCACACTGGACCAGAGCTTTTTGATAATAAACGCTTAGGGGAGTGTTCAAAAAACGGAAACACAAGAGGCTTAGGTGACTCCAACCACTCTTTACGAGTGAGCACCGCGTAAGATATCGTAACTGGGGTTGTGACAAAAAAAAATGTCGCAGATTGCATTAGTGGTACAAGGCTGGAAAAACAGCTGCGCTGGCGGGCCATCGGCTCTGCTGTTTCAAGCCTCTGAAAAAGGAAGAGGGGCACTCTTCCTTCGTCAGAGGCCCGGACTGGTGCACTTCACATGAATTTCCGAACTTGCCGCTGCAAGTTGTCCATGACTAGCAGTGCCGGAGCGTTTAGTCTGCAGGCTTTCACACCTCTCCCAAAGTGACTCACCTTAGTACGCGCTAGAACCCGCGCCAACTGACTTCGCGAACTCGGCGTCTGGTGCGCAAACTCGGCGTCTGTTCTTCCAACTTCAGATGCAATAGCAGGTGAAGTGGCGAGGGGAACACCACGGGAGAGATTACGCCCTCAACGCCGGGCAGAGTGTTCCGGAAGGTCGAGCTGTCCAACGCCTGGCGTTCTTAAGCCTGACGCTCACTTGCACTTGGTATTTTTTCTTAGTATTTTTGGTGCGCAATAATTTGGTGTCCCTAACTGTAGTTTGACATCGGCATCGTACTCGAACGAACGAAGAAAAATAAAACGATGGTGGAAAGGGTGGCGAAAGTGTGAGGGGGAAACAGTATGCTAAGCCCGACCGAACCGCTCCGCCAAGGCCACGTACGGTTAAAGTGTGAGGGAAGGGAGTGAGACATGCCTGGTGGTGGTGAGCGCGGCGAAATGACGCCATAATATTGCGTGCAGTCTTGGCTAGACGATTATGCGGGTTCACTACCTAAGGCGCAGTTCGTAGTCACATCCTGAGACTCAGTTCGCGCCGTCGACCCACCGCTGGCATCGAGAAAACCCACGGATGAGTGCTACCTCAGCGCACCGCAGCACTGAAGCCCGAGGGCTGAACTACGAGTTAGGCAACTGGTGAATAGGCTTTGCGTCCTCCTCGTTACGTGGCTTATACGAACCCCGTGACGTTCGTGCGGGTGGTTCAAACACGACTTACACCAACACTCTTCGCGGCAGTGACGCGCTAGGAGATAACGGCAGATACGAGATAACGGGGCGCAGTGCTTTCGCTGATAACGCGATAATTACCTGAGAAGCAGCAGCTATGCGCTGTAACCGAGAAGACTGCTGGTGGCGCGTCGCACAAATTTTACATTAAGGAGTGCAGTAGTCGTGAGCCATTTGTTTGGGAGTTTTTCACGGGGTGAAAGCCCATGCGAAAGTCTGGACGTCACCGGATGCTCCCAACGAGGCGCACGCTCAGGTGCTGTCGGCTGGTCTGAGGTTTATGGGAACACTTCATGGTGAAACTGAAGGCCCAAACAGCTGCGCTGTTAAAAAATGCAAGTCAACTACCATCTCTTGCCCCGCAAGTATTGCGACGTTCCATTCAAACCTGCAAGCTTGTCATGAAAAGATAGGAACGAGTCACTAACGTATGTGTGGCACATCCTTCGTGTGTAAAATTTGTCAAGGATTACTGGTTTGGTTCCTTTATCATGACAAGATATTTGTGTCCTCGAAGTAACCGCTGCATATAAGTGGGGACTCCAATTATCCGAGTAGGTAGTGGGTCAGTAAGAGGTCACAGTACTTTACCCATACTCGCACGCGCTCTTGAAGCAATAGCCGTTTCCCTGACATTCTGCTTCGTAGTGGTCAAAAGCTTTTCTTAAACGGCAACACCGCTATCAATAAATTGTAAAGCTTTGTTAACAGTTACGTCAGATGGATCACATGTCACAGGGTTCTTTTGTGCGTGCGTGCGTGTGTGTGCGCAAATATTGGGGCAGTTCTTTTGCCTTCCATATATATTCTTGTACAATATTCTTGCAAAAATACTTGCATTTGCAAAGATATATTTGCGTCCTGGCTTCATGCGGCCTATAAGAATGTGGATTATAAACCCACCCTAGCGATTTGATATAGAGAGTAGCTTTGTTCACAATTAGATGCTCCTCCGTTTGTTGATTTGAACCTCTGCCTGCCTATGAGATCTTCGTGAAAGTTTCACGGCAACTCCAAAGATTAGTTTGGACATTGTGCTTCCCCAGCTTTTCCTCTGTTGTCATTACCCAAGCTGCAGGGCGACATTGCCCCTGAATGGAGACACTATTTACATTTATATGACTAGTTTTGTGTTATACGCAAGCGAAAACGCTACATCGACCTAATTGAATTGACGAGCGTAAGGAAAAGTTCCCACTACATGAAAAAAGAGAGTGAAAAATTTAAGAGCTACCAGCTGGTCGCAAGATGAAAGTAAAGTGACTTCACGTGTTCCTTTCGAAGCGCCGTGTTTACACATCGGCTTCAAAACTAAGTCCTCGAAGTGACCGTCTACTGGACCATAAAAAAATCACACGGAATTTCTATCTAGCCGAAACACTCTGTAAATATATATATGACCTTCCAGAGAACATCAGCTTTCGGCCACCAGAGTTGTTTTGTGGTGTTTTATTGAGAGCTACGAAAATTACTTTGCGTTCTCACTGAAGTTTCCATTAAAAGCAGTTTCTTTCCCTTTTTGTACACACCTCCTCTTTTTCCCCGAAATATGGCAGTGGCGCCACGGCTGCTCGAAAGCCTTCTACCCGACGATCCGAGGAGATGGCGGCGCTTTTTGAGACGAATGATAGAAGTTATCTCAACTTTCCACTCAATCTCCGCGTTAAAATGGTTCACTTCCGACTTTTTACGCTTTTCCTTAAATTTAGTAATGACTGTTTTCCTGAACACTCTTGTAGGGTTCTGTATCTGGTACATTTACAAACACGTCAACTGTGATGAAACCTCTGTCGCAGCGACGCAAGTTGTGATTTTTTTTAGAAAAAAGCTTTCCACTTGCAGGTGTAGTGGAAATAAAAAGCTAGAAAATGAGGGAGCCTGCTTTATATTTTTGATTCAGTAACAGCAAAGACATGATTCAGTAACAGCGAAGACATGCATTTCTGACGCTAGTAAATCGTTTATGTCCAACATTTACGGCCAGCATTAGCGGAGTCCTCTTTGTATGCTCATTTTACATCTCTTTGGAGTATTCCCATTTGTCCTACGTTATTACGGAAGCAAACTCACCGCCTCTCTGGTCAGCGGATTCGTTGTCTTAATTGCAGGTGTGTCTAAGAACGCAGCACTCTGTTTTTTTCTTTGTTTTTGAGTAAAGCAACCGTCAAGGTATTTATTGAGTGGTTTAAGACGCTGGTTGCATTTTGTTTTATTGATTGCGACGCTATGACCCCACTGAGATCTTTTACCACAAATTATATATTTGCTTTTTGTTTCGTGTAATATCTTCCGCAGCAAAAAGAGAACAGTTGTGTTTCTGGAACAAAATACCAGAACTTTTATTGCGCAAGCAATTGTTGCCCATTCAGCGGGAACGGCAATGTCTAGTCTCGACGTTTTTCGCAGCCCAATCACTCTTCGAAGGACTGACATCAGAAAGCAAAAAAAAAAGTCTTATTTTCGATAAAAATTGGACTCAGGTCCCTGGGATGAACCCTAGCACGCCGTCCCTAAACCCTTTGAACGCCAGATTGTAGCCTTGTAAAGTCGGACCTTGCGGTTTCCTTTCTGCTCAACGTCATTAACCGCTGCACGCTAGTCTAGGTACAACGGCCCTGAGGCTGTTTGGCAGATGTCATGCTGAATAATAAAATTAGTGCACGCAACGATCGCTATTGACAATTCCAGAGTACCCTCCGGCGTGCTAAGACTGTTACCATAACAGGTCCGTCAGTGCCTAAGGGCCGGTTCCCAAGTTCCACTTCGTGGGGACAACTACATAACCACCCAAAATTCTCCGCACCACCAATCGGAAGCATCATCTAGTTGCGATGACAGCTGTCATAAGAACCTCCCAGCCGATTTGTCGATTCCCATTCAGCTGCTACGCCCGCAATACCGCCCAAAGTTGTTTACTTTGCAGCGTTAACGTGTATTGAAGTGCGTGCCTCTTTATTTATGTTTATTTTTGGGGATATTAACACCCTACAGGGGTCTGCGCGCTTCACTGCATCGACGCCATATTGATTTGGGGACACATTTGCTTTCTAATAAATGCTCGCTGCAGACCTGAGTAAACTTATTTTCCTACCCAGTCGTTTTGCGTACAATCTCTTTGAATGCAACCATGAGCACCAGTGTGTTAGAAATGGTTGTACTTCATCTCATAGCTACGACTGCAACAACGAAAAACTTTAAGCATAGCATATTGAATCACGCTTTCGCATTGAAACATCATCTCATGTGCCCCGTTCCAGTCAGAACCTTTGTGGGTCACGGTAGGGGGTGGCATTTTGAGATGGCGTCCTGCATAGTAAACCCAGAGGAGGTATAGTCCGTTCAGGTTACATTGATCTCAACAACGTTTGGGACTATTGTCCACCTAGACAAACAACAATCTTGCCAGCCGTATCTTAAGGGCGGCCGCAACTGCCCAGCGCTGTGGAATTTGCCTTCCATCCAGTTCTACATCCACACGACATTGAAAAGGTCGTGTATTAAACGCTAGGTGGGCGGTGTCACCTCTCTACGAAAATAAAATTGCCCAAAAAGCACTTACCGCGTGTGCCTAGGCAAGGGTGCGTGTGTACGTGCATTCTGTGCATGTTTTTGGGTTAGCGCGTGTGTGGGTAGTGGATGAGGGTAGTGATGAGTTGGAGAGAGGAGGGGCGCCCTGTTTATCCGTGTGCGCAAGTGGCATGGGTTGGGTTTTTAAACTTCATAGCCAGGGCTATATTGAAGGCCTGGTCAAAGAAGATCAAAAAAGACATAAATAGTATTGAAAACGCCGGCCTGGCAGCAGTATTTGCCGCCTCAACACGAAAATTGTGTTTATAGTAGCGTCGTAAAGTATTGTTCATGACCGGAGATCGAGCAAAGCATCCTCCCCCCTCCCTCCCCGCCCCCCCCTCCCCCGCCGGAATGTTGCCTGAGTTAGATCGTCCCATGGCCAACGGTGCGTTGGGTTTTATAGACAAGATTTTCCATACTAGGATATACAGGGATGTGCGGGAGCTTATGGCTCATAAACAGTGATGTTTCAGTCGTAAACATTCTGGCCATTAAACTCGCACACGTTTATATGTGCCGTGTGAAGCACCAAAAACATGTTAATCGTTTCACACTGAAGATTTCCGTGATCACGCAGGGAAAGAAAAACCAAATGTACGTTATTGATTGGTATTGATCTGCTTCGATCTCCAAAAACTGACATTACCCTATCTTTTCCTGAATTGACAAAGTCGCTTCGTTGTCGTACCTACTCACTTACTGAAATAATTGACCATATTTGAGTAGAGATATGTATTTTGGTCGCACAGAAAGGCCTTTTTGAAAAGGCTGACATAAACAATGATCGTAAAAAATTAAAACCCACACTTCATCTAATAAAAAGTACAAACGTTGAAATGGCGTGCATGGGTGAGTTTCACAGAGCTTGTTTTTCTCTTCCCGCTTTATTATCTGAAATAAGAAAGGGTGGTATTTTATACTCTTTTACTTACAAACGCATACGGTGTTGGCAGTGTTTTCCAGGAATAATGGTCCAGCCCTTTACCGCTAATTTTAATATAAAAGTTCGTAAAATGTTTTCGGACTTTTTTAAACGGAGGTCCACATAAATATCAAATTATCTATCCGTATTATGTGGGGTGTAATCAAGTTCCAGCAATTTGGGCCCGCCAAATACGACTGGCTAAATTATTTCGTTTTCTGAGAGTAAAACTATCATTCTTACCGAGCAACTTCTACGACAAGGCACATGTAGACAAACTAGCTTCATTTTCTTGAGCCCGCCTAAAGAGCAGTGGGTAGGCTTTATAGTCCTGTTGAAAAAAGATCAGTAAAAAAGGGCTTCAAATACCGGTTGGACACGAACGGAAGACTGACCGCTTATAATGGCCCCAGGACCCGGACTTACAGTATTCCCCCCACCTTGGCCCGACGTATTTCCATCGATGTAACTTATTCCCGTTTCCGCGAGTTCTTGTCGGGGGGAGAATTTTGGAACTTCCAGTGAAGACAAGGACGAAGCAAGGAGCGAGCTCATTGGAACGTATCCGGAAGACGTCGACGACTAGGAGAGGCGACGAGATGGCTGCATAGATGAACAGTTCTCTGTAAATTTCGTGAATGTATCTGCTTTCTATCGACGACGGCCTCCTTCGCTGCCTCCCTGGGCGTCCCGCTTCTCCAGGAAACGGGCCAGATGAAAATTCTGCCGTCGGCACGATGAACACCGTGATTAACAAGGCGACTACTTAAAGTGTCTGAATTCAATGGAAACTGCAGAACCTGGTACCGCGACGGTTTACACTGTGGAAGGTGCAGACATTCAAGTTTCCACCCCATAATGTCAGGTTCAAATTCAAGGCACCAATAAAGCAACATCTGAAGTCCAGCGCCCCACTCTGGCCTACAGGAAAATATGTCCTGTGACTCATCGCCTTACCTCTCGAAGTTCCGTTGAACAGAGACCTCGATTGTCCATTTCTCTCGCCCCATTGGCCGCTTGATTCTGGTCCCTGAGGGTCGACGGATCCCACAGTTTTTTTTCGTATTTTATAATATTGAATCTGGTCACGGAAGCTTCCGTGCAACGGCACAGCGCAAAGATACCCTTTACACTTGCATCTGAGTAATGTAAGTCTCTGTGGCGCCGAAGGGATTGAAATTGTATTCTTAACGCGAGAAACCCAGTTTGATCGCGAGCAGGGAAGTGGTGACCTTTTCGAAGCCATTTTTTCGCCGTGTGACGCCGCGTGACTATGGTTGCCAGATACGCTAACCCCGAACCAGCCGCGACGACAATGTGGGCCCCTAAAGGGCTCAGCACTTAAAATGGAAGGTTTTAAAAAACTGAACGCGAGCCAATGAAGGAGATGCCAGACACTGTTTACAGGAGTGTTATGGTTACCACTGACCGCAGTTCTCGTGGTCTGTGGATGGTGCAGTTCCACTACAAAGTTATCGAAGCTGAGGTCGCGTGACTGTGGAACCACTTGTGCTGATGGCGATGGCGTTTATGCTCAATTTTCGAGTTCACGTCTTGCTTTTTATTAGAGACCTAAGGCTTTCACCCCAATGGATGGCATCCCGACTATAAGCGGGGTTGCTGCAAAGATTGAACATCTTTTTTTCCAAACGGCTCTGCGCAGACGAAACGCCGGAAGGACACCATTGTTTTTGATGAAGGATGTTAGCGCAAGGAACAAGCCATGCAGGGTGTTGTCTTTAAACATGTCATTATCTGGCACATGGGTAATGGAGCAACTGTCAATACAAAACTGTAAGTAAAGAAATATACCCTCTTTAACCGTTGCCCATTGTAGGGGTTAAGAAACTGCTTTGCTGGACACCCACTTTCGATTAGTTTTAATGATTGTTTCCGTACTCAAAAGAGGGCATTTTATATGCTTTCGTAGTACTTGATGTCTCAGTGGCCATCCCGCAACACACATGTATCTTCGCAGATCCAAGCTCTGCGCCAAAAACCTACCAACACAGTGCACTTTGAAATACACCACGTAGTGACTGGGCCAGCTGGCTGAAGTGCACAGTTCGCTGCACCGACGACTGCTATCGAATGCCTACAGGGCAGCTCGCGCTTTGAAACACGCCTCAAAAGAGCACGGATGCAAAAATTGTAGAAGCCTGTGAATAACAGTCATAAATTACTAAGCGAGCAACGAAGTGCCCTTAGGGATTTCTCCGGTACCGCAGTACGCTGCATGACTTTTCGTTTGAATTCGACGGTCACCCACGAAATAGGCCTGACGTCGAGAAAGTGTAAACTTGGATCGGCTTAAGGTACTCGCCTCCGACACCGCGACCTGAAAGCGGCGAGAAAATCCCCCGTGCTTCCCACGACCCAATTCGATTATTGCAGAAAAGAAATTTATGACAAAAATGTAAAGAAAGGATTTGTGTCGACGAAAGAGATGAGAGCCAAACAACTTCGCAATGCGATGCAGTGTGCTGCGTGTAGGCGCAGTGATATGTTTGTGAAAACACGAAACCTAAGCTGATTAGGCCAGATCTCGGAACGGGGGTTTGCTTACTCACTTCTGTGCAGAGACAGTGCTACCTCGGCATTTGCTTGAACAACATATGCAGAATGCACCGACCAGTGAACCTTATTAGTGTATGTTGATACCTGCTGCGATCACAAGACCGAGCAGGGAGGCGAATCAAGGCTCAATATACGGTCTTCATTAGAAAGACTGCATCTGTAGACGCTGTGACGCAATACATGCCTTAAAATATTGACGTCGCGAAAAAAATTTGAATACATTGGCGAAATGAATTCTTGACTAGATTTGACCGAACCACGTCGTGACGACGAGTGTTAGCGGGTGGGTGTGTTATATACAGGAGGAGATGAAGAGACACGTGACGTGACTTGATGCTCCCATTAAGACAGCAAGAACGGAATATATATCTTGCGTGGACTGTACACGCAAAAAAAAAACGGAGCAAACAGTAAGAGAACAAAAGTTAAGGAATGTACAACGCGATAGGAACGACCAAGAGTAAAAAAAATGACTCTCTCACAGTCCGGTCCACTCGCTCCTCGTCGACCTAAGCCTCGCCCGGCACAGAGGCCCTCTTCGATAAAAGCCTACTCGGACGGCAGTGACGGGTACTTCGGAACATCACCTGAGTGGCTTCCGAATCTCAACCGTCTCTGGCAATGCCGTTCAAAACATGTCCCTGTGCTGTCACGTGCATCCCATATACAACGCTAGCCACAGGAACCGAGCGCACGTGCTCTCCAAAACGACTACCCGCTCGATCCGACGTGGTCTATGTGCATGCTGCAGTACGGTCACCGCGCCGCATTCGCCATGCCAGTTATTACACGACCCTGCAGATCCCCCTCTCCACTCCCGAACCTTAAGTACCCCTGCTAATTCCTCAACGGCGGCTGAGGTGACAATGCTTTAGCCCTCTCCCAAAGGCCGACCCCCTCGATAATAATCCCCTATTACAAGCAGGCAGTCAAAATTTTGCCATGGGCCAGATTTCACTATAGGCATCCAAAATTTTCTGACGCCACACACCTGACCCCGGTAGAAATTGTCTGGACTACGGCGCACATGGCCTCGCTGGCAATGCGGATGCTCACAATACGGCATCGAGGGCTCGCAATCCGACCCGGGGCATTCTCAAACCCTATCACGGGGCCAGAACTGCCAGAGAAAGACTTTCTACATCAAAAGGTAACCATTCGTTACCGCCTCTACATCGCAGGTACCCCTGGACTCACGTCAACCCTTACTAATTATTAAGAACAGTGGCGTCTCTTCATACGAACACGTACCCCTAATACCGCTTACTTCACCGAAACCTCGTTTTATTATGCCCTTCCCCAGAATGCCTTGCATGTGGTGCCCTCGCCACCCTTCCCCACATCTTCTGGCGGTTCCGCTAAATATTCCTTTCCCCCTCTATTTTTTGTATGAGCAGCGGGAGGAGGTGCTGGTGAGCTCAACCAAGAAGTACAAACCTTCTTGGTGACCAAAGCACCTACGCCGCTGCCCGGCACTAGCAGCGGCCACAAACACCTACTGAGCGCAAAAAGCACAATAAAAATGTTTTCTCTATCTCTCTCTCTCCCTGTGCTGGCCAGCCTCCTGGTCGCGAACTAGCTCCGTCACCAGCCGTTCAGCTGAGCCGTTCTGTGCACCGCGCATCTCCTGCTCTTCCCGGGCATTGCTCATTTCCCTTCGTTCTTCTTCCCTCTCCCGGGTGGCATCTGTAGTCTGCTGTTTGTTTCTGTGCTAGCGAGACGCCAGTCATCACAATCACCCCCCCCCCCCTGCTCGAGAGGCTTCTTGGTGCAAGAAAACTTGGGACAGAATTTTCACCCGGTGCACAACGAGACGTTTGGCATTGAACAAAGTTGTGCACATTGACAGTCCCTAACGACGTCGGTAGTGCAATGTTCACGGTTGTGTCCAAGAGCCTCTAACGTAATGTCAGGCTCAAGAAAAATAAAGGAAATATTGCGCGCCACCACACAGAGGTATGGCTTAGGGAACGTTTTTACACTTCACGTGTACTATATAATACCCACTCCATACCTGTGAGGCTACAAAGAAGTACTTGTTGGGAGCGCACCTCATTGTATCGGAAGTCATCTAAAGTCTTAGGGGTACTCCGTAAGATAAACTGCTTCTTCTAAGCTTTATTCTTCTCACTCCTGATACTATCACTAAATGCCTAAAACTCCACTGTGAAGTAGGACGGCTGTGGCTTTCAAGGCAGGAGGCGCATGCTCGGGCTGCCCACTTATTGAAGAACATAAGGCTCTTTCACGAGGGCACCGCTGACACCTTTAATGAAAACGTCGGTCCCGACAAACGATTCCGGCCGCAGCTTGATTGTGGGGCGTCTTTAATCTTAGCGCGTTTTTGTAGTTCTGGAAGCGGGGTGGAGAGATGTCTGGGAACATCGATGACATCACAGAGCCATGGTGCCTGGATCGCCTTCATGCCCCCTAGTCGCTTGTAGCTGTTTCTGCACTGCCCACTGAGAGTTGTGACACAATTTATCAAAGCGTTAAATGTCGGACCGCATGCCATGCCAGTAGAAGTCGTAGTGTGCTCGAAGAATACTCTGCTTGACATGTTTGTGTCCTTTAAGATGATACCGCAGAGGTCAAAAGGTACAACGCGTTTTCGTATTTCTTTCCCTGAGTGTAAAATGCACTGTCAGTATAGAATGCTGTTTATCATCATAGACTGGATGACAGCTGATTTAGCCTGCACGTGTTTACAGACCTGACCGAAAAATTATCGGAGCGAACAGTCCTGCTGTTGCCTCGAGCTTAACTGAGCACGGCTGATATTGCAAGGCCAGACACCGACGGCAGCTGTTTGCGAATTTTGTCTTGTATGCTTGCGTTTTCGGACGCCAGCGGGCGTCTTTTCTCGGTTCTACCGAAAGTGGCTAAGAATACGGCATGTACCCGCCACGTAGGTCTTCTGGGGCGCTGCCTAATCCAAGTGCCGTGCCTGAAATCATCGTATTTTCTTCAAGGGCTCCTCTCGTCTGATGCCAGTTCCCGGGGTAGTAACATCACGAGCGCATGCGATGCTTCCTATGATAACATCGTAAAGCTGGTCCTGCATGGAAAGGAGGAGGATAAGTGCAAAGGACAAAAACTGGAGGAAGGCGGTTGACAAGAGGGCCTATACTGTCTGCGTTCTACCACATGCGTTTGCCTTTTGAGGTGCCCAAGAAGAGGTTTAACGACGAACCCTAGCAAAAGTTTCGCCAATGAAAGAGCATGCACCAGCAATGTTATGGTGAGAGAGTTTTTTCTGGGTGTTGGGTGATTTTGTGCGCACCGCCTTTTTAAATTTAAATCACAAGCTAGATAGTGAATTGTTTGGTCGACACTGATTTTCCTTCAGGCATGTTTCGACTCGTTCAAAATAAGGTCTATTTTCTTGTGGGGGTGTACGAACATGAGTCTTTTTTTCTTAGCTCGAACAACGTGGACAAATTTAACCCGTGATTAAATGTTAACCTGTCAGCGTTTGAAGTAGATGTCTTTGGGATGTGTTTTCATGCTTCTAAATTATCCTCCCATGGGCGGTAACGACATTCGATTTGTATCATCCGCACTCCTGATGATCCCAATAAAAGCACTAAAAAGTGTGCGCACCGTCGAATAGCGTAAAGTGTAGTCTTAGCGCTAAGATTGTCATAACTCTTACCTAAACCCATACCAGTTTCCCTCCCGTAACTATAAAGAACGACTTCGGTTGTCTTTGAAAATTTTTATTGGCATGCAGGTAGTGGGGCACTCCACCGTACTGTCTCAACGCAGACGACACATTCGTTTAAATTCGCCGGTGTATTGAAAACTACATAAATTACACAAATTACGGCACCATTGACAAATGCAAGATGACATGGCGCGCGATACCTGATTTTGTGGCTAGGATCACCGTGTGAATATCAAAAAATAGATTCTAAAGTGGACAGCACTTGTTGCGTTGAGGGTGTTGCATTGCTTGCCGCAGTGCTTCGGCCTCGATGGGTGCTTTGGTCATAGTACTTTTGTTAGCCCTCAGAGATGTACATACGCACCGCCGTTTGAAGAATAGGGTTTTGATTTAGACATTCACGGGCTTGTCTTGCGCGTTGAGGTGTAGATACTCGCTTAAAAACTGGCTGAGCTAGCTAGCCCTGTTTTACTCACAAACGGCCGCCATATTAAGTCACTAGCAAAACGAGACCCAATCCTGAATAAAATTTTGCTCATCACGTGCTAGTTAGCAACCGCTAATAAACCCTAATCACGACCTCTGAGTACCAGCGGCGTTAGTTATGGCTACTATGGGAAGTAACGTATCATTCTTAGTCAGTCACGTTGAGTAGTCGACCGCTAGTCAGACTTTGTTCAGGGAAGGTGAATACGGGCTATTGGATTTAGCAATATCGACATTGGCAAGTAAACAAAGTCACCACAAATACCCTCTACCCATCTTTTTCCAGAGTATCTCAAAACAAGTATTGGAACTGGCAACAAACAGTAGCCGAAATAAACAACACAGGAATTCCGACCATGAAACAAGCAGCAGTTGATCCGTTTTCTACGAGTTCTCACCCATGCTATCAATCATCGGATTTTCGCAGCGCCGCAATACTTATGCCTGGAGAGAAACTGCAACTAGTCGTGCCAATAGCTGTGATGTCAACAAAGTGATGGAAAGAATTTTGATTCAAATATATGTCGAGCAGGAAGAATAACTGCGCGTTGTTAAGGGAAGTTGAAGTAGCTGAAATACCGGTTTACTGAACACGCAGCTGGTAAGTGTTCAGGTCTGCCCTACAAGCACGGCAGTGTTACTAATTTTGCTCAACTGAGTTACTGTATTTATTCTCGCTGCGTCGTCGTTTATATTATCAGCAATTTCACAACTACATATGCCAATGGCGGACGACGGCTTATCTTCTAAGTAGGCCATTTATTGTTTTTTCCACAAAAATATGTAACAAAATAAGCACCAATGAAGCTAGATGTTTTTTTAAAATGTGTGACCTAACTTCCTTCTCCACGCCTGAGGTCTTCGCCTGAAAGATTATAGTTTATATTTTTCTCGTATGTTCTCGCAGCAGATGCCATTGTCTAGCACAACCGAGAAAACGGGAAAATACATTAAACCTAAAATAATTCCTTTAACTTACATGGCACATTTCACATTTCCCATGCATTTCTTCACACAATCTTTAGCGATGCTTCAATAATCATGGTAGATTTTCATAAACAGGAACGATTCCTTAGATTGTCATCAGAGGGAACGGATGTTATATTTATTAAGTAGCGCAAAAAGTAGCCAAAAGTGACATCAATTCTCTCTTGATAGAACATGTATGTGTGTGGAACAACTTGAATTCGTTTATTTTGGCATGTTTTATTGTTACCGACGGCGATCGTCGAGTGGTAAAACACTCGTATCGTAAGCGGGAGGTACCAGGTTCCAATCCTAGGCCACCGGATACCCACCGGTTTCCTTAAAGGGTACAAGCGTCCCCGTATCGTAGCTTGTCTCGACGGTGGAGCAAAAGGTTGCAGCTTGACCACAAGCAGCCATGGGAGGCCATGTGGTAGGTCCCTCGAACCCCTTCGGGCGGCGTATGGGACCTCTGGGCACCCGCCAGTTCAAAGGGTACAAGCGCCCGCTGTCTCGGCGGGGGATGAAGGGCTTGGACACGCAATACCACTGCGGAAGACGTGGTACGTTCCTCTGGAACCGCTGGTCACCCACCAAAATAAAAATGGGGACAGGTGCCCCCCGTACGGCGGATCCAGTGTACTAGAAACTGTTCCACCACGTCGGTTTGCACTATGGGTTACAAGAATGTGGGAGGTACTTCGGTACCGCTGGGCACCAACCAGTGAAAATTGGTACAGGCACCCCTGCACAGGGGATTTCATGCTTGGGAAGTTACCCGACTTTGTCGGGAAATGCCCCGGTGGAAGGGGTCGTAACTTTTAACCACAGCGATGGCTCAGAGGTACAGCACTCGCCTCGTATGCGGGAGTTACTGGGCTCGATTCCTGGTATCGCCTGGTACCCATTGGTTTCTTTAGTGGGTACTGGCGTCCCTGGTTGAGTGCGGACCCTTGAGAAAGGAATCCCCGCCTGGAAAAGCTGCCTTTACCCTATCGAGGGGCCCCTGACCCTTGTCCAGCTCGCGGGGCCCCCCGGCCATCATGCCGCGTTGCGCCATTGCCGGGGGTGAAAGAGTCTGGCGGCATGTCCTCCCACAGGCGGTGGTGAGTTGAGCGTCCATCGTGGCTGTGGAAGGCTCCATGTGAATTCATGTCCCTTGATGGCACCGGGCACCTACCGGTAAAATAGGTACAAGCGACTCCCGTGCCTGGCGCTCGGCCCTAGTGTGGGTCTACAACGCTTGGGAAGTTCACCCGGCTTGCACGGGAAATCACCCCTGTGGAAAGGGGTGGCTGCAAAACCGCAAGAACTTTAAAAAAAAAAGAACCGCAGCGTTGGCTCAGAGGTTCAGCACTCGCCTCGTACGTGGGAAGTACTGGGTCCGAATCCTGGTACCACCGGACATCCACCGGTTTCTTTAATAGGTACAGGCGTCCCTGGTCGAGTGCGGACCCTTGAAAGGGGATTCCACGTCTTGAAAGCTTTCTTTACCCTATCGAGGGGCCCCTGACCCTTGTCCATCTGGCGGGAACCCAGGCCATCATGCCGCGTTGCGCCATAGCCAGGGGGTGAAAGAGTCTAGCGGCATGTCCTGCCGCAGGCGGTTGCGAGTTGAGCGTCCATCGTGGCTGTGGAAGGCACCATGTGAGTTCGTGTGCCCTGGTGGCGCCGGGCACCTACCGGTAAAATAGGTACGAGCGACTCCCCGGCCTGGCGCTCGGCCCTAGTGTGGGACTACAACGCTTAAGAAGTTCACCCAGCTTGCATGGGAAATCGCCCCTATGGAAAGGAGCGGCTGCAAAAACGCCGGAACATTTCTTTTTGTTCTCAGTAACCAGGTTTGTAAGTAGCCCTTAGTTCATACCCTGTATCCGGCGATATTACAAGATTATATCTTTACTTCTTTGTATTATGTACCCTTGTCATCCATATGACTTAAAACCTTGAGGGTAATTAAATGTAATAAACCCTTGGATGTGTAAAGGGCGGCTCGTTTTTTGAGCCACTGTTCGTTATATAAAGAGCTGGATTAGGACCTTGGTTGGTAGCAAATGCAAATTTAAGGTAATCGAAGAATAAGCTGGACAAGCCTGCCTTACCTCGTCTTTTATCAGTGCGAAAAAAAATGAGTTCCTCACTTCATTCCTAAACATGCCTTTTACTTGTGCCCTGAAGCTTTCGGTGTCCATTGCTTCGAAGGCTGCGTAGCTGTACGTTCCGGACACGAAGTTTATATTTTTTTCAAGCCATGTAATGTGAGAGCAAGAAATAGGCAGCGAGATTTCGCACTGCGCAACTGGATTCTGGATACTATCATCGAACACTGAAGCACGCTATAAATTTGCTCGGACCGCTGCACGTGGCTTCATTAAATTGCTAATGAACGTTCTTATTGAGCGCACGCCCCTCCTAATTACAAAGTGATCAAATTTTGCGGCGTAGATTTATCGTATAAACAAAGAGACCCTTCAAGGTAATATGTAGGGGCTTTGAACACCAGGGCTGGAAATTAAGGATGACAACGGTAGGATATAAAGAATTCCTGGTGCGATACATTCAGGCATACAATAATATATTATGTTACGCGAAGCTCGGTTTGTCGAAAGCTGCGAAAAATGAAGTAATAAATAAATGCGTATCTAATTACCTTAAAAGCAGAATGCGTGGACGTATTTCTAAATCCAGGGGCTTAGTACAGCGGAGGCATAGCGCTCGGCTCGTGTTGACGCTCTCCATTAGATTAGTTGTCTTAGTCGCACGCAGTTTCCGAGAAATGCTTTTAAAGAAAAGTGTTAAACTTGTACACTTACTTTCTGGGGCCGTCACTGCAACATACAGTAGGCTCTAATCTCATTTTAATATACAGGCTCAAAGCGCAATAGCTCTGAAGATAGTTCTTAGGGTGTTTTCTTTTTCGTAGTAAAATATGTGAACATGCTGCTGCCTTCAGTCTTTCAACGCAATCAAGATACTGTCTTGTCTTGGTTAGGCGTTTATTAAGAGGAGAGATGTTTTGAGCCCGCTGTTTCCTTCGTCCTCATTGTCCCCTGTCATGCTTACTGCAGAGATCCAGATGTCAAAAACCGGTCCCCAGTATACAAGAACTTCTAAAAACATAAAAAAATGACCTAGGGCATTCATATTTTGATATAAAAATCCTATATTGCGCAAATAAAAATGTCTTCACACCAGTGCCATCATGCTTAGAGGAGAAGCTGTCTTTAGGGTTATCAGTGTTAGCTTCGTTTTTGTAAGCATGCTTTCCCACATTGCGCGTTACTGAGTAAAACATGGCCATCTGCGGTGGGAGCATTATTACAGGAAACAGCCCTCACCCTTAAGTTGTCGAAAGTATCCTGCAACAAAGTATATGACTATTAGCCTCTAACAAGATTAGAATCTTTTTATATTGTTTCATTTATTGAGTTTAATATATTTAGTTTGAATATAGCGAGTTTCATTTTTGGTCATAACTAGCAATTTCGAAGCTAATTTCTAAACGTTACGGAAATACTATTTTTTGTCACTACATGGGAATTTACTGAGGAAGTCTGGTTAAAGAAAAAGGCTGCAGCTGTTGTTTACTGGAACTATTCGAAAACAACCATATGAAAATATTTCGCTGAGATGACGTTAACATGACGCACCAGGAAGAAGCCGAAGCTCAACAGAATGTTAGGAATGACAACTTACAGCGCCGCTCTTTAAGGAGATTTCACACTGGGTGGAAGAGAGTTTAACCGTGGCCTCCGCGATCGGGTCCTGGCACCGCGCGAGGGCGGAGCCCACGGTTTAACGTACTCGCGCAATAGGTTTCATTACGTGAGCACCTTTTTTTTGCTTCCCTCCATTCAGCATTATCGATCAAAAATCAGAAATTCCGTCCTGCCAATTTAGAAATTGCATTAAAAAAGGCCTTCCTATAGATAATATAAACTCCGCATACGTTTGTCAAAGTTAATAAAGAAGCGAAGATAAAAAAATTCCACTGCCCAATTAAGCCTGCCTGTGTGATTTGAATAAGAAAGCCTGGGCGATACCTAACAATTTCCTAACAGCTATGTAGTATTTGCATCTCTTTGCTTTGATTACTTCATCCTATTGCGCGAATTACATCAGCGAGCAGACAGGCATACGCCACCGCCTCGTTTTGGAAGACCGGTGCGAACCTGTTCTACTCCCGTGCCATCACCTTAAGCTGTGACGCAGCCTAAACTGGGCCTCCTCGATTTACCACTCCTGGACGGTCCGTGGGCAGTCCGAGGACTGCTTTCGGACCGGCGGTCGCATAGGAATACATGGTAAAATCTAGCGCCGGATCGCGTTTGGGCAGTCCGCGGATGATCCGGGACTGATAATCGAGGAGGCCCACTATTTGAAAGAATATTGCGCGCCAATATTCGAAAGAAGAAACCCACCAATCTTCCACCATGCATGCGCCATTTATGTATATGCATTGATGGAAACGCAGATTCCGTCCCTCAGCGCTTCTTTTCCTCATTCAAACTGACCTCCATACCATGCATTGTTCTGAAGCACCTACCGCAATGTTGATATCAAGCGCAGTTTCTTGAGAATGGAGGGCTATTAGATCTTGAAACAACGCCTATCTCGGGTACTCATTTAGGGAGCAGGGATTCTAAAAAAAATAAGGGCGATTGGGGTGGCAAGAAAGAGAAATCTAAAAACATACACGTCAATTGAAGCTGCAGCCATAAAGCTTGAAAGACTGCACAAAGCTTCCAACTCGAAAACGCTAATCAGGTCAATATAATTATGTGCGGTTGTCAGTACACACTACGTTGAATGAAATTGAGAAAATTGACCACATTTCTGCTTGATATAACTAAATCGACTTTTATCCCCGTTTCTTACACTGCTTTTCTGTCGAGTTCAAAGGGCATGCAGTAAACAAAAGGTTTTAAAACAGTGTCAGTTTAAAAGTTTAGAGAAAAACGCCTACCGTAAAATCCCGAGACATGCCCCACCCCCGAAAGATAACCCACCCCTGTTTTTGGCACAATTTTCCATTTTTTCGAAAAACACCTAAAGATAACCCACCCCTGACAATGGCATCATCCCAGCCGGGGATGACGCCCGCGGAAACGGGGTTAGGTAGCGTGGGTAGGGTGCGATAACAGGTCACAGGTCACAGGAACCTGAAAAGGTGCGCTATATCAACAGCCCTCGCTGGATCAGAAGACTCCTAGCTTCATGAGCGGCTCGTTTCGGCGATCCCTACTTCTGCTGCCCTGCCAACCACGTCGAACTCCGTGCGTGAGGAGGTGGTCGACCTTTTGTTTTACAGTGAGAGCGACTGTTCGTTCGACGGTTTTGACGACGAATGAATACAGTACTAATAAACGCGTGTTCGTTCTTTGGCTGCGATATATTTCTCAACTTTTTTTTACTGCCCACCGAAAGTTAGCCCACGCCATATTTTCACACGATTTGCTCTCGATCTTAGGTGGGCTATCTCTCGGGATTTTACGGTACACTCTTGAACTGAACCTCGTGATTTGAATAACTACCACTTTTTATATATCGACCGCTGTACAGTGCTGAAGACATGAGAAAACAACAGAAGCTGGGGCAATTCAAAGTACCCGCAAAGACTCCGGACGTACGTCTGAAACAGCATACTAAACAGCGGTCTCTGTTCGTGACACGGAAGAGCGTGCGTCCTATTGTGCTACGAAACCTTTCATCAAAGAGAGGTGGTCCTTATGATGTTTTTCGCGTCTGTTTTGTGATTTAGAAGTGCTCCGGAAATAATTTGTTTTTACTGCAGTTGTACTGTGTCGTGCGCGTCTGCGCGGTTTTCAACCCTTTTCAAAGGATTCCGTAGATGTTAGCTGCTGGTGGTCTTTCGCGTGTCGGGATAAACGAGCCCCAAGCTTTTGTGGCAGGACGTTCCGTTTAGTCTGAACAAAGGGCTTTTGAAAAAATCGTTGTTTTTGTCTGTATGGCACGTATTCACTTCCTCCTTCTACGCACTCAGTCGCTGCTTTCGAAGATGCGTTATCGCCTGGAGAGTAGCACGTGGAAGCGCGCAGAACAGTAGGACCAGGGACATCGACAACGTAAGAAAGATTATCTGAAGTTTCTAGTTAATGAAAAAAAGTGATCATACCATTTTGCATAGTACGCTATCTTATTTGCAGGTTGTGCATTTATTTACACTTATCTTTAGTTCGCTGGTCAGCTTTATTGTGAAAAGCGTCTTTTTATGGTTACCGATGGATTAAAAAAAACTCTGGAGATGTACGCTTGCCCCAAATAATCGTCAAACGTCTCGCGTGTTTCCATATACGCAAGGTTTACCTTCACCCTCTTTGACCCGTTATACACATAAACTTGTTGCTAAGACTTGGTTAAAACAGCAATCAGCTCTGAACAAGTTATTGCCCCCGATGGGTCGTTCATTCTCGCCGCAAACCATGCCACAGATAACAATGTGAACGAAGCCCGTAAATCCCGATTTTGGGAACCGCGGTAAATTAGGCACGAAACCAACGTTACTAGCCTTAGTTTTGTTTTTCGCAGCCCAAAAGGGCTTTGGATGGGAGTTAATCCTAAAGTATCAGACCAGCGCGTCAGTGGGCGTGCGCAATCACCCTTCCTTACGTACCATCAAATGGTACGTGTCAGTAAGTCGAGGATTCGATAGCATTGAATACAGTTGAATAATCAGCTCTACCGACGGCGTTTAAAGCAAACCCGTTGGGACAGGTGTGGAAGTGGATTGGTTTAAAACCACCTAAGGGACCATTCATTCGCGACCACTCAATACAATTGTACCAGACTTCGCTGTATGTTAAAGGACAAGACGCGGCTGGTTTTAGGGCGATGTCGGAACTCCGTTTACGTAGTCCAACCTGAGCACAAAGTGGCTGAAATAGGCTCAGTGCTGCTGCATAAAAAGTGCTGTGGTCACGTCAAGGTGGGACTCACACCAGGGCGCTATGCAGTCCTTTTGCATCGGAGCTGCTACAAACGAGTGAATCGTAAGACGAAAGTAGCGAACAAGTCTCGGATGAGCCGAACAGCTCTAGTAGAGACAATTTCGGGTGCTGAGCAGCCAATGTAGCGATGAAGGATGGCGCATTTGCCAAGAAATGCTATTGGAACTCGGTAGACCCGGTGCTCTCAATTTAGGAGCACAGTAGGGACAGCATTGATTTGGAGATATAGCGAATCCAGGCGTGGGCCTCTCTTGCGGCTGGTCACATTCCGTTCCAATTTGGCGTGACCGCATTTTCGTTCCCGGCCGCCAGTTACGAGCGTAAAATCCAGCCAACGAGAATTGGAATAAGTTCTGAAAAAGGCAACAAGGTATGTTTGTATACTCGCGGAAGGGACGAATTTTCTTGTTTATTGTTTTTGCTGGCCCCTCCGCTTGAAGGACCAGTGCGCAGTGCACCGGCACTTGATGATACCTGGCTCATTTGTTTCTAATGGTCCAGTTTCTCAGTCCTGCGTGTTCTAAAAAAATGAAAATAACTCACGCTTGTCGCCGAATTCCGCCCAAAAGACGGTTTCTGTAGCTATCTATGTTTGTTGAGGATTCAAATATTGAGCGTGCATTTGAAGCTTAGCTGCACTGAGAGGTTGCCAACACATTTCTTCGGTACACTTGGGGTTTATGCATGTGGGAAAGAAGGCATTGGCTCCTGTTATAAAATACTTCTCAATTTAAGCAATTTAGAAATCATTTTATACTTTTTTACATACCATAAAAAATGAATAGCTAACCAAACACAAACATTTATCAACAATAATATATATAAAAAGTAAAAGTAACATTCCTCAAGCTATTCTTAACGCCGGTAGCAAATGAACTCCTTTCGATGATCGGTACCATTTGGGTTCGTCTGAACCATCGTGCCCTAAAATGGAGACTGTGAGTATTCAGCTCCCTTTAGGCTGCTACTACCGGGGTGACATAGTTAATGAGTGTGTGACTAGCCCACTTGTCTGAATGGTGACCCCACGGAAAACATATTCGGCGTTTTTCATACACGTGGGGGTACTTATAAATGTATATCAGTAACTATTTCTTAATAAAGCACTAAACGTAAGACATACCTTAATAAAATCCTTAACGTGATACATAAAAGCCAACTTAGCGGCATAAAAGCTGTAGGTCTGTGTTAAATTATTTCACTTAGCTAAGACAATAAATTAGATATTTAGACAGCTAACCTGCTCATGTCGTCAACACGCATACGTTTACCTGCAGCATGCAACACTGTGGGTGTGTTAGGCCTCGGACGAAAAGACCGCAAGTGAACTTAGGAAAGCACATTTCTGACTCTAAGGGCTGCTCAATCGGCCCTTAACACTGTGAGCATTTGAGCGCGCATAAAAGGCACCATATGCATTGGCAAATACTCCAGTGCTGGTCTGTGATATGGCGCTTTTTAGGCTTAAAACAGGTAACCCAACAATGAAAGTGAGGATTTACCAAGCAACGTACTGCTACCTGCATGTACCTGTTACGTTCTTCTACATTAGAGCATATTGTTGTGTTTAATAAAGAAGCGATGGCAAGTACCGCGGTGTGCACGTGCCACTCGGCTGCTGTAAAACACTGCATGTGTTTTGTCTCGCTCAGGGACGACACGAGAAAGGCCTACCCCTAAAAGGATAACATCTTTTATGTAAAAATAATAGAAGGGACAGATACCATTTGCAGATGTCAAGGCAGCTCAGGTAATGCGTAAAGTTTTTTCATCATGTTCTTTGCCCCAACGTCAATTGTCGGTGAGCCCAGTGCCCATCCATTAGTGCCGACCATTACCAGTTGGATGTTTTTCTGTGGAATGACAATAGATGGTAGGACCACACGAAGCGCGGATGACTACCCTTTTACCAAAGAGAGGTCTGAGAATGGATACTGAGCATACTTTTTCGGTCAGTAACCATAGATTTCGATGTCCGGATAAGTCTTTTGTTAAGGCCTCCGCTGTGATGCAGTCTTAATGACTGTATATTTTCAGGGGGTATTGAGAGTTTTTTCTCTTGTTTTAATTTCTTTTGTGCGTTTTGATACAAAGCGTGATCCTTTAACGGAACGTGAAGGAGGCGCATCCCGGTCGTAGCGGCAATGACTGATGAACTACTAAGTGACGATCAACAGAACTTCTAATGCCACCTAACTTCGGTACGTTAACTCTCTGTATCGCTGAGATTCATCATAGTGAGGAACTGAAGGATATAAATAACATTGAGTTCTTTTTAGTTGTCTTTGTGCGCACACAAAAGAAAACAAAAAAGAAGCCCCTCTGTATGCGCTTCTTTCGTGACTTAAAAACATTAAAAGAAAAAATATTCAAGATATACGCTTCCAGTATTTAATTCACCGATTGTGTGAATTCAACGTATGAATATTTTGTTTTGCACGAACGGAGGCAAAAACGTTCTATTGAGGAATATTGAAAGCTATTATGCTTCCAAATGACACCATCCGCTGCTGAGCAAAAGAGCATCATCGTCATCATCATAAAGATTAAAATCACCATCCCGCAATGAACCTGAGGAATAAAAATCGCGCCTAATCAACATTTTGACAAAAAACAGTTTTTTCAATTATGAACTATATTAGGTGCAGAGCACTTTAAGGGATACCCTTATCGTCGTTACTCACCCCACGGCGTACCGCCGTCACGGCGTCCCTCACATGCTCCGAAAAAGAACAGGTTCATGTAGTCATAACCGCTCGAAACTCGTGAACAACCCGTGCTTGTGATACATCCCTTTCCCCGTTGTTTACCGCAAACAAAACTGCAGGTACAATTGATACAAAATACATGTAATTAACCAGCAACCCCATGTTCACTTAGGAACGTTCGTTGGGTGGGTTTCTACGATATAAGCGGAAAAAAGTGGCAGTGCAAGAAAAAATAACCGGTTGCAAACTGAGCAGTAAGGCGCCGGCACGTGCGGAATGAAAAGCAAACACAGACACAAAAAAGAACTCGCACGCTCGGTTTCAGGCAAGGGGCGCGCAAGCATTAAAAGGCGGAAAATTGGAAGCACATTGGACAAGATTCCGTTGAATTCATCAGGAGAGGGATGAGACAGCGTAGCGAAGAGCGTGATGGGCGGTAGCAGTGAGCGGATAACGGCGTCACAGCCCATTACGGTGAAGCACTGCTCTCCATCTCCGACAGCTTTCACGTTGAGTCGAACGGCTTTATTTTTTTATTTCAAGACCTCCTTCTTAGACTGTCAATGTATGTTATGGTAACTTCGGGTGAGACGAATATTTATAAAGAAATTACAATAAGCCTATAAAAACTAATATTTTTGGAACAAAAAATTAAGAGTTGTATTGCACCAAGAACGTGACAGAATTTCTTTCTGTTTTGTAGTTTTTTTGCCTGATTTTACGTACTAGTGGAATAAAAAGTATTGCCCACTTCACACTGGTAATATTTATTGAAATAATTGTTGTTTTTACTTTACTGTATTTAGAAAGAGCGTTTTGTATGTCTCCCCGTATTTTTGAGAACAGCAATTGTGCTTTTCACACCAATAATGTGTGGCAGAAATGTTATGCAGAATAAGCCCAAAGAATGTGGCAAATGTCCAATTCAGTATTTGCACGGAAACAAATGCACGAACAACTTCCACTTATATGCATGCTAGCATGTGCTTTACACTACAATATTTATTTGCCATTTCATAGGAATGATGTTGCTTTGTCCGCTTGACAAAACTCAGGAAAGCAACCAGAGCCACTCCACAATATTCTTAAACAACTGATTTTAAGCTTCCAGATCCGTTAGAAGTGAAGCTAGGCATAAATAAGCGGGTTAGTAAGCAAAAGCTAAAGCGCGAATCACCTAAACGGCTTGCGATGATAAATATAAGTAGATGACTACGGAAACCGGCTATCTCGCCGAAACTTGCTCACCACGAGTGAAGATAATGAACTGCATATGGCCCTCCTGAATGCCTGGAATATCCTTAAGTACGGAATTGACCGAGATCGAAGCGAAATCATGCAGACGAACAACCGGAGGAGTACATTTGTGAATACAGTAAACCTGTATGTCATGAAACTTTATGTAACGAATTCCTGAATTAACCGAAGGTTTTCAATTCCCCAATGCCAGCCACATTGAAACCCATGTGTTTGCGACCGCTGTGCAACGAAGGCGTTGCGGCGGTTCACCTTGATTTAACCAATACGCTAAACTGATGATCCATTGTTTTTGCACTTTTTCTGAAGCATCGGCTCGAGAAATTCAGTAGTTTAGCGTCTTTCGCCCGCACCGTGAACTACCATGTATTTTCTGTCTCAGTGCGGTGCCCTTTGGGTGCTACGTCTTCCTGTCGGCGTGTAGTCCCGCATCTCCACTGCGACCTGTGGTATCGCTTCGTCGGTGATGAGTTCTGCTGCCAGAAAACAAAATTTTTTGCCTTTTCAAGTCAAGTTCGCAATTTTGAATGCCGTATTTTCCTACGATGAATAAGAACGCCGGCACCACTACAGTACCCCAGCTAGCATTTACCGACATTTTTGGGTGCGGCAGAGGGAACCAAGTTCGCGAAAAGGCGTCCTTTCGGCATACTTTTGGTTCCTTGGAACAAGTTAAGGCCCCGAGAAGTGTCAAAATGTCAAAGTTAAACTCAAGTAATGTTTTTGAATACGGGGGTAAGTGACCTTCTTCTTTTGAGTGTCGTGTAATGACTAAGTTGGTGGGAATGTGGGATGTGCAAATCACGCCGTCTTTCACTGCTAACTATATCTTTTAAAGGCGAGTTCATCAGCTCTGATGTCTAGCATTTTGGTTTTGTTTCTGTTCATTCACGGACGCCCTAAATCGAAACCTGCGAGAAACGAAAATCTGCATGTAACGAAAAAATTACGATTTTTGGTCATCTTGGTTATATCCAGGTATAACTGCACCAAATAAGTCATGTGCGAAAAAGACGGTAAGATATATATAAGAACTAATCTAAAAAACCAGAACATAGCAAGGAGCCTCGAGAAAGATTATGAACATTCCGCAAGGAACACGAAGCCACAAAGGATTTCCGCTAAAATCCGTTCCAGAACCGTATGGGATGACAAAGAAGATGCTTTGTCATCTTTCCAGCAAAACGTCAGCACGCCTATCTGACATGAGTATGGTGAGAGTCTGCTTCGTACCTACCTAATTAAGACGGCAGCTGCGCCATTCCCACAACTATACTTTCGCTTTAGGACCAAAGAAGCAAAACATCCGCCTGAAGGATCGCGAGGCAAGTAAAAAATCAGCAGCCACTTATTGGTTATGTGGCCTCATCCATAAGATTAGTGTCGTTCGGGTGGCGGTCGACGTTGATGTGAAAAATAACCCGTCAACCGTTGGCTTGTCTTTCCCTGTTGTCAAAGCTGCTATGTGCGACATTTTGCGGCTGATATGGATTCGACGCGTTGCGCGCAAAGTTTGTTGATTTTTGTGTAGATTTGAATGGGCATATTTTTGCATACACCAGTTGCCACGTGATTGCTAAAGCAAAACGGTTGTCTCTCTAGCTGATGTCGTTGATTTTAAATATGAGTTTGATTATGGCCACCATTACCGTGATATATCTTAGCTTCACCCAATGTATTTTACATCTCTTATATTAGCTCCATTACCTTCAAGATATCTTACATCGACCAAGTGCATACATTGCCGTACTACGCTGCATCGCATCCTTTTTCCATGGTAATTGCGGTGCTTCTTTACCCTTCAGTGCTACAAACGTACCCCCCAAAATTTTCGCCTCATCTGGGGAAGTACCTATGTTCCCCCAGTTATGTGCGCGCACAGGTGTTTTGGCTCGCTGTTAACCATGCGTTTCTTGGCTTCTTACGCCAAGACTTGAGGAGGAAAGCGGGAACGCGAAGACCATACGTTAGATTTCTGATAATTCTTTAAGTTCTAACGGCCTGTTAACACATGCTCGCTGAGGGGTATTCGCGAAAACTTACACGCAGAATTTCGCAGCGAGGCTGTATATATCTACCATTCGGTGTTATTGGATGTGCACCAGTCCTTGCAATGCGTCGACACAGAAAATTTCGCTCTCAGGTTTCTCGCAAATGCTCTGTACATACATGGTTTCTAGAGTACGTACTCGGTCTTGACACGACGAATAAAAAGAAAGCTCATAAAACCAGAGGAAAGCAAGAATAAAAATGAAACAGAACCAACTCTCCAGCACCCCAAATCAATGCATAAGTGCAACCCGGAAACAATCCATAAGTGGAAACTTACAACATATTCTCCTGCTACGATTGCTAACATACATTCCTAGCTGCTAAGAACTGTCGCTTGCTAAGAGGTAAAAGTTCGAAGAAAATTTATGAAACTAAAGAAACGATAAACATTGAAATTGCTAAACTAATATAATATAATTCCCGCAATAAACTTTCCTTCACGATCAAGAGAAAAATAAAAGGTCACCTCAAGGAAAGAGACACTACACCGAAAGCTCGCATGGCCAACTATTGTAAAAGAATATTTTCGAACGCTGGTACTGTGGCAATGTCAAGATAATAAAGTCGTACTTTTAATCCACAGTAATGAGCTTGTGCAGAAAGTCACCAGCCACAGAAAGGTAGATGTTTTCTCCAGTTTTGTTGCGAAACTTGTAGTTGACAATGTAAGTTGGAAATCACGTTTCGAATCCGAAGCGCAGGAAACGCAATGGCTAACGGCAACAAAAAACAATGATAGAGTAAAGTTGAAAATAAAATCGAGTGTGCGGAAAGAAGTCGAACCTATCTCACCTAAAATGGGAGAGAAATGCGCACGCTAAACACCACGACATATTGAAGGCTCTAGCTAAATAAAGATATACATAGTGAAAGCGTGGCGTACTCGGAAATAAATAGCTTGTTAGATGTGTGTGCTGGAGCTTTAGGGAGAAATTTGAGTTCTTTTTTGCAAATGTAGCAATTTGTTTGAAAGTAACGTAGGTTTCTACTGAAAGTCAGCTTTTGTATCTATGGTGCTTGCCAGTGGTGCCATCATGCGGCAGCCACCGAAACCTGTGATCAGGTGGGGCGGCCTTAAAGATTCAATGAGAGAGTTTCAACTCGGGCATGTTCCGGGCCTATTTTAAGCCTGTTGTAAGGCCTATAGCGGTAATTCTTCAAGTTTGCACCAACACCTGTATGAACTAAGAGTTAACGCTGATTTTTTCGCCATAGGGCCAAATTAAGCATACGTAACGTTAGCGTAACTGTAAATACAAAACCATGCGTTACAGTTTTTGTGAGGTTGTTAAGCGACGCTGTTGGATATATTGGCAGACGACGAGGTTGCAATAACTGTGGATGCTGAACGGTGTTGGAATTGGGGAAGAAAAAGGGAACGTGCTTTGGTAAGCTTGTGGAGAGTGTGCTTGCTATTCCTACGGTGACCTCTGTGTTGGGTACACCCCTGAAATTCTGTATATATACGTTTTGTTTTCATCTTGACTTCTTTTGTGGGTCTGAGTGGGTTGAAATAAGTAGATTATGAAACCCTTAAAAAAAACGTAGAAACGAAAATGATGGTCATATGATTGAGCTCTCCCATCCGCCAGTGTGACATAAATGATTTCGAAATTACTTCAGGGCATTCCGGATTTGCTATAGCATTCCACAGCATAAATGTAGCCATGGATAACTAATTAGATGAGTTCTCTGCCTGCCCGTTAGATCTAGCGTTCGGCACTATCTGCAGACTTTGGCACCTTGTTAGTGGGATAATTTTACGCCCCTCAGTATGGTACCTACATTGTTTCTAACCATAATAGTGCCTAATAAGGCGTATGCGTATGATGCCTTTCAACGCAATTTTGAGCATGCAGAAACATACGCCAGAAAAAAAACAAGCCAGTTTTCTAAAACATATTACTTAGCAATTTCAGACGAGTCTGCTGGGCCCAAATTTACGATGGTATATTTCCGCTTCAAGACAAGACTTATCTAGTACACACGCTGGCGGAGGTGCGAAAGGGCGAAATCAAAACGCGCGATAAGAACTGCCGGAATTTGCAACGAAAAAAAAACGAGAAGGCTAAAGGAACCTGTATCAGGGTTGAAACAATCAGATTGGTGCAAAAGAAAAGTGCTTCCGTGTGATGTGCCACAGCTCTAGATGTTTAGTTTCTCTGAGTAGTAGAAAAATAAAGAGGAGCAACTACTTCGTCAACAGCGTTCGGTTGAATAAAACGTAGCAGTAAAAAAGCACGGCTGTAGCTTTCATCTTTTTACGGTTATCTGAAAGCTTCCGTTCATGAGAAACTACTACCACCCGCTTAGTGCTGGCATTTTCGAAATTAACAGTACCAAACATAAATGGAAGGCGGAAACAATAGCTCTTTAATTAAATGTTAAACTACTACAAAAGACAAAACAAATTGATCCTACGCACGCAGTGCAAGCTCTGCTTAAAACAACTCATATCTAAAAAAATTACCCCAAATATTTTGTTTCCAGCTAAGCTGTTCTAGAGCGCAACAGCGCGACGTGTCTTTCACTTACGGGGGTGTACACTCTCGCGGAGTATTTCTTTTTTGTGTCATTTCTACTCCAGTTCATGGACAAACAAAATGGCCCAGATTTTGGTTACTCCCAGAAGTCAGTGATACACGGCCGCATGAACCCCACGTTCCCTTTTTTTCCAAGTTTCATATATTTTCGACTGTAAGCACAAATAACATTTATATAATTTTATCAATCTCTGTCCTCCCCCTGAAAAAGGACCTAAAAAGAACTTTAAGATTCCGAACAGTAGACAACTTGAGTTGATGTTTGTATTTGTATTTAAAAGATTCCGTTTGAACGGAGCGTATAAACAACCAATTATAACTGTTTAAAAACTGCAAACACAAGCGAAATTGATAGCTGGAGAATTTTCGTACAAGGTCGGGGCTTCTTACAAGCGAAAGCAAAAAGAAGGAACAGAGTATAATGAATGAACCCTGTTCTTGACCACGAAACATTTACAGACACGTTTTTTCTCTTGGCTGGGTTTTTTTTTGCGGCCGATTCCGGGTGTCTTCATTTAGGATCTTGATACACGGGACGCGTCCTTGATTCTTTTAGAAGGCACTCGTTTAGAGAAAGTACAGGTTTGAGACACTGCAGAAGAAGTCCAGGTTTGAGATATTGCAGAAGAAAAAAACATGGTCAAATTTAGTAGCCAATAAATTGAGCGAACATGCTTATTGAAAGAACGTAAAAACCCCACACTGCACTGCGCCACAGTTCCGGTACTTAGGCGCTGAGGAACGCTGGTATTATTTGCACTCTAGTTATTTTGTACCAGGCCTGTAGTGATTTACGAAGTTTTCCCGGCATAAAAAGTCTTATGCGTCAGGTAGTCGACTATTCTAAGGTCTAGAATAAGTACTTTAGTCGCCTCGGGGAGTTGCGTTTTTCTTCGTTATAAGTGTTGTACAAATACTCTCAAAAACAATCGCGAAAGGACAATGTAAAATCTGCGTAACAACTCAAGCACAAAATATGCATTTCTACATCGCACATGTATATTTTGTTAGAGCTATTTAAGGTATATTTGTTTTACACAGGTAGAAAAAGGGCAGTAGTCGCTTTATGACACTTTGAGTCAAATATATTCAAGCAACACGCACGGCCATAAAATATTGCCTAGATCAAAAAATGGACGCCAAGCCTAAAAATCGACTCTGAGAAAGCCAATCTATTTTTAGTCATCACATCCCAATGCCAGCGTCTACAACGGAAACAAAATACAGCATTTGTCCCATATATGTTTCCTTATGTAATGTGCTGGGAAATTTTTGTGTGCAGCAATACCGGCAACTTTTTTGGGGGTATCACAAAATCAGTGTTTTACACGTTCCTCTAAAACTGGAACGAAAGCTCGTTCCTCGTTCCTTCCCAATTTTGAAATGAGTTCCCGTTACAAGTTCCTTTATTGCGAACGAAATGCGTTCCAGTTACACTTCGAACATTGGAACGCGTCGTTACGTTAGCGTTGCATTTAATTTTGCAAATTAAAAGATGGTATCGGATACTCCTTAGGCCAAATAAAGTGAGAAATGTAAAACGAACATTGAACTACGTATATTATACGAATATAAACACCGCAGGCAGCGGGTGAATATAAAAGAAATCCAAAGAAACGTTCCCGGACGATCTTTTCAGGGAGCACCGGACAAACTCCAGACATGTCCAACTGCAATTTTGGTGCTCGTCTATTATAAGGGCATCACATATTGAACTTTCCACTTTCGTCTTGAAAAGCGCAGTAAGGTTACTGCGCTTGAGAAGTGGAAATAGAAAGTTACCTCCATGAGGAACATAATTTATTTTTTGCATAAGAAACCACGTCGAAAAGAACAATACATGCACTCTATGTCGTTCAACGCGAACGACATTAGATATAAATGACATTCACTTTGGCCATGCGGGTATACATGGCGAAAAAAAATGACACCATCTTCCCGTAGGGAACCCTGAGTAATAAGCAAAGCAGCCATAGGGTCGATTCAAGTGCCCATTAGTTTTCAGTTGGTCGTTTCCGTTAGGTTGAGGCACGTAGCTACCGTTATATTTACAGTTTGGTTTCCATGGTAACTACCACACTTTTCACTTACCGGAACTACGAAATGGTAAATTGCGTTGAGCCCATGGCTGTTTCGCATACTACTCGGGTTCCCCTACGGGAAGATGGTGTATTTTATTAGATGCGACAGGGCTATGCCCCTCACTTGCCGTTGTTGCGCCGTCCACACCCCCACTGCGCACGCAAGGCTTGCTGAACGCCCAGTGGTGTCTTACCCTTTAATGGCTCCTGGAGTGACAGTGTTACCGGTGTCTTCTTGGGCCGGCCCCAGAAAAGCCGAGCATGCGCAGTGGGGGTGTGGACGGTGCCACAACAAGGGAGGGACATAGCCCCGACCATGAGATGCTGGAGCGACAGTGTTGCCGGTGTCTTCCTGGGCCGGCACGAGACGAGCACGCTTCCCTTAAAGGGCTCCTGGAGCGGTAGTGTTGCCGGTGTCTTCGTGGGCCGGTGGATGGACGGACGACGACGACGGACGACGGAGCCGAGAGCAAGAGATGCTTTGCATCTAAAATGCCGTTCGATTTTGATAGCAGTGGCGAATAAAAAACTCGCAGAATGCAAGATAATAACGTAATCGCGTCACAATATCTTTAACCTTTTACTGTTTTAAAACAAAACCAATTTTCCTTTTAAGTATAAAGAGTATCTCTATTTTAGGTGGCATTCACATCACAAGTCGAGGCAAGTAAGAATTTTAGGTGGACTTGTTGTTGGGCGGGTTGGTGCGCAATATGAAAAGATGTAAGCTGCGCTAAGGAAGACAACACACAGAGAAAAGTGCACGAGGACAGGTGCAGATTTGCAAGTATTATTCCACGAAGAAAGACGCATGAATACAGACGGGCATATCATTGTGCAAACGCAAAAAACAAACATAACAAATCTTCAAAACTTGTGGTAAGGATTTTCACGAACGCTCTTCGATAAGCAACTCTGAACGCTGGCCGCCAACCATCGGGCGGCCTCTCTAAGGTATTGTCCATATGGGGCGTGTCGTAATTATTCCCAACAATGACAAAATTCCTGTTCTTTGTCAACACGACGAATGCAATACAAAAGGACCTGGCCCTTCCGTCGACCCATTCACGCCGGATCGGCGACAGACCGCGCCCTGAAGACTGCGCGCGTAACTTCGAGGAGTACAACACCCCGGCGCGCCCACATCTATTGGTAGCCGGTGACACTTAGAATGACCTCACAGAGAGCGCAACTCCACCCGACAACAATGCACTCGCGCCTCGGGGGCACTAATGCGGTAATCACCCCTGACAATATACAGATACGGTGGTTTCACAAGGGACATGCAGCGCCGCTCAGACATAAACAACCTTTCCCCGGCAGGGAACAATTGTATCGGCCAGGCGCGCATCCTGGCCTCTCCAGACAAATGATGAAAGGGGTAAAGCATTCTCGCGGCTGCGCTGTTCACCAGTCGAACGCCTCGTAAGCTCAGCGTGCCCTGCTCCGTGGTTATTCTTTCGACTTTGAGCTTCGAGGAAGCTCGTTTCACTGAAGGGCGGACAAGTTCGGCAGCTTATAGAAAGAACACCATACTAGCGACTTGTGGATTTTTGTACTCGAGCATTGGCATGAAAAATATCCAAATCCTACCGATGTGACGTTTGCAATTGGAACGCCGTACCTGCCGTTCCTTCATAAACCTAACGAGTTACCGTTACAGTTCCACCTACTCTAAATGGAACGTTGGTGTTCCTCCGTTCCTCCAAAAAAGAACTAGTTCCAGGGACACCGTTCCTTGGAATGCCGTTTCGTACAACACTGCACAAAATATACCTTTTATGAATATTGCCTGTGCTCGCAGTGCTTGATACCGCGTCATTTGAGTGTATTCGGCTTTTTCACTTGCGATGGCATGAATTGATCGAGAACCTACACATTTATTTATTTCCCAAATGGTCTTGTCTAACCAGTGGCCCCTTACATACGTCCACCTTTTTAGGCCCGATTTGCTGTTCAGGCTGCAAAATTATTTGAGGTGCCCAATGCTACGAAAAACCGTCATAGTTGTCCGGTCAAAGAAAAAGAAAGATCAGGCTAAATTCAGAGTGTTTTCTCCTATAATGCGTATCATTGATGTGGCACTTCTCTAGACTGTGAGTTCTTTTGGTATTTCTCAATCGAGTGAGAACAGTTATCTCCATTTACGCTATTATAACGATTACAGGCGTTACTTGGCCAAATCTATATTTTCCGTAAACGAAGAGAATCACACGATTCGCAATTTTCTATAGTTTTTAGGTTTTTGGTTTTTTAGTGTGCAAAATTTTGTTCGGCCCATTACACCCATTTACGCTATTCTAACAATGACAGGGGAAACTTCTGCGATATCTGCATTTTTGTGCAAATGCAGGCTGTTACACAGTCACGGCTCGGGTACTCGGCAGCGAATGTTGCGCAATAAAATGGCCGCCGCTGCAAAACGTTAATACATCCCGTTGCTCACACATTCAGACAAATCGAAGGAAAATTGCATCATATATTGTGTCTGCAAAATGAGTTCTCAGGACCTGAATGAACAAAAGAAAAAAGTTTTTACTTTGTTCAAATTGGAGTCCGTACAAGTGACAGGAGGCTCCATTTCGTGTTTTAGTCAAAGTATTTGTTTATTACACACATAAAGTGAACATTCTTTAATGCTGTCCTTGTATAAGGCTGTTCAAATGAAAATTAAATCTCACTTGTGGAAAACGTAGGAGCAGTGTTTCCTGGTGTTGGGAATGCTGATGTGCTCGACTCCTGCTGCAGTTTTACCCGTAAGAGTTTTGTTTCTGTATCCTCGCTGATTATCTCTCGTGATGCAGTAAACAAGTCAAGTCTGCCGTTCGTTTTTTGTCGTCAATACCAGGGCAGCGGAGGAGCTAGAGCGGAGATGAGCGGACTTTGAGGTATTCATCAGGATATCTGCCATGAAAGTTGTAATCTTTTCGCACTGCTCTTTCATATACGTTCTAGAACCCCTTCATAGTACGAAAGGTTTGTACGATAGTAAGCAAAAAAAGTGGCGTTGCACCGCCATTTTCTTTCGCTTACTATCATAAAAACAAACCCAACAAACGTTCCGAACTAAATGAACGCTGGCGCGGGCGGTAATTGCGTATATTTTACCTCACATGTACCTTAATTTTTTTTGCACTCCACAACGGCGAGATGTGTGACAAGCGCCAACCGTTCACGCATATCGAACGCTTGTGACTATATAAACCGCATGGCTTTCGAGGCCTCTTGGTTACGCCGCGACGGCAGCCGTGCGACGGAGTGCCGCGAGGTTCTTGGGTACAACGAGCGAGCTAGGACGACAAGGCGAGCCCCTAAAATGTTCTGTACTTGATAAGAGGAAGCAGGGAATACTGAGCTGCACAAAACTACCAATCAAATAACGCTGGCTTGTAATAAGTTGGACAACACCCTCCCAACTTTGAGGTCTCCCTGCGATGGGAAGAAGACGGAAAACGTTAATATATTGAGCATAAAAGTGAGTGGCTCTCTCAGTCCAGATAGCTGCGAGCCAGCGTGGCCGCTTGGGCGCGGGTGATGAGAAGTTCCTGGTCCTCGGCCAGCTCGAGCTCCCACCGCTTACGTCAAGGGGACAGGAGGGGGTTGTCGCGTGGGGGCATTCTGAGACCATGTGGTAGGTTGTGTTCGGCACGGAGAAAGCAAACAAACTGTGGTTGATTCCTGTGTCATAGGAATCCGTAAAACACGAAAGCAAAATGTGCGGCGAAATCTGAGCGTGATTTGAGGGTCGGCGGCTGTCTTGTAGGCGTGCTTGGAGAGCGACGTCCTGCTAACGGGTCACTTCGGCAAAGGTGTAGTGGCGTCATTTCCGTGACGGATATGACGTCCGTGAAATCTTCGTGTATCCCGGCATAAAACCATTTCCTATTAAAATATAAAACCGAAAAACGCACAACCCTAAGTGTAACGTACTTCTTAGTACTTAAATTTGCTTCCCCTCAAGAAGACCATGTGTGCAGGGGTGCACCCTATACAGTCCGCTTGCTTCGTTGTACTGGCGTCATTTCCGTGGCGGATATGACATCAAAAAAACGTTCGTGTATCCCGGAATAAAACACTCTCGTGTTAAAATATATTCCCGCCGTCACGCGGAGCGACTAAATCAACAAATTCACTGGGCTGTGAAGCAAAATAACTAAACCCCATGCACACGACCACTTTACAGGGCGCCGTAAACAAACTGTTTCGGAATGTAAATAAACCGAGGACTTCATTCTCGCGAGAGAAACAGGCATGCCAATGGCAGATGGCGTCGGAAAATAAAGCAGGACAGCAATCGCTATATTTCAATACCTGAGTGCGGGTTATTAAGCCCGACGCTGTGCCTGCGCTGCCATTTGTTACAAATACACGACGGCAGTCTATGGAAAGTCGTGAAGTAAACAAGGTATGAGTCGTGACCAGCCACGCTTCACATGTGGGTCAGAATTCCAGCCAAAGCAATTCTTTCTTCTACAAGTAGCGTGGCTCTGATAACAAACCAAGTTGTCTATCTCCCGTCTTTTATTGGTGATTGCAAATGTAATTTTTGTGAGTACAGAAAATGTTACAAAAGGCCAGAAATTGGGTTTTATTCTGATACTTTAGCATTTAAAATATTTTAAGGAGCAACAGTGCAGGATGTCAATAATGTTGAAAACGCCCTAAAAACAGCACCGGAGGAGTAAGTTACGCCATGTCTGCACGCCGTTTTGATTTGTTATGGCATGACCGCGCTGAAAAGCTATAACTACTTGGCTCAATCTAAAATGTCGATAAATGTTTGGTTAAGAAAGTCGTGGCAGTGGTTTTTGTAATCAAGCAACAGCGTTTCGTTGAATGAAAGGAAAATGCGGAAAACGACACCCTGACTCTGCTTTAAACTGAAACTCTTCTTCGAAATGTCTAAATATTTGCCTTATAGGGGAACATGAAGTGGGTTAGCTTATTCTCGTATTGTACTCACTGGAAGACATGATGTTGACTGTTAATGGAAGTCGCAATTTGGTTGTGAGCTTTATACGACTGCGGAGTTTTCAACAGCGAAGCTGTTGTCCGAGCCGTAATTTCGCCGTTGGAGAGCAAAATACCAATAAAGTGCGGATCGCTCTTGAGCGTACGCTGTGTGGCTTCCACCGAGCGTTCGCACAACGCGCAGTGGTTTTGAAAAGAAAAAAAAAACTGGCAAAAACTACGAGAGCGAGGCTATGAAGTGCGTTCGTGAGTGCGTCCCTCGCGGCGACCGACGATTCCACGGTTCGCGCAGTGGATTTAGCAGAAAAATAAATTCCAGCGCTGTCGTCAAGCGCTACCGCGCATTTAATGCTTGCGATGAGCAACATGACGTACTGTTGCTCATGGTGCGCTTGAACATGAGCAACGTAATGTTGCTCATGTTCTAGCGTGTGTTTTGTTCTTCTCTTTAGCTGTGTCCCTGTCTTAAAGTTCGCTAGTACGATGAATTCCTTAGTATGACGTAATGGTTGCATATAAAGATGGCTACTCTTAGCACAAAGCAAAGCTACGCCGGAATATGTAAGTAAAACATTGCAATCTTGTACAACTGCGTGGTTATGTGCTCATTGCTTCAGTGCTCATATATAAAGAAATCGTGCAGCTTCACTATGGTTCAAGCACGGCGCGACTCAGTGCAAGCTTCGCCAGTTGATTCTGGTGAAAGTCTACAATGTTGAGGACCACTTTTCGCTCACCACTGGCCGCGAAGAAGACGACTTCCTTATCGGTTGACATAACGACAATTACTAGCCCCCCAACTGTGCACATAAACAATGCTACTGAAACTTCACTGTGCATGTGGTAATCCTCACGTCTAAACAGCTTAGCCATTCAATACTTTCCGGTGATTGCAAGGATCCCTGAATTTTTTGGAACGAAAATGTCGTGTGGGTTGGGATAACGTTATCGAAAACGACACTACAAATACATAGATGGTGTGGAAATATTCTCCTCTGCACACCCGAGGAGAATGTTTCAATTTGTTGGCATAGTTCACATGTAAATTCATCCCTTTCGAAGAGTTTTAGTAAAGAAACGAAGTGGTAAAGATAATATTTCAGTTTTATGGCCGAAATTAGTGTTAACATTGTGTAACAGTTAGTCGTATTTCAAAGTCTTTAAACCCGAACTCCGGAGAAAAAATACAAGCCTACAAAAATAATTTTATTAGTTTCTCTGTCCATTTTCCTAACTTCAATGTTTGTGCCTTGTACGTGCCGAAACTGCTCCAGGGCTACGAGACGTGTCGTAGTGGAGGGCGTCGGGATGACCTTTACCACCTCGAGCTCGTTGTGTGCGCCGAAATCTGGACACACGCGCTGTGTTGCTTTTCACATCCCTCTGAAACGACTTCCGAGGACGGGAAAGCATCCGCGTCTTTGGAATCACCAACCGCTCAACAGCTTAGTAACGCTGTAAGCAAGGAGGATTGCCCGTTTTGTCAACTGCGATCTTAGACCTTCCTGTTTTTTATTACTTCCGCAAAGCCACCGTACATTTTTTTTTAGATTAAGGGTTGCTTGTCGACATTTGTGTTCTCTTGGATGCTCTCACCTCGTTTTCTCGCCAGTATTCTAACGTTTTCCTTAGAATTACTACCGCTCCCTGCCCCCGGTGTTTTTCTGTACTTTGGGACTTGGTCTGGAGTACCATTTATTTCAGGGAAAAATAAAACAGGCCTACTAATCCTTGTGTGCGAAAACAAAAAGAGATCGCTCCCTTAGAATAGACTCCCAGTACTCAAAATTGCTGTGAAAATAGTTTATCTATAGGTCTGCTGCATAACTTTGTTCATTTACCACGAGGGTAGTGCTGTTGCCGAAAAAAAATATATTATGTTCTGCGGAATTCAGGGGAAGAAGATCAGTTGTGTCGAAAGGGATGCTGGATCTACAGGCAAAAGATAAAAACGGCGTTCACGCTAACCTAAAAACAGCCTCTTAATAAACGTTCAGGGGACTGAAAACCTAAAACGTGCCACAGGGATATTTTTCTGCGAAATTTCAGTCTTTTTCAATCCCTCAAATGCCTTCTTTGTGGATTTATGTTGTTGCGCAAGCTGGGGCGTAGCGATAGAAGTCACACCAGCCCGAAAAGTCGACAATGATTTTACTGAAGAAAGGACGGGAACAACGCTTTTTCTAGTCGTGGTCAAGGCTTCGTGCTGTTTTTTGTACTGTAGCGTGATGTATCTGTGCTAGATTTTATTCAATACTGATAGTGTGTAAATGAGTTAACTGGATGTTCAGAGGCCGAACAACTGGAAAACAATACGGCCGTTTTACACGCGGTGTTTATTAATATTAGAGGAAGCAGGTGCCTTGCTTTAGCAGCATCAAACCACTCTCGGTCGCACCATTGCGCTTGCTTACTTTGACGGTGTATTCCTGGTGGGTGCTTTACTTTGTGGCGTCACTGATGTATTCTGTTTTGTACAGATCACAGAGAAAACTCTGAAGTAATTGGAGTAATTGCTGTATGAACAATTGGAACAATTGCTGTATGAAGTTCCCAGATTGGTGTTGAGAGGCTGTACGGCATGTGGTGGCAGAATATGTTTGAGGCCATAATACAATCTGTGCACCGATAGTGCAATTTTTACATTTTATTTGTTGTCAGAATTGTAGACCAATATGTAATTAATTTAACCATGAGGTTTAACACGCCGACGCTACTCGGGCAATACGGGGCGCTGGGTGAGCTCTTTGGATGAATTTTATCGCCTAGGGCTTTTATCGTGTGCCGAAATCTCGAACACACGACCGTTTTCGGGTTTTTTTTTTTTTCAGAAAAGCGGCCGCCATTGCCAGAAGGAGCCAATAAAAAGGAAAGAGCTATTCGTTTGTTGATGTAGCCAACATGCTTAACTCCGAACGTAAAGAAATGGGTTTTGTGGTTTTGGCGTCTGTGGAATAAACATTTTTTTCAAATGAAAATCAGTAGTGAGTGCATCGCCTGTGTTTTGTAACCCCATCGTCAAGCCATGTCCAGAAAAATGAAGCACGATCCTTGACTAATTCAAGTCGAAGGGTTAGAAATAAAAGTAGGAGCATGAAACAGGGCAATACCTTCCCACAGAAAACTGCAAACGATCAAACAATTATTTTTATAAACAAATATTAGGTAAAAAGAAATTATTTTTATGCAAATGAACTGCTGCTATACTTTTTTTTTGTATAAACATTTGCAATCGTTATACGTTTATATAATTCCGCTTAAGGCGTCGTAAAATATGTGACGTAACTCTCGTAAAGAACATAGGATACTGATTCAGAATTTTCTCGTGTTAAATAAGCTTGCTACACCCTTGTATTATGTATTCTCATCAGTAAGACGAATAACGCTTCGAGTAATGAACAGGCGTTACACTGAAAGGAGAACGAAGAATGGCCGCAAAATGACCCAGAAAGATACGTTTCGAGCAACGGCTTTATTTAACAAAGTGTTCACCCTAATGCAGTGCGTCCGAAGAGATTATTTCGCATACGGAGACTCTAAGGAGTGATAAAAGTTTAAATATGTTTCAATGCCTTAAACAGCTCTCTGAATTGCAGGAAAGTGCACTTAGGAGACTTAGGTCCGGAAGACCGCCGAAACCGCGCTTTAACATCGGAAAGCCAGAGTTTGGTAAATTGCTCCAGAAATGAGCTCCAATTTTTAATCGTCGCCATTTGCCAGCCCTTTTCGTATGCAGTGAAGAGCGACGTAGTCCTTGGCTGTTAAAATCAGTGAACGAGGCTGCTCAGGCCTGTAGTAGGCGAGATTGCTGCCACCAAACACTCCCTCTGAAACACACAGAGTTTTAGGTTATGTAGCAGTGTAGAGATACCGTATAATTTAAAGGTAACACACGCGAACCCTACCGAGAACATATTATCTTAAAATGTGAGAAGCCCCATTAAAATCCGGAATTGAGATGTGTTCAGTAAACAGGTTCTCTTAAGGCTGAGTACTTGAGGTGCGATTACCTTGTAGTTGACGTACAAACTTTGCGAATACACATGAGTTTAGACGGTTGTTATGTTGCATAGCTCAGCTCACGGTTGTTGCTTGCCATAAACCATACCACATAATTTTGATGACATACTTTGTAAATAGTTACCCGCAATAAAATTCCCATCCACATCTATGTGCTTTGAAGGGTAATGCCGCTTTCTGTTTGGTTGGGCTCAGGAGTCGCCTTTATCGCCGCTGTATTGAAATAAACCTATATAACGATGTTTCTGGAGGAATTGCTGAATGGTAGTGACTTTATTGAAAAATATGGAATCGAGAATATTCATTAAGCTTCAATTCAGGCTTCAAGTTCTTTAGTCCTCATAGGGACACAGTGTGGTTGAACAACGGACACATAAATATTTAGTACATACAAACATCCCGATATGCACGGAGAACATAAAGTATACACGTGAGTTCAAACGTCTAGAGGAAGCTTTTTGTTTTTCAGTGAATGCTGCTTCAGCAGAGACGAATACCGATCTACCTAAACCAATTTCGATACAAGAATACAAACAAGACCCTTCTAGGTGAATGACACTAAAAAGTCAAGGCTGTTCCACTCAACGTGAAAGCTGTCAAATGCGGAGTATTCATTCACCTGAGGGGCTGCGGCGCCGTTCCCCTCATTTCGCCAGCACCGTTCACTTGCGTTCGCTCCCTGCCTCACTCCTCTCTTTTGTGAACTGAAAGGAAGTTTGTTCAATGCAGTTCAACTTTCCTGCATTCGCAGTGCTCGCCCGCCTTCTCCTGGGACAGCTCACATGCTTTTTTTATCTTTGTTTCTGGTTTTGCGCGGAGCGGCATAAGCGGGAGTTCTGTTTTTTTGGGGGGGATGGCTTTCGTCTGGCACGTGCTGTAGCCTTCTTCGCTATTTTCGATGCTTCGTGTTTTTCTTCCGCTGCCACATTGTTTCGCTTAGTATTGTAAACACCAACAAAACGAGCATACTTAAAAAAATGAACGCGGTAAATGCTAGTTACGTGGCTACATTGTTTTCTCAAATAGATCTGCATTTTTTTGCTCTATATATTGAGGACTTGTATGTCCAGTGCCACGGTTTCAGGAGTTTCGAACGGTTTCGCTCATATAAAAATGTTCTTCAATTAACCTCTTAAACGCCAACTGCACCCGAAATTTCAAATTCTTGTGAAGGTTTTTTTTTGTATTCCCTATCTAAAAAGACGCAATACTCAAAATATGACAGTTGAAATACGCGCATCTGCAGCACAAACGATAATAATTAACTAGAGAATATAAAACCGAAATTCAGAAGAGCGCAGCTATTGCTGCCAGACTGAAGTGACGTTGCAGCCGTCGCAGCCAGCGAACAATCGGGCGCACGCGTCCTGCCGGCCAGAAAAAAAAACTTGCGCGCAGCGCTTTGACCTCGCAGCCTTCGAAACAGCACGCCCAGCATTGCTCGACCGGTTCTCCTGCCTGGACGTAGGAAAAAGCGAAGGCCGGCCGCAATCTCACTTCTGCTTCATGGCTGTTAGCTCTATCCGGCTGCCTCGGCTGCGACGGAGCTATTTTAAGCGTCTCTACCTAATTACAATGCATTTTATGGAGCACCTGGCATAAAACAGTTGGCTTGGTAGTATGTACTGCACGTACAAAGTAGATGTGGCATAGGTGAAATTTCACTGTAGCTGGCCTTTTACCTTTGTACGGAAGACTGAATCGAGGAACAAGCGCTTATTTTTAGAAGCATCTACATGGTTGCGTGGCGCCGCGGAACTGTTGTGGTACCGCTGACGATCCACAACGACAAGCCAGGGCTCTGAAGGGTCCGCACTTAAAATAAACCACAAGACAACTGCATGTCGCGTATTTCCTATCCTTCTACCTTGCTACCCTTTGTAAGGTTTTAAATCTAGGGCAGTCATTATTATGGTAGTACCATCCAGCTTTTAGGCACTTGGAAAGACGAGAAAAAGCATGTCTGAAAATGGAAAGTGCAACACACTTTTTCAAACTAGATACAGTTATATGAGCCGTCTGAAACGCTTGGTCCAAGCACGCACCTCACGGATCATAGATAAGTAGGTTTTACGCCCCAACCCCTCGCTGTAACTGCCTGGGTCTAAAAAAACTGTGTCAAATCCTTTTATTAACTTTCCTACGAAGGCTGGATTATTATTCTGCATTTTTTTCAGAGTGGCGTGAAATATAGCTCTGCGGATGCTTGTTCGGAACAATTTTATGTGCTTTGTTCACACTTGCATAACAAATAAACTAAGCAATCCATTCAGTTTTCGCGCTCTCTGATCTTCACAATTCCTCCATTGGTGAGGAAGAACCCATAATCTATTGCGGGCAAGCAGAGACCAACTATTCGTTACCAAGCAAAAAAAGTCAAGTGAAAATTGGAAACAGGATCAAAGTTGTTGCCGCAATGATTCGTAATGAACCACAGCCATTGATTTGATTTTACTGCCACCAAACTACGCATGGTCATCGTCTGATCACCGTTATTATTATTATTATTATTATAATATAACAATATTATTATTATATTATTTTCAATATTACTATTTTTATCAGTCTTTTCTTTGAGCACAAAAACCATTATGCAGCACAGAAATGCAGCATGTTATTAAATTCTCAATCGTTCACCTCCATGCAGCAGTTTTGCCGCATAGAAAACTCTTGTGGTTATGTTCTAGATGTGTGCTTCACAAACTTAAAAAACGTACAAGTGTGTGCCTCCGAAATATCTCTTGTGCACCCCGACAAGTTTCACCCCTTTCTTATTGTCTCTGCCTCCGTCGCTGCCCATCAACGCGATGGCGGTGTTGATGATTCTGAACTCCCGCGATATGCTATCAAGCGTGGAGATTATGCTAGGCTGTGTCACAGTTATTTAACCGCTGAATGGTCTTGTGTCTTTGATGTCAATGTTGCTGACGAACAGGTTCGACTTTTTACCGGCATTGTCAGGTGTGGCATGGAAAAGTACACCCCTCTTTACAAGCCTGTTCATTCCAAATTTCCCAACTGGTTCTCTAAAGAACTTCGAAGTTCGCTTAAACTTAAGGACAGCGCCCACAAAAAGGCCAAGCGTTCAGGGCTTGACAAGTTGAAAGCTGAGTTTAGTCGGTATCGTTCACTTTGTAAAAGCCTCTACCGGGAGTGACCACCAGCTCTATGTAGAGTCGTTACCGGCTGCTGCGTCTCAGAAACTAGCTGACTTCTGGAGGTATGTACGCGGCCGTTCTCAGGCATGTAAAGAACACATTAGCCTGCTCAATTCCGATAATGAACACGTAAGGATGTTGCCACCAACTTTGCTCAGTACTTTCACACGGTATTTCAGCTGCCTGATGCTAACGACGAACGCCTATCATTCAATAGAATGTCTAATTTTAATACACCCATGTTCGATGAAAAACTTGTCAATGATAGCCTTAAACGGATGAAACCATCATTTTTCTGTGTTGCAGATGGAATTCCTGGAGCCCTCATGAATGCTTACGGCAACTTTTTTGTGCCTGTTTTAACTTCCATTCATAATAACGGTTCACTTTACGGCAAATTTCCTCGTGAATGGAAGATCGCTCGTATTTTTTCTATATTCAAGTCTGGTGACAAGTCAGCCGTTACTAACTATCGCCCCATCTCACTTCTTTGTGTTGCCTCAAAACTATTTGAGTCAGGTCTACACAAAGTTCTTGCGGCCTGCGTCAAGAACGTTCTGATACCTAATCAGCACGGTTTTTTCTCGGGTCGATCGACTGTAACAAATCTTGCCAGATTTATGACAAAGGCTTCGGCTGCAGTTTGCGGAAACGGCCAGTTGGACGTCATTTTTTTTGCCTCAGTAAGGCGTTTGATGTGGTTAACCATCAGCTATTAATTAACAAGTTCATTGCGTCCGGTGTAGACGCAGCTCTTGTTGCCTTGTTGTCCAACTATCTCCTCGACCGTTCATTTTACGTAGATGTAAACAACAAAAAGTCTGGTGTTTACACTGCAACAAGTGGTGTACCTCAGGGTTCTGTGCTGGGTCCACTGTTGCTTTCTATATTTATCAACGATGCGTCAGCAGTCTTAACAAAATCTTCATTTCTACTCTATGGTAATGATGTCAAATTATTTAGGCACATTAGCGATCTTCAGGACTTCCGTGCCCTGCAGAGTGATGTGTCGGAATTATCGGGCTGGTGCAGCAAAAGCTGTCTGATTTTGAACCCTGCTAAAACGAAGGTTGTCACGTGCAGCCAAAAAACCCATCGTCTGCTGTTTTCCTACAGCATTGAGGGAGTTCCGCTGCAAAGGGTTGAGGAGATTAGGGACGTCGGGGTGCTTTTTGACAGTACCCTCTCTTTTTCATCTCATATTAGGCTAATTACCCTGCGAGCCCTACGCAGTCTTCGAAATGTTTGTCGGATTTCAAAGGAATTCTCTTCTCACGATTTATTTCTAATCCTATATAGTACAATGTGCATCCCTCAGTTAGAATATGCTTCTGTTGCCTAGAATGGCATCTCCAAATCTAGTAGTGATATAATAGAGCGTGTGCAGAAGACGCTTTTATCCATATTTAAGCACCGCCATCACCTTCACAGTCGGGGTACTGATTCTGACTTACCCACAGTTCCTTCGAGCCCCTCCTTGAACTGCAGACGCATGCGTGCAGATCTTACATTCCTTCACAAAATTTTTCATGGGGACCCTTCTTGCGCAGACCTGCTTGCCTGTTTAGAGTTTAGTGTTCGGCAAAGGCCCACCAGGTCGCATCGCCCGTTCTTCACGCTGCGCACAAATAGAATCATTCTAACATCTATGATGTCTTTGTCGTTCTATGATGCCTCTGTTGACGTCTATGATGTCTCTGTTTAATACAGTATGTTAAACATCCATGATGTCTCTGTGGTTCGTTTTTTTTTTCCTTTTTTATAATATATTTTCTGTTTTCGTCTTTTTTTCTTTTTTTTGCATTTCTTTTCTTTCTTCATTGCTGGAATTTGGTTTCTCCGCGGTTCTGTCTAACCAACGGATACTTGCCTACCTTTCAAACTGTTTACTGTGATTTGTTCGTCTTATCATTTGTTTATATACTCTTGTCATTGTTTTTGTCGTTTTTCTATCAAACTATATTGCTCTGCTTGTTGTGGGGTCTTTACGAAGAGCAGTGCCACAAAGGCCTCTTCTTTTTTTCTTTTTTTACCTGTACCGAGGCTCCGCCCGTGTTTTATTTACGTAATTTTCACTACTTCCGTTTGAGTGTGTCTTGTCGCTTGTTTGTTTCTTGCAATGGGTTTCTTGTATTTTGTTTTTATGTAACTATCCGTGCGCCAGCATTCAGGCCTTTCGCTGTTCCTGGGCACGTAAATAAACATGATTGGTTGATTAATCGATTTATTGATTTGTTGATTGATTGATTGATTATTATTATTATTATTATAAAAAGCCTACTGAGGTCCACTGCCGGACGAAGGCCCCTTCTTGTGAGTTCAAACTGCTCCTGTCCTGCACTGTTCGAGCCCATCTGTTTAATTCATGGAGGGATAAAATTTCTTTATTTCATCTCTCCAGTGTGATAGCCCTTCCTGTCCTCCTATACCCAACAATTGGTATCCCCTCGGCTTTCCTGGTGGTAATGCAGTTGCAAACTCCTCTCAATACACGGCCAGCCCAATATACATTTCTTTTTATTAATTTGAGGTACGACATCTTCAACTCTAGTCTGTTCCCTGATCCACGAAGCTCGTTTAGGGTCGCCCAGTGTTATTACTATAGATATTTGCTCCTGACCCGTTGAGCGGACCGGTGTTTACTTTCCAATTGTTGAGTAAGGCGCCAAGTTTTAGCGCCTTGTGTCATCACCGCCAGTATGCATTGGCGCTGTGTTTTTCTTTTGAGTGATGGAGGTAGCTTACGTGTAGTTATTTGGATTGTGCTTGCCGAAAGCACCCCATCTTATACCTATTGTGTGCAGTATTTTTTTCTCGTGGTTGGTATCAGCACTAACCATCTGTCTGAAGTAGTTATATCATTCGAATTTCTATACCGTTTTGTTACATATGTTGGCGAGGGGGCTTCTTTGTCTTTCGCATTTATTTATGGTGGAACCGGTACCAAGAAATTCCTTTTACCCACTCTTTCAACAAGCCAATTAGGCTTGTGGGCCCTCGGCTTTTTATACATATTCTTCTTGCTTTTTAGCGAGAGAAAATGACTTTGAATCCGGCTCTCAGGCCACGCAGGGCTTCACCGCCCCTTGTCTAGTATCTTGACCTCGAGGACCACTAGGCCAATGTCCCGGAAAACATCGTTCTTGGCGCGATGGCTTTAAGGTTAGAGAAGCTTTCAGTCAGTGCTGTCAACAAGAATGCTCACTCGAATTGCCCTGAGCATTACCCCGTTCAGTTTTTCCCTCCGCCTACAACTGAAGTACAGGCTCCGCGCAGGGGGCTGAACGAGTGCACGACGAGATTTCATACATTAGTAAAGTATCTCCCAGTACGTGTCTCCTGCCGTTCTGGGAGTTAGCTAGTTCTGACAGCGACACTAGCATCCTCAGTGATTGAACATGTGGCCAGAGTTCTAGTTAAAAACGAAAACAAAAGGTGGCGGAAAACAGCCCCAACAAGCTGTAGGGAAAATTGTTTTCTCTATAGTGGTTAAAATAGTTGCCCACTTTTCGAAATCGACTTGCGACGCCTACCACAGTATCACTGCCATGTCAGAGAATGTGCAGAAATGTGTCGAGAACTATTATAAACCTAAACAAATGACTGTAAGTAACAAAACTGCAACATTATTCCACTTGCCGCTTCGCGCAATCTGAAAACGAAGTGTTAGTGAAGGTGACTTTACGAAACAAGCACTCTATTTACGTCAGAAGCCAAACGTGGCGCCCACGCTATATGCTGGCGTGTCCTTTTAACCCTCATCCAGTATTGTATTCCATACCGGTGCTGTAAACAAGTAAGTGCCAACGCCGACCATGCATCCTTCGCACCTGCGTCACATTTTTATTTTATGTGGACCTCATACCATGAGCATCCCTTTCTAGCTTCTGCGCCTCTGCGTAGCTGTTGCGTGATTGATCTAAAACCGTTGTGGCTGGTAATTTGCTAACACTAGGTGTTTTTGGTAGAAAGGTGGAATGTTAGCGTTTCGAAGAAGTAAGAGGTGACTCGGGTATAACGTAAAGCGTTTACAAAAAAGTGATTTTAACATCAATTAGTTGCGGAGAGTGTTTTTGTAGTTCGATAGCTTACCCTTGCCTTAAGACTTAAACGCCGAGGATGGGTTTGACACATTAAAAATCGCAGCGTAAGACTGAATTCAGTAATCGCGCACGCAGGTTTTAAATATTGATTTTTATGGTGGTAACAGCGTGTCACAATATGCGCTTCTTTTGCCACAACTTGAAGAGAACTCAGGAACGAGTTCTAGATCGTATCTATGGATATCTCCAGCTGCCGCGAGAGACAAACGCTTCCTATCATTTTTCCAGGAAAGACTGAAACCGGCAATGGCCGACTGAAAATTTTTCTATAAAACATATGGTTAAAAAAGCGGCGAACGAAAGGAGAGCTCAACTATGCAGTGCGGGTTGCTGCAGTTTCAGTATTTAGTTTAACACAAGAAACCCGAAAAACTTTTCAAACTGTGCATTTTACTCTACGTAAGCGCTGCCTACGCCGAAACTTTGCGGAATTTTGTGTTTATTTGGAGAGCTCTTAGCTGAAGCGAGGCTGCATACTGGTGGCTCTACATTCCAATAAAAGTGCTTCCCTGCCGTCGGAATCTTTCGCAACGCAGACAACGTTCTTGCCAGAGCTTTTGAACGCACAGTCGCTGCGTTGGAAGTTTCTACACAAAAATTTGTAGCTTCTAGTGGTCTTCCAGATGACTGTACCTGAGAGGAAGGCAGCCGACCTCAAAGAACACTCCCCCGAACTTTCGCTGCAGAATTTAAAGCTTGCATACCAGTTAAATTCCCAAAGAAACCACAGCTCAAGTCAGAGACGAGTTCTAAAGAAGCTACAGGTAGAAAATTTCCAATTTAGGCAAAATAGGTAACAACGACTTCAAGAACTTCATTATAAAATCCTTCGTTTTGTTACAACTGGGAGCAGTTTCAAAAGTTTGACTTCCAAAGGTAATCGATTCTGTTGTATCCTGCACCACGAAAAGTACGAATGCTGAAAAAAAATGTTGCCCGAAATAAAATTTAGCCATTCATAGTGCGTCATTAGAAGTAAATGTTAGGAGTAACATAGCTATGGGTGCAAGTTCACGAATGCCGCATTTGGGATGCGAAGATTCTGAGCTAAACCGAAGCCTAAAGGATTAGGAAACTTGCTTAAGGGTGTTGTCAGTTTACTGCAAAGCCAACATTGCCACCTCCGGCACATCTTGCATTTGTATTGTGTTATGGCTTCAGCTTAAGAACTTGCTTTGTATATTGAGTTACCTTAGTGCATTTATTGCGTATTATATGTAGCAGGTCGTACTACTATAGGAGAACCAAAAACTTAAGGTTATGGGTTTTAGCTTTTTTTATTGGTTAGAGTCGTTCGGATTCTTTTTGTGTGGGTACCCGTATTTTAATTTAGGAACAAAAGTGCCGCTGCTTAGCTTAGGCTTAAATTATGAGCAACAGTAACATTTTCTCTGCTTTTTGTATTACGCAACAAGAAATAAACTGCCAGAAGAGTATTTTATAAGAACACACCAAAAAAGTGTTATAAATTGTGATCAATAGTAAATACTTAACTAAAATAATGAGGGCTCGTCAGTGCTCAAAAAAGCGTCTTGCTTATGTCTGGCGTGCCTAAAATAATTTATTGCAGCACGGCATTAAGGCAACGTAATTACCGAAAATACGTAGTTGTATTGGAGTATCACTGTGTAGCGTACACGTAAACAAACGACGCACACGCAATGATATGATCGGCAAAGACTGTGTATGAGATCGGTCTTTCATTTCTTGAGGACTAAAATGGCTGTGGTTCACTACGAACAGCTTTCGAAAGGTCTTTGCTTTGCCAGCTAACCTACGCGTGATAAATCCTCAGATGAAAGATTGGGTTCAAACTTTCGGAGCTGTCCTCATTGACCACTCCCACACTCCTGGTTGGTGCAGGAATCTTAAGGCACAAGTGACAAGTGTTCTCGCTCGATTTCAATCTGTGAGAGGAGCATCGGTATATGCACAAATTTATTGCGAGTAGACGAATAATATATATCAATAAAATCCTACAAAGTGGTAAAATGGTCATTGCCCGCAAAACGCCAATTTTCGTTGAAAAGAACAACACAGAAGGTAGTGTCCTAGAATAGACTTTAGCCAGGTATAAATAACATGCTTGCTATAATACTTTTGCGACATTGCACTCTCGAACCATAACTTACCTCGGACATCTTTGGCAAAGGCCTCAAGGACGCACGGAAGTTGAAAGCAGACAAGCTTCAAGCAGGGATACAGTACCAAATCGGGTGGTTGAGGCCTCTGTCAGGCCACGTTCGCCTTTAGTCTCAGCCTTCCCTTGGTTTTTGCCAAGAAATAAAAAATCAAATCAAATAAAAAAATAGCGTATTGTGTTGCTGTTGCAATGGCAGCACTGCCATTTGACTGGTTACCTGGGTGCTAGCGCCGTGGATCACGGGGTACAGCAATTGAAGCTATTTAGTTTTTTTTATTTACTTGTGCACTGGATGAAGCCCAAAGAGGTTACGCAGCAGAAATGTCCGGTTGAGGTCACTTGCTGTGGTGCCTTTAGTCACATGCGACTCGCCAGTCATGCTAATTCAGAGGTTTCAGTCCTAACAGATTCAGTTTAGAATTCTGCCGTGTATTGCCTCGCCTAGAAGACAGTTTTACCATAGATGTGGTTGTTCCCAATCTTTTCATAGTTTGTATACCGAATTTGTACTAGTATTTAAAAATACACCGAGAGGTTTGAGTATGACCTGCTTTGCATAATACGTAAGCAAGCTCGCCCTTGCATAAGCATGGTATATATTATTTGTTTCTCGAGTGGGTTTAGTTGGCATTGTTCCTAGCGGCAATACTCGTGTTTATTGACACTATCACTATAAACTTCGTTTGTCAGCTATTAAAGTAGCACTTTCAAAAGAGGCTTCAACAAGTTGCAGTACAAACTGTAACACCGGGAAATGATGCTGCTGCTTGCCGACTGAAAGAATTGCAACGGCATCACCCTGCACCAATTAAGCCTGCTAGATATCTAACTTCTTCAGTTGACGAAGGGTTCCATTGGGAGTTGCTCACTCCCATATGTCGACTATTTTTCGCCATCTACGGAGCTCCCGCAAGCCCACAAAAAAAAACAAGGAATGGTGCGATGCGATTCTGCTAGAAATTTATTGCACTGCTTTGCAGAAGTCGAGACCACCCAAAGCCTGGTCCAAATGCTCATATTTATTTTTTGTTGCTGTTCCTTGCAGTTTGTATATATTGCTCCCAGGTCTCATTTTTCTTTCTTCCGGGGCTTCTCGTCTAGCCATTGCGAAAGTCGCTGTCTGCTTGGATGAATCCTGAGGCCTGCTGTACGGTTTACCCACTCGGTTCATAAAACTTGTAAGCTTGGTTGGAAAGCGTGATGCCGCCATAGGAGGCTTGGTTCAGATGTCAAGAGTGGCGCCTGTTTTTTTGTACTTGTCTGTTTACAAATGAGCACTTGCACTTCTACAACACGGTTTGTACTTTTCCCTGTTTTTTATCTGCTTCAAGCTTCATCTTTTGCAAAAATAGGGGGAACATCTTTATTGTCAGAGGGGGCATGAGTGTCCTGATGGGGAAGGAGAGAGAAAGAAGGAGGGGAGAGAACAATATAAGAAATATTACTGTTCAAGGTTCAATCACTTGAATTGGTCGATGGCGTTTTAAAGTCTATGGTTCTGTGAAGATATAGTTCGTAGATTTCGTGAAGAGATAGGTGCTACATTTATGACAGGAGTCAAGAAAAAAGTATTCTTAAATGCTGGCGGCCACAGGGTCCAAAAAAGAAAGGGAAAAGTTTTTGATGTCACCGAAAACCAGCATAGTAAAGAAAACAAGAATAGAAGTGCTCACAGTCGTGGTTTAAAAATGTTTCTCGAGGCAAGGCTGCCGTGGCAGCAAAATGAATGAAACTAGCACTGTTCTTGAAGACGCTAATCACGTTGAAACTGTTATGCATTTACTTATCCCATCAAATGTCAATATAATATGCGGCGCTCAGAGGCCCACTACTTTGCTTTTCTCAGCAACGTGTCTAAAGCTGCATTGTAAAGGGCAAAACTTATTATCTGCTATACGAAAATAAAGTTCACACAATTACTAAGCAATTGGTGATAATATTGCTGTTATTGACGATAGCGTTAGTACACCGTGATTCAACGGTGGGAGGAGAGAAATAAATGCCTGCCGTTTGCATTTGCCACACCCTCTACACTAATTACGTAAGACAAGTTTGCAATGTTGTTATGCTGGTTCTGTTTCAGAGAAAGGTTTTTCTTGTCCTGAATATCATGGTTACAATCGCTTTTTTTGTTAGCTAACACTGAAGAGCTACCGGAGAGCAGCTATAGAAATAATTGTACCATGCAGGCTTGTAGTTATGTCGCAGTAGCCGACGTCAGAAAGTTGTCCTGGACGGCGAAAGGAAAACCACATAAAAAAGAAAGCCGCTTTTTAAGTGGATAGCACTGTAGGCACTCGCCTCGTAGTTGTCGCTCGCTCGCTGAACCCCAGTAGAGACACACAGCTTTGAGTAGTAGCGGCTGTCGTCGCGGCGTACCCTAGAGGCTTCGAAAGCCAAGCGGTTTACACAGTCATAAGCGTTCGAAACTCGTGAACCGCTGGCGCTTGTCCTACATCTCCCCGTTGTTTAGCGAAAAAAAAAAAAACTATACGTACATTTCAGGCGAAATACACGTAATGCACCTGTAGCACCCGTGTTCATTTAGTTAGGAACGCTCGTTCGTTTGGTGTTTACGATGGTAAGCGAAAAAAGCGGCAGCGAAAGAAAACAATGGCACGTTTGAAATGACGCAGAAAGACTGAGGCGCAAGAAGCAAATGGTGCGTTTCAAATGCTGCAGAGAGGCTCCTGCCTGCAGGAAAAAACACGAGTTCGAAATGACGCAAAACAACTCCAGCATGCGAAATTAGAACAAGCACAAATAGAACGCAACTGCCGCTGGCGCAGTTTTAAGCAGGCGGCGCGCGAGCACTGCGAAGGCGGGAGATTTCAAATGGATGGTCTGGTCGGAGTGAGCGGATAACGGCAGTACAGCCCATTCTGACGAATCCCTGCTGTGCACTTCCGACAGCTATCACATTGAATGAAACGGCTTTAATTTTTAAGTGCGATGCACTTTATAAGCGACCCCAAACCATCCACCGCCGGCGGCGGCGGCGGCGGCGTCGGTGGCGTCGGCGTCCGCAGTGCTCCTCTATATTTAAAAAAGAAACAGCATCCGGCGCCAGGTTTCGATCCGAGGACTTTGCGGCCGCAGCGCGACGCTCTACCGACCAAGCCACGGACACGACGCTGATATCAGTGTTAGTGACGCGCCTTATATCTTTAACGCATTCAAACTACGTCGTCAGCGGCGTGCGTTGGCGACTCAGCGGCGTTATAGCGGCTTGATAACTGCGTGGTGTACACGTGATACTACAAACCCGATGGAAGAGATGGAAGAGAAGGCGGCGAGGCGGTGGGCTGCGGGGGCCGAGCGCAAGCGCCGCAAGCGGGCCGACAACCGTGCATTCGCACTTTCACATTCTCCCCCTCGGGGAAATGCGGGGGAATTTTTGTGAAACTTGATTCGCAATCAGAAGGAACATCTCAGAACACGAAAGGGTTAGATGCATTACCTGTTGAGCTGATAAAAAAACAGTTGGTATCTCACTTATGACGCAAATAACCCATCAAGGAAAAACACGCCTTTTCGGAACTGCGTCCTAAAGAAACACCGTTGTAACTTGCGAACACTTTTAGGGGTAAAAAACAGAAAAAAATTAAATTATTGGGTATTTTAAAGTATTGGTTTTGGCGAAAAACACGGTATTAAAAAAAATTCCCCCGCACCTCCCCAAAGGGAATCGTGCAGAAATGCGAATGCATTGGGTGCACCGATGAGTGTGTTGTGAGTAATGGCGCAATTAATGACGAGAGTGTGAACGTAATCATTTATTCATCAGCACCTGTTTGTGTTATCGTTGTACCTGACGGCCACAATCACTGCGTTGTGATCGCTAAAGTGCACAGTCAAAGGGTCTTTGAGGTAGATGGTGGGGAACGGGAACTCTTCGGCGTACTCGTCCAGGAAGAGCGCGATCGGAGCCGAAACTCACGCTCATCGAAGGAACGCGCCCGTTGACCAGAGACTCGCGGCACGAGGCACACACCAGGTACCACCTGAACGGCGCCAGACGAGGGTTGTCGTCACAGACCGCAATGATGGCGTCACCGTTCTCATCAACTCCTCTTCCAAACTCGTTCCAAAGAACCCAAAGCGCGTTCAAACGACTAGGCTCCTTCTTGATGTTCCCGAGCGCGTAACGCGTTCGGCATTACGCGCTCTTCGCTTCGCAGACTTGTCTTCTTCTTCTCCAACCGATGATGATGATGTGGAAGCAGCTGCAGTGACGTCACAGCCAGGGAGAGGCGTAATGCTCACGTTGCATTGTGTGAACCCCCGACTAAGAAATGCATTCGCATTTACGACGACGACGACGACGAAGGCTGAACTACAAGGCGCGCGCTCACGTGCGCTCGCGGTGTAGTAATGCAGGCGCACGCCGGCCAACGGAACAAGACAACCCCCGGCTAATAAATGCATTCGCATTTAAAAGAAAGTCGATCAAAGGGGCCGATTTCGTCGTTCTATCTTGCCTGCCTAGGTGAAGAGATTGGCCATTATGCGTGGGGGAACTCTTTAGACTTGTATTTTGCCATTCGCTGCGATCTTAATAAGTAAAAGCTGAATTGCCAAAGAAAATGCCATTAGCACACCCATACTTGATGAAAGTCGCAGTTTTCAAGATACCAACAAAAATTACAAATCGGGTCAAGACTTGTGTTTGACAAGATCGACCCGCTCAGGAGCGTACCCAAGGAGTGGGTTTCGGTGTCAGAACACCTCCCGAAATATCCACAGCAGTGCACCCCACTCCTTACAGCCTTTTAATTCACCCATTGTATATATAGGCCATGTCATGATTCTAAACTATAAAAACAAAAATAATGAGAAGGTAGGTTTATTAAAACCGGAGTGTGCAATTTCTATTTTTTGAGCAAGAGTGCGAAGCTCGACTTGCACTTGCTCAGGGTTTTCCACAAACTTATGAAAACTAGAAGGAAGGCCGGCGTCAGAGTGTTTTTTTTTCGCCCCTAATGAGCTTTCCAAGCTCTGCAGAAAAGGTCAACCGCAACTTGGGACGTTGCAACCTCAAGACTAAATGCCCCTGTAGGGGCATTTAGTCTTGAGGTTGCAGTATTGCAGTATTGCAGTATTTGCACTATTTCTGCACTATTTGTATTGCAGTATTGCAGTATTTCTGTCGTGTACAACGTCCTGATGTCTTGCGGGAAGTCGTACCTGATGCACACGGGCGTTGCATGAACGATCGCCTGCGCGAGTATGCCAATTCGTTCAATACGATCCAGGGGAGCGATCTTGACACTCATTGCGGAAAACATTGCTGCTCGCCTAAGCTCTACCACGCTTCAATTGTGACCAGGTGCCCGGGCTAACGCACACGTGAAGTTTCGCAGACGTTCACAATCTACAAAATGGAGGCTCTTGTGTAAGCATGCCATCAATTTTACTGCTTGCAAAAGCGAAGTTATTTGGGCGGTGTGGGTGAGGTGGGCGACAGCACTGTTGAGTAATCTCTTTGAAACCTTTCTTTGCCTTTCTTGTCTTGCTTGCGCTCGTGCTTGTTCATATATATTTCGCTGTTTCGTGCAATAGAACTTAGCCGTCAATCAGCCCCCGTCTTTTTCAGCTTTTCTCGTCCTGCCCTTGCGCTGTTTTATTCACGGCTGTAGTTCTCCTTTTTTTACCGGCGGCGAATAACTCCCCCGGAAAATATATCTGGCTAGGGCACTACATGCGCTCGCGGTGTTTTCTCGTACGGAGGCAATTGTAAATAAAACCACACATTGCACTCCTGATAAAGCGAAACAAAGCTTAATAAAGGAACCTTTGGGGCATCTTTGAAAGTTTGTAAAAGTGTCGTTCCTACGCTGAAAAACGCGGACGAGTTTGGCGAACACATGCTGGAATGCCGCCGCTGTTGCCTGGTCCTGAAGGGGCGCATAAGAATTCCAAATAAGGAGCACGGCTTGTCTCGTCACATGCCTTCAAATGAAAGAAACTAAAAACGCCTTGTTTGGCCGCCAGCACGCCGTATGTCTAGAAAGTCGTGAGACCAGCAAAGGGCATTAGGAGATGCGCGTCGACTCATGCTTCTGTGGGAATATCATCCCCTTCAATCTCTGAGGCAGCTGTCTCCGCGCGCTCGCTCCACTCCAGTTTCGATCTATCCTTCAAATTCCTCAGTTAGAGTAAAAAGCAGTTCGACACGAACATTTTACGTACATAACGTAAGTAGTATTACTCATATAATAGTAATAAACTGCCCGGATTCACCTCAATACTACACTCCCTAAAATACATATGAAATTCATTTCAGTGTATCGTTGAAGACCGCTCCGCGGAGAACGGAAGTTCTTCCCGTCATAGGTGGGCCCGCCATCAGCTAGTTTAGTTGCTTGACCGAAGTAAACACGTCACGTAGCAACATCTACGGAGGTGGGTGCCGCCGCAGTGTTTACACAGGTGTCATCGTTTGCCTTGCACTCCATGTCGCTTCCTGGTAATAGGCAGCGCCATCAGCAGAGCTACAACAATATGAACGCTTCGCTGCCCCTACACGGAACCAACAAAGCCCCAATACGCAAATAAGGCACCAAGAGTCTTTCAGAGAAGAGCTAAGGAGACTGCACCCGGTCAAAACAAACACAGAAAACTGGCGGGACCGGGGGAAGAGCGCACCGCCTCGATAGCACGTAACACTCACTCAAGGCAGCCGAACGCGGAGCTGAGAGCGTACTTGTAGCCCAATGGTGGTCGCAAGTGGGCTGTAGCCATAGAAAAGCACTCTACAGGAAGGTGAATGCACCTTTAAGGAGAAACGCTTACGGAACACAACACAAAACAGGAGGGCCGATGACCGGACAAGTAGTACAGTCGGGCTATATAGTAGGCGCATAAAGCGACTTTGGAGCAGCGCCAGGAACCAGACTCAAGTATAAACGTACATACACCTCACTGCCTCAAGATGATCTTTATTTGGACGAACCAAAAATATATTTCTGTAAGGCAAATATGGTTGCAAAGGTGCAAACAGGCTGTGTCTATGGCGGCTATGATTCCCGGTACCCTAATTTTTTCTAAAGCAATCCAGAGTAGGCGTGCACAAGCATCATTCTCAATTTTTGTAAATATTATAAGTGCTCAGTAGCTTTCTTTGCACAATACAATCAGCACAGCTTAATCCAGATAACGGCATAAAAAGCCGGTGAGCAGAGCATTCAGTGCACTGAATAACCAAATTGCTGCCTTTACATTGATGATAAATTACGTGTGCTCACTGAGAAAGTTGTTCATACCTCAATACCTCTATCCTCCTTGACGTTTACCACATGAAAACGTGATAATAATTACTGGTAGTCTGGTGCATTCCTGGAGCCATTGCCAGGATTTTGTGACATTGTTGTCTCAGCGGTCTCCAGTAAAAACGAAACGTACACGTGCACTGCCAGCCGCTTTCCCTGTCCTTTTTCGTTCGCGAAATATAAATAAGCAATAACCGCAATTCGCGCACCTTAACCACGGAACGCGATAAAAACACCCACTCCTAAAAACACCCGACATGTCTTTCGGAAGAAGGGGCATATTGCCTGCACCTCTGTACGGCATACAATTAGAAGACAAGATATAGAAAGTTGAGGCAGTTTTATGATTGAGGCTGATTTCTTATGTGAAATTAAAAAACCGCTCTTTGTAAAATTCTGGCGATGTTTAACGGCCTTACCTAAAACTTACAAGGTGAAGACAAACAATTGTAGGTGCCACTCCGGCCGTACGCGAAATCCTGTTCGTATACACGTCGCTGCCGCCTTCACGCCTCAATGAATCCCGCCTGTGAAAAAGAAAAGCCGAGTGCAATACGAGCCCAGAAAAGATGGAATGAGCGCACGGCTACTAAACGTGCGCTCGATAATCACTCTGCTTCTCTATAAGCGGAGTCAGCGCCTTGGCTATTATCGCAGCAGGCTTTGTGTACAACGGTCATTTTCACCTGCCAACGGGAAGGCAGCCACTCCATCAGAAAGGAATGCATAAAGGAGATGGGTTTTTTAACCATTGATCCAAGCTGTACAGAAGGTCCGCGGTAGGCTGAGGGCAATTGAGGATGTGGGAAGGGAGAGCGCGGAGACACGCACCGATAGA